>CM040238.1:81005596-81605596 GCA_022545495.1 Chrysanthemum lavandulifolium | reverse complement strand
GAATCGATAATATGCTTAATATCGAGTCTTTAAAAGTTGAAAACGAACGTCTCTTACACGATCTTTCAAATGCAAAACGCCGTCTTCAATTGTGTCAAAAGATTGTCAAAATCGTGAACTTGCTTTGCAAAACAAAATCCACCGGTTGCAATCAAACAATTTTAACCCAAAATCGAACAGCAATCGGATGATCAAAACTTATCTTTGAAAAGTCAAATCTCAAAATATGAACAAGAACTTGTAAAAGTTAAACAGAATATGGTGTCATATTTGATTTACTCAATAAGACTCATCATGAAGCATCAAACGAACTTGATCACTATCTTGCACACACTAGAGAAGTAATGCATTTTCTTTGGTAACATCTGCTTACGAAAATCAAGATTTGATTCACACTATCTTTAAGTTAAGAGAAATGTTAGGAAAGTATGAACTACTTCCGCCTGTGATTAAGAGAATAGCACCGGTAACATAGTAATCGTGAACCTAGAATGCCTTACGCCAAAACACAAGTTGCTAACGTGCTTCCTCATCAAAGCAGGAATAGTTGCCTCTTTTCCAAACATCCGCACTTCACGACCTAGGGCACTACATCGAAGAATAGGAAGTTGCGACATAAGAAAAGATCAATAAGGAATGCTAAAGAAGAAGAACACCCTAGGACAATGAATAAGACTCACGTTGCTTCCACTATAGATATTGCGTCTGGAAAATGTAATAGAAATAGTGATGTAACGAATTCTAAACCTTTAAGTACTTTTGATATTCACTCTGATTTACCTTGTGTTATTTGTCATAAAAGTATGAATTCTGATTGTCATGACAAATGTGTTGCTAAAGCTATTATCTCTAGCTTACGGAATCCTAAGAATAGGAATATCTCAAGGCCCACTAATCTTTCTAAGTCTCGTGGGTAAACCACCCTCTTTAGATTCTAGGAAGCATTCTTGTCCTCGTAGCTCCGTTTCACCTCCTAAGAATGTCGTACCACCCAGTGCATTCACTAAGACTAAAGCAAATACTAGTTGGAGATGGCGAAATGGATATATAACACACTAAGATTTAAATGGATGCCTAAAGTTATTGATGTGTGTATGTCTACTATAATCGCTCCGAACCCTCTAACATTTCGGGTTCCACATCTACTTCTATTCCGCTGCAGTGTGTAATGCAGTGATACAGATCATTCTCCTGGATTGTTGATAGCGGATGTTCCCGAGCACATGACGAACCTTAAACTATTATCAAATTTTATTGCAAAGTTCATTGGTACTATCGATTAGGAATGATCACTTGCGACTATCATGGCTACGGAGACTATATCAATGGGAACATCGAAATTAGCGTGGTTTATTATATGGAAGGCCCCGATCACAACTGCTTTCGAGAGGTCGATTGCGTGATGGAGATTTGGAGGTTGCTTCGGGGAGAAATCTTGTTTCATTCGTGATCTACAAGGAAATGACCTTATGTCCGGCTCGCGTAACTCAAGTCTTTACACTATCTCTACACAAGACATGGTTGCTTCATCTCCATCCGCTACTTTCAAAGGCAACATCAACAAAATCTCGGCTATGGCACCATCGCCTCACACTTAAACTTTCAAACTATCACCAATCTTGCTCGACACAAACTAGTTGAAGGTCTCCACGATTCCGGTATTCTAAAGATCACCTTTGCTCACTGTGAACAAGGGAAAAGCACTCGTGCTCATTTTCCTTCCAAGGTGGAACACAACTCTCGAGATGTGCTTCATCTTCTTCACATGGATTTGTGTGGCTCGATCTGCGCGTGCAAACGATCAATGGCAAACGCTATATCTTAGTAATTGTTGATGACTATTCACGATGGACTTGGGTCTACTTTCTTGAAGCAAAGACCAAGCTCCAAAGATGATCATTACCTTCTCACAAAAATACGTGTTCGGCTCCGAAACATCGGACAAATCGTAGCATAAAGGAACCAATTTGTTAACCAAACCTTCGTGAATTTTATGAGAAAGTGGGAATTGACATCGAGACATCTATTGCAAGTACACCGAGAACAAAACGGAGTTGTTGAAAGATGAAACCGAGCGTTAGTGGGCTGCAAGAACAATGTTAATCAATGCTAAACTTCCAGATTACTTATGGGCGTGGTCGATTCATGCATGCTATACTCAAAACGTTCTATGATTACTAAACATACAACAAAACACCGTTTGAGCTTCTCACAACCATAAACCGAATCTCAAACACTTTCATGTATTTGGCTCCCTTTGCTATCCGAATAATGATCGTGATGATTTTGGAAAGCTCAAAGCCAAAGTCGACATTGAGTCTTCATTAGAATTGTGAGAACTCTAAAGGTTACTTGCTGGATCCGAATCGTCATACAAAACAAAGTTATGGAAACGATTCATGCTCATTTTGATGAACTTACGGATATGGCTTACGAGTATAACGACTTGGAACCGGCCACAACCGCTTAAACTTCCTCAAACCCCATCATCACCGCACAAAACCCCACTCACTCGTCAACAAATGGAAAGGTTATTTGCTCCATTGTTCGTTGATTTATATTGATGAACGTGCTCTGTGTTTATCCATTGCTTCATTGCTCAACCCGATACTACTCTTATACCGATACACCGATACAACAACTAATGTCGACGAAGCACCACCATTGACTCCACGAGCAGTTGAACAAACCGCTTAACAATGATGAACCGGTGATGATGTTCTTAATGAAGTACCCCACCGCCGATTTTGATCCAAATCGTTCTTTAACCCGTTTGCTAATGACATTGCCGCACTCGATGTCGCGGAATCATCAACAAACCATTTGAATCCTCAAAATCGCACAATGTATACCAACATCAACCTCTAAACATCGATGGACAAAAGACCACCCTCACGGAAAATATTATTGGCAACCCGAATCAACCAACCGTTACGAGACAACGTCTTCACACGATGGTGAACATTGCATTTATACTGACCACCGGCCCGCTAACTCGAGCCTAAAATGTTAAAGACGCAATGACAAAAGACAACCGATTGAATCCATGCAAGAAGAACTCAACCAATTCAGCGTCTTGAAGTATGGAATCGGTTGAACGACCAACAAGGTCTACGCTATTGGTCTCAAATAGATTTGGAAAACAAATTGATGTCAAGGGAACGTAATCCAAACAAGTCACGTCTAGTTGCTAAGGGTTATCGTCGGGAAGAGGAATAGACTTTGAAGAATCTTTGCTTGCTTGCGCCTTGAGGTCGCTTGATATTTCGCGTTCGCGACTCATATGAATATGACGGTCTTTAGATGGATGTCAAAACTTTCTCAACGGCAACCGAAAGAAACGGTTTATGTCACCAACCGTAAGGATTCGTTGATCCCGAGTTCCCGAACCATGTCTACAAACTAAACAAAGCTCTTTATGGTCTCAAACAAGCTCCTCGCATGGTACGATAAGCTATCATCTTTCCTCATTGCTAATAATTTCACCAAAGGTTTGGTCGACCCTACTCTTTTTATACAATATCACGGGCACATTTCTTAATTGTTCAAATTTACGTGGATGACATCATTTTGGGTCTACACATAAAAGTACTCACTCACTTTTGCAAAACTAATGAAGAAAATTTTGAAATGTCCATGATGGGTGAACTACGTTCTTTCTAGGACCGCAAGTTCATCAATCACCCCGTGGTATTTTCTTTAGTCGATCAAATATGCCTTGAATTGTTAAACAAATTTGAATGAAAACTGTGACACTTATGCCACACCAATGACTCATACCAAGCTAGACTGATTTACATGGGAAATTAGTAGACCCTACCAAATACCGAAGTATTATTGGGTCTCTCATGTATCTAATGACTAGCGAGACCTAATATTGTCTTTGTCGCTTATCTATGCTCCGGTTATCATCGCGACTAATCTGAAACCCGCCTCTCGAGGCTAAAAGAATCTCAGATACATCAAGGGAACCATTAACTTCGGATACGGTATCCGAAGGATTCGTTTGAACTAATCGCTTTTGAGATCGATCACGCAGGATGTTTAGATTCACGAAAAAGTACTTGAGCACTACAATTTCTTGGTGATAAACGGTGTCCGGCAATCGAAGAAGCGAGGATTGTACATCATGCATCATCAACCAAAGCGTAATATGTAGCCATGTCAGTATTGTGCTCAAGTCATTTGGATGAGAACACAACTCAAAGACTATGGTTACGTGTTTGATAGAATCCCGATGTCTTCATGACAATCGGAGTGCCATTGCGATCTCGCAACTCGATTCAAGATTCAAATGAAAGCACATCGATCTTCGCTATCATTTCATCAAGGACCATGTAGAGCAGTACAGCTTGAATTATACTGCTAAGGGTGCGAATACCAATTGGCGGATCTACTCACCAAAGCCTTGCCTCCCGCTAGGTTTAATGAGTTGGTCCACCGGATTGGTATGCGGTGTTTGACTCAAGAGGAACTGGATGAACTATTAAAAGAGTCTTAAAACCAACAAACACCAAAATCTCTTTTGTAAATAACTTTTCAAAACAAAATACAAAATAGAAAATCGATAAAACAACAAAATATTCTTCTATCTATATTTCTTCAAACATGGCAAGTAATTTCTTCCACAACACTCAAATCTTTCAAAATTCATTATTTTTTGATCAAGTGTTGAGGGAGAAAATAAATTTTAACTCGTTTCAAAATAACCGTGTACTTGCATGTTACCTAATCATGGTTGTTTCTTCAATATTGGTGGTCACATTTCTGGTTTACTGACACTCCTCGGACTAAAATTCATAACCTTTCATTATTTCTTAAGTCGAGGGGGAGTGTCGTCAAAGTTATATCCAAATATTCTTCGTTTGGTAACCAAAATGGAAGTTAAAGGCTTTGGATGAAAATGGAAAAGGTGGAGGGACTATTGTTGTCAAAAGCTCAAAGTTATTTTTCACAAAACTCTCCACCTAACTTATCCTTTACATTTATTACACACACCTAACGAATCCTACGCCGTATAAATCGCTCAACAAATCCGTGTTTTAGATCATCAATGTAAGTGTTTTGTGATCTTAACGTGTTTACAAACAATTGTTTTGAATCTTTTACAAATCCAACGGCTAAAACGTGAGATATGAGTGATTATGTGTTCTACGCATAAGCGTATGAACACACAATCATTGGTGTGTGTTTGTGGTTAAAATATGTGTGTTAAAACGTTTAAATAACATCAATGATACTATGTTTATCCTCAAAATCCACCCAGAAACACGAATTGATTGTTTTTCAAAATTAGGGTTCATGAGTCGGTTTGGGTATTCTCAAATGTGAATTTTCTGGACAAAAAGATTGTTGTGTGATGTTGTTAGTATAGTGAATTGATCATATCCGTGTTTAGAATCAACCCGTAAACACTAATTGCTTGATAATTAGATATTAGGTTTATGTTCTTCACGTCAGGGTATTTTTGATTCATTGATAGTTGGATGTTAAAACTTGGCCATAACACTCACATGACATCTATGAACCACCGAATAAGTTTGATGCTATTTACATGGTTAGATTTCTTAGCGTAAATCTTAAAACTAGGGTTTAAGTCTACGCGTAAGTAATCTTACGCGTAAAACCGTATGATGAGTTTTCATGCCATGATCCGTTATAGAATGGATGTATGTGTTAATATTGTTGCTATGATGACTTTATTTCGTGTCTACACGTAAAAATTCGTAATCAAGGTCATTAGCAATCCACGATAAGGATCACCTTACGCGTGAAGGGTTATCGCGTAAGAGAAATCTTGCGCGTAGGTTCTAAAGGGACTACGCGTATCCCAGCGGAAGGATATGCGTAACAAGGACCTCTACGCATAAGGTCTACTCTTACGAGTAAGCCTTACGCTGTAAGGTTTAATATACGCCACGCGCTAGCTTTACGCATAAGGTCCCCTTTCCCACGCTGTAAGTAAGGATCCCACGCATAAGCTTGCATCTACGCCGTATACTTCTCCGCTTACGCATAAGCAACCATTTCACGCCTAAGCCTTGATCAAACCTTCATTATGAATTGTTACGCGGCATACTTGTAAATAAATAAATCATAACGTCACGAAATCAATAATGTCACTAATAAGATTAAACGTTTGATATGTTGTGAAAAAAATAAGTGATAACATAAACTTTAAAAGTTAAAAGTTAACTAACTCACGAAACTTATCACGACATCATTGGACTATTGAACAAACAAGTGACTTTGGACTCGTAACAATCATTGACATTGCACAATCAATAATTAGACTATAAAACCATCTGTTCACTAACATTATGTCTTTCGATATGTTGGTTCTTTTGGCTAAATGTGTTTCAGATCACAACATGGAAGCTCAAATGAATGTGGATGCACCAAATGTTCTCATCATTGCTGATATCTTCCCGCATGGCTATCCAATGAAGATTGGAAAGAAAAATCTGAGTTGACTTTGAAACTCTCACCGCTCGGAATCTTCTTGTCTCATTGCGGTGGATATTCAAGAACCATCCCTATCAAAACATGCTCACCAACTCGCCACTATTCCGAGATCTACATACGTACCATTCTCGGAATACAATGCGAGAGGGTAAAGGTTAAAGTGTGGAACAAAGGACACTCAATCACAAACAAGTTACCATCATACATGCAGACTTAAGGGTCGTTCTCCTCATTCCGACATCATACCAATCAATTCTCTCTGCACCCATCAAGAGACTGCTCGCAATTTTGATCGATATTGGGTTTGACGAAGCTTCGAGGTTGTTAATATGCATTCTCACGTGGATCTTAAAACATTCCTCACCTTGAGAACCCTCTATATCATCATCACAAAATCTATTTATGGTCGTGATTGGCTATGAGCATCCCAAGCTCGTGGAACGCAAATCTTTTGGCTCTAATCAACATGAAACACATCGAATTGAAGCTCTTATATGGGATGACATGATGACATTCCTCAAAAGCTTAGCTCAAAGATTCCTTATATCGATATATTAAATCGTTGATCCAAAGAGCACTTGGATATAACCCCGATATCCCCAAGAGAATCAATGACCCCGACAATCTTGATGTGTTGTCCGAACCCACTCTAACACCGATTTAAGGAGTCAACTACCAAGAAACAAGGTGTTACATTGCGGATCTCCTTCTCTCAGATGAACTCAAACAAATCTACTCTTATAAAAGATATATGGTAGTGTGAAAGAGAACAAAGTTGGCTTTCTTGATGAAAAATCTTCCGTACACCTACAAGGAGAACCGTAAGAGGAAGTGCAGGAGTGCCGCAAGCACTAAGAGTCGAGGAAGTTCCCAAGAGGAATCCTCCACGAAAAGGACTGTTCCTTCTAAGGAAGTTGTTCCCATTCCCGTGCAAAGCCCAGAATCGCCAAGAAAACTAGTGGACCTAAAGCTCAAGATACATAGTCGATCAAGAGATCTTCTACTCAATCTGCAACCAAGCACATCCTTCAAGAGCAAAACCTCCCACCCACCGCCTATCCAAGGAAAAGGAAGACTCAGATTTGTGCCTCATGAAGAGGAAAGCTCGAGAAGAAGAGCCACCGAAACCGACATGAATGAAGTTCAAATTTGTTAGACTCCAACACGCTATGAAGGAATTTGCTAAAGATCAAATAGGTGGACCCGAGGGTCAGTGGTGAAAGTTCAACCTACACCAGATCCCGATGCGGTTAGTCAACCCGATAAGGAACCGGTGCCACCACTCTTGCAACAACAAAAGCAATGGGAGGAGTCTATTTAGTTTGACATTGAGGAACCATATAATGAGAAGTTTGAGAAAGATAAAGTCGATGAAGAAGCTAAGTCCGAAATGATGAAGATGTTGATTATGAAAGTTTCTTCTTGACAATCCGTGACGGTTTAAGGAGAAAACTTCGAACCTCCTAAGGACCCCGAATCTCCTCACATCTCATCTTCATCGGACTCATCTTCTCACCTCACCACCACCATCAAAAGAACAACAAGATCCACATCCGGATCGGTCAAGAAGCCAACCGCTTCTTGGATTTCTCAAGCTAAGACACGAATCGTTAAAGTCACAAACAGTCGGAAGAAAGACGCGTGCTCTACAAGAAGATGAATTTCTCTCACCGATCGATTCAAGATCTTCATGATGAGAATGACAAGATGCAAATTGAAAGGAGTATGTCCAAGCTCATGAAAGATGATCTTCAAGGAAAATGGACGAGATGATCAAAGGATACACTCACAAGTTCCTTCTTGACGTCGTTCCTAAACCGACAAAGGAGATGTATACCGACAACTTTATCTCGAATCTCCTACATCCGCCAAGCAAACCATGAAATCAACTCCAATGAATGTGAACATCAATCCAATTGAACCCACAATCTTCTCGGATGATGAATTGGTGAACCGCTAGTAGCTCAAATGTCGAACGCTTTGCAACGCTTGCCTCCCACAAAGCTAAACTGTTTGAAGCATTCTTTGAATACCAACTCAGTCAAGATACTGAGAAGAAGTCAGAAGGCCTAAACGTTCAAGAGACAGCGAAGACAAAGATCGTGATAAGGATAACGAGCCCAAACGCTGAAGAAGTCGGTGAATCATCTTCTATGCAACCTCCACCCCAACGGACTACAACCAACAAAGGTCTCCTCCTTGTTCTTCTACCGAAAACCTCAAGATTCTCGAAAGTTACCACCCTGACTGTAAAACCGGTGATCATTTGAGTATACGGGTAGTGACGATGAAGAAGTCTCTAAGCCCCAACAACAACCCATATCTCCCGACACGCCAAGAAACCGTAATCCTCCTATAGGCCAAAGAAGATGAAGAAGAAGGCGCTATGACTAACGCCTTATCATGGCTAGAGGAGGATGATATCAATTGAATGGTTCTAAGCTTTTTGATTCCACTTCTTACCCAAACCAAGGTCAAGAGGTTCCAATGTAGTACATTGGAGCATGTGAAACTACTACAAGAAAAATTCGGGTGAAGAAGATGACGAAATCGAGTTGAAGCGAATCAAGAATGAAGCATTTCAACTTCTAAAAGACAGCTTCGGAAAGTGCTATTGAAGTTGAGTATCACCTTGATAATATAGCACGAGCTATGTCTAATAACATGGATTGGCTCAACCCGAGCAAACATCGACTTCACCAAACGGGACAACCCTCCATATTACAATCGACAGTCAAAACCTCTACCAACAATTGGCCAACCAGATCACTTAGGATTCCATTCCGATATTTCTTCAACAATGACTTGGAATTTCTTTACACGGTGGCGATGGTTCAAGGAAATACGCTACATCATCGACACTTCCATTCCGTGAGCCATATACTCCAACGGTGTATAGCCATCGAGGAAAGAGCTAACCACATGTTCTCCAACAATGTGGAAGAGTATGACCGTGATTGATCGGCTCCAAACCGTTAGGTTTTATCACTCAAGCTAACCACTTGTGAATGGTCAACCGTAACAAAATCCAGACAGCCTGAAACCAATGCAATGAAGATCTAGAGGAGTATAGTGTTTCCCCAGGTCGTTAAGTCCCAACGAGTTGTGTGATGAATAATCAAACGAATAGTGATCGAGAGAATTTGAACGGAAAAGGGTTATGATTGATTATACCTAAAGAAAAAGTTTATAAATTACAGGGGCTTAAATGCAAATTAAAGAAAATTAAAAAGCTAAATTATATTAAATAAACGCTATCACTATTTTTAAAATGATGTTTTCTGATTTTTCTTTTATAAATTTAAATTAAAACTACGTAACTTACAAAAGAAAATGTGAGATTGAAACAAGATTAATCCTAAAAATATAAAAATGACATTTTACAAACCTAATGATAAGAGAAAATTTTGAGAAAAAGAAAATTATTTTTATGACTATTTATTTAATTATTATTAATTAAAACTATTTTACCTATTTAATAATACCCAAAAATATAAGAAAATATGAAATAAAGCTAGAAAAATGAAATTATGACTTAGAAAAATCTAAAATAACTAAAGAGAATTTTCAAAACTAATTTTGTATTTTTCTGATTATTTTCTATTTTCTATGAATTAAAACTAATTGAAACTACTTAAATTGCTAAAATTACAAATTTAACTAAGAAAATCTGAAAATTATTTTTTGCTTTTTATATTTTTCTTAACCTAGGAAAAATGAAAACTTATTTTTTGAAGTTTTTCGATTTAATTGTATTAAAAGCTAATTAAAATTGCCTAAAAACTGCTTTTAAATGAGGAAAATAGCAAACAGTGCTAGAAAAATATGAAAATTCGTGAAAAGTCTAAAATAATATTCTAAATCTATGAAAAATATAAAAACAGTAGCCTATGTGTGAGAATGTGGAACTGCAGTCAAGAGTGCTTATAAATGAGCACTTGAATTAAGCTAGAGGTACCAACTGAGCACCAATTTATCACAGAAGCTATAATATGTTAAAACTACTCAAAAGCAACTTATTACAAATAGCCTAAACCTCTAAAGTGCAAGCTACACAGATTTGATGTTTTAAAAACTCAAGTGCTAAACAGTTATTAACCACTACTTTGCAGCTTGAAAATAAGCTACTCAATAAGCTGAAACTAAAACCGAAGTTGGAACCTCAAGGAGACCACTAACTACTTAAAACCAAAAACAGACCCAAGATAAGCTCTAATGAGCTTTTGACAAGCCTCAAGATAAACCACACAAGGCATCGAAAAACGAGTCAATGCACGGATTTTGGACCAAATTGACAAGCTGTTTTAGAGCTTACAGAAAATTACTAAAATTATACAAAAATCATTTCAAGAAACTTGACCAACTGAAGTTTTTAAACCCAAAGTTTCACTTGAATTGAACCAAAAATGAATCCATTAAAAATCACCCAAGTTGGGTGAAAACTGAGTTTTCCAATTGGAGTTTTGACAGTTTTGAGAAGTTTGACTAAAATGAGATTTGAAACCAATTTATGGACTGAGATTGATGTTTTATGGTTAAATGAAACTGATGCAAGCTACTCTAATGATATTTGAACACAAATCAAGCCTTTGATATCACAAATTTCTAATGTATATGAACTTAGGACATATTTATGATGATTTTGACTTTTATGATTCTAAGGTGCACTGAATGACCAAAGTGACTCAAGTGGAACTAATTGAGACCGAATAGATGATTTTAAACACAAACCAAAACTCAAGCTCAAACAAGCTACCGATCCAAACACACCTTTATTCTTATTGCTTGCAAATCTCAACTAGAGATTCAATCTAAAGTAGTTACCAATGCTCAAGATATATCTAACATAAGTCCATAAGCTTAATAAGTACAAAAACAGTAATCGAATGCTAATTTATAAGGGCTTGAACAAATATGCAGTTCATTGTTACATAAAAAAATTAAGAACTACTCACGTAATGTCCAAATTTAAGTAGAGCAACTTAAACATAACCAAATCTACACTATTGTAATCAATTCCAACCCATTCCAACCACTCGCATATCATCAACCCATATCCAACTTCCATGTTCTTAAGTTGACTTTTGTTGACCAATTACCAAGTTTGTTTGAACTTTAACAATAAGCTTACTAAAAGCTATCAAGAGCTTAGATAAGCTTATTTTAATTATAAATGAGCTAATTTAAGCTTGAATTCAAAACATGTGAACCGAATTTTATGACATGAAACTTAAAATCATGAAACTTGGATCAACTTTGAATTAACACTGAAAATGAGTTACAATAGACTTAATAACCTTGGTTTAGTACAGAAAAGCTTAGGATTACAATTGAGAAAACTAATTAAGACAATGAAATGAAAAACGACATACATGAAATTTTAAAAACTAAGTACTCCTTTTCTCTTTCTTCTTCCTCTATTTATATGCAAAATGACTTCTCTCTCCAATCTGAGCATTTCCCACTTGCTTTTACATCCATTGGATCACTTGGGTGATTATTGGCCATTGATGAGTTTTGGCGCCAAATTGAGATATCAACAGGGGGAGTGCAGTGCCTGGCAAGAAGGAGCATTTAATGCATCTTGTTTGGTTGTTGAGGTGGAGGGATAAGGAGTGGAATATGTGAGCTGGAGGGATGGAAGGTTGAGTGTTGCAGGCGGAGGTGGGTGAAGAAGAAGAAAGAGAGGAAAAAAGGTTGAGTTTATTTGACGGTTTGACTTGGGGTTTAATATTATAAAGGGGGTCAAAACAGGGGTCACAAGTGTTTGGCGGGGTCAAGTGTATATGGCGGTGGGTCAAGTCTAAAGGGTATTTGGTTTGTTAATACAAGGACCAAACCGCCATTCTTGATATTTGAGGGACCAATTCGCCACTTTATCAAAGTTGTTTCAAGGGACCAAAATGACAAGCTTCAATAGTACAAGGACCAAAATAGACATTTTCAAACTTCCAAGGACTATTTTTGCCAAATTTGAAACTCAAGGACCAAACAAAAATGATGAGTATTTACACACTCATCAATCCCCACACTAAACTATTGCTAGTCCCTAGCAATATTTTATGAAAACTTAATGGATTTGAATCTCTTTACCAAAAGCCATTACATCCGAGTAGCCAAATGTTTCGCTTCAAGTAAGAACCTTGGTACAATGATAACCAAATGATTTTGAGCAAATCACCGCCTTTCAACGGTTTTGATTTGTCTTTACCGTAAGCCGCTTGCTCGGACTAGCCAACTCTTAGATAAAATATCTTTGGTGAGTGATTACCAATTATGGTTTTCCAATCGCCTTTACCACAAGCCATAAACTTGCGGGCTAGCCAACTCTTCACTAATTAAAGATATGGTGAATGAACACCATACAATTTTGGGCAAATTGCAAGTCGTCAACGGATTTGAGATATCTTTACCAAGAGCCGTTTGCTCATGGATTAGCCAATCCTTTTGTTTGTTAGACATGGCGGATCGATAATCATAAAGTCGAGTAAGTGCAAAACACTTACTCCAAAAAAATTGGCCAAAAATGGGGAATTGGGTGGTATAATTACATGATAAAATTCGTGAGAATTCCCCACACTAGAAATGAATATTGCCCTCAATATTCAAAGTACCGCGGTTATGCCGAAACATAGAACGAAAAGGAAATACTACGCCATTATTTGAATTTTTTTTTTTTTTTTTTTTTTTTTTTTGAAACTTTATATACAACAATGGGCAACTCCCACACTAGGGTGGTAGAAAGTAGAAAGAAATCAGAAATATGGGTGAAAACCCATATGGTGTGCTACTGTTTTTGATTTCCGAGTCGCTAGCTTGACTCGACCCCGCATTTATTGGTTCATGGGGAAGCAAAGTGGAAGAAACAATCTCCATCGGACTTTCATTCAAGATGTTTGGACAAACATTAAAAGCACGTGAAAGTTCCACACCGATGAGATATATTCCCGGCTCAAGATAATGGTACATGGAAATGCCGGGATCAAAGATAATGTCTTCATTCCCGAAGGAGTGAAGAACAGGAGAAGTGATAGAATATATGAAGAAAAGAAAGAAAATCATGATAAAAATCATGACTAACTCTTCATCCTCAATAGGAGAATTCATAGTTTCATGAATCTCATCAGTTAAGCTCGCTTGATCAAGACATATTATGGGTGTGTCTAGATCAGTAGAAATTATCATACTCCCTGGAGATATGATATGAGTGAGTTCATCCGAGAACTCCTTGAAGGTGAATGAATCATATTCGAATTGATATGAGTGGGTTCACCGTGAACTCCTCCAATGTAAATGATTCATAATCGGGAGAGAATTATGAGAATGAAAAGTGGTACCGCCACTAATCTTCTCTCCCATATTATCAAAACAAGGCTTTCATTTCCGGATTAGAATCATCGGAAAGAATGTCACTACCCTTAATGGGGATAGGAGATGAAATAGGTTTCTCTTTGAAAGCCTCGATTCTAGAAATGAGAAGATTAACATTCAATAATGTTGCACGGTGCTTCATCTTTGATTTCATGTCAAGAACTTCATCATTCTCTTCTTCTAAGCTAACAAGCTCGGAAGGTAAATCTTCCACATAAACGATGTCTCCACAAGACAACGAATCATCATCATCGAATCGGAGAACATCTCAACATGATCTTTGGGAAGACAAGAGGGTAGGGATATCACACAAATGCTCGAGAATTCCATGTGACTCTCTTGGGATTGGGACAAGGTTCTCAACACTAGACTTTATGAATTCGTCCGATTCCTTTCGTGAACAAGGTCAAGATGCTCGTCCCCATGCTCGTAGAGTGAGTGTGAACCTCGGGTGTGATAGCGCTTGTTTGAGAATGAATCTCAACCATTGGGATCTCATCCGATGAACTTGATGAATCTTTATAGAATTGAAGGATATCAAGTGTATCCTCATCATCACCGTCATCGTGAATAAAACGAAATTGAGAGCTAGATCCGGTCGCTTTTTTTTGCAATTGATTCCCTAATAGATTTTTCAAACGCAATTTGGGAATTTATTTTAGCACCGCTTCTTCACCTAACAATTCTTCCATGGATTTTGATTTGGATTATCTTGGGAATGTTTACATTCCTTCAAATCTTTCACTAAATCCAAAAGATCAATGAGAAGATTTTGAGGAAGTGGCTCAGCCGAGGTGGTGCCCGATTCATTTGGTACTTGTAGAGGTTGGTTATGATACGAAGAGTCGAATTGTTACAAGGAAATGGATTCCTTGTTTGACAATCGAGCTACAATGTGGACCTCCACAATACTCACAACAAGAAACCGATGTGGTCGTGAGTTATATGTGTGGTAGTCATAATTGTTATCGTGAACCCGCTCATAGACAAGCGTGTTTCCCGATTGACAATCGAACGGAGTGTGAACCACCACAAGACTCACAACAAGAAATCACGAGTCTCACAGGTGGTAGCCGATGGAATAAATCGGTTGTGTTATGGTAGGAATAGGGATCCGGTTATAGATGCACCCGCTTCCCGATTCCACCATGCTACAACCGGGCAATTGCCACCATTATAAGGACCACCACACCATTGACAACCAAGAGGGTGAGGATAAGACATGAAAGAATCAAATGTTTTCGGAGGGTAGGGATGAAGAATCAAAGATGTGAGAGGTAAAGATGGATATTTTGAATTTTTGGATAAACATTTTGTAAAAATAAGAAAGAAAATCTTTTTGGGTTTTTGATTTATATATATGTAGAAACAAAAGAAAAATATTTTTGTGTTTTATATGTTTTAAGATTTTTTGGATTTTTGGATTTTTTATAAGAAAATATATATAGATATAGATGGTATAAACAAGGAGTGAATATTCAAATCACTAATCTGCTAAACGTAAGATAATTAGCACACCCAAGAATGGCGCCTAAAATTTGATCGGGTCCAAACCGTCAGTTTTATCACACAAGCTAACCACTTGTGAATGGTCAACCGTAATAAACTTCAAACAACTCGTAACCAATGCAATGAGTCCAGAGAGTATTGTGTTTCCCAGTCGTTAAGTCCCAACGAATCGTAAGCGATGAATAATCAAACGAATAGTGATCGGGTGATATCGAATCGGAAAAGGTTTGTGATAATGAATAATTATACCTAAAGAAAAAGTTTATAAATTACAGGGCTTAAATGCAAATTAAAGAAAATTAAAAGATAAATTATATTAAATAAATGCTATCACTATTTTTAAATTTTGATTTTCTTGATTTTTCTTTATAAATTTAAATTAAAACTACGTAACGCACAAAAGAAAATGTGAAATTGAAACAAATTAATCCTAAAAATATAAAATGAAATTTTTACAAACCTAATAATAAGAGAAAATTTTGAGAAAAAGAAAATTATTTTTATGACTATTTATTTAATTATTATTAATTAAAACTATTTTTACCTATTTAATAATACCCTAAAATATAAGAAAATATGAAATAAAGCTAGAAAATGAAATTATGACTTAGAAAAATCTAAAACAACTAAAGAGAATTTTCAAAACTAATTTTATATTTTTCTCGATTATTTTCTATTTTCTATGAATTAAAAACTATTTAAAACTAATTAAATGGCTAAAATTACAAATTTAACTAAGAAAATCTGAAAAATATTTTTTGACTTTTTATATTTATCTTAACCTATGAAAATTGAAAACTTATTTTTTTGAAGCTTTTCTGATTTATTTGCTATAAAAGCTAATTAAAAAGTACTAAAAACTGATTAAAATAAAGAAAAATAGTAAACAGTGATGGAAAATTATGAAAATTTCAGGAAAAGTCTAAATTAATATTCTGAATCTAAGAAAATATAAAACAATGGCTTATGTGTGAGAATATGAGGTCAGAATGAAAGGTGCTTATAAATAAGACTACAATTAAGCTAAAAGTCGCTAAAGTGTACCAAGTTATCACAAGACTTAAGCTAAGCTATAAATAAGTGAAATCAACTTAAATCAACTAAGCTATACCACTGAATGTCAAGCTACAAAGATTTGATGTACGTGGATTTTGACCAAATTGACAAGCTATTTTAGAGCTTATAGAAAATTACTAAAATTATAGAAAAATCATTTCAAGAAAGTTGACCAACTCAAGTTTTTAAACCCAAAGTTTCACTTGAATTGAACCATAAATGAATCCATTAAAATCACCCAAGTTGGGTGAAACCGAGTTTTCCAATCGACTTTGACAATTTTGAGAAGTTTGACTAAATGAGATTTGACACCAATTTATGGACTGAGATTGATGTTTTATGGTTAAATGAAACCGATGCAAGCTACTCTAATGATATTTGAACACAAATCAAGCCTTTGATATCACAAATTTCAATGTATATGAACTTAGGATGATTTATGATGATTTTGACTTTTATGATTCTAAGGTGCACTTGAATGACCAAAGTGACTCAAGTGGAACTAATTGAGACCGGATAGATGATTTTAAACACAAACCAAAACTCAAGCTCAAACAAGCTACTGATCCAAACACACCTTTATCCTTACTGTTTGCAAATCTCAACTAGAGATTCAATCTAAAGTAGTTACCAATGCTCAAGAGATATCTAACATAAGTCCACAAGCTTAATAAGTACAAAAACAGGCACTGAATGCTAATTTATAAGGGCTTGAACAAATATGCAGGTTCACTGTTACATAAAAAAATTAAGAACTACTCACGTAATGTCCAAATTTTATAGAGCAACTTAAACATAACCAAATCTACACTATTGTAATCAATTCCAACCCATTCCACTCGTGATCAACCCATATCCAACTTCCATGTTCTTCATTGACTTTTGTTGACCAATTACCAAGTTTGTTTGAACTTGAACAATAAGCTTACTAAAAGCTATCAAGAGCTTAGATAAGCTTATTTTAATTATAAATGAGCTAATTTAAGCTTGAATTCAAAACATGTGAATCGAAGTTTTATGACATGAAACTTAAAATCATGAAACTTGGATCAACTTTGAATTAACACCAAAATGAGTTCCAATAGATTTAATAACCTTGGTTTAGTACGTAAAAGCTTAGGATTACAATTGAGAAAACTAATTAAGACAATGAAATGAAAACTACATACATGAAATTTTAAAAACTAATTACTCCCTTTTCTCTATTTCTTCTTCCTCTATTTATATGCAAAATGACTTCTCTCTCCAATCTGAGCATTTCCCACTTGCTTTTACATCCATTGGATCACTTGGGTGATTATTGGCCATTGATGAGTTTTGGTGCCAAATTGAGATATCAACAGGGGGGGGGGTTGAGTGCCTGGCAAGAGGGAGCATTTAATGCATCTTGTTTGGTTGTTGAGGTGGAGGGATAAGGAGTGGAATATGTGAAATGAGGGATGGAAGGTCGAGTGTTGCGAAAGTAGAAGTGGGTGAAGAAGAAGAAAAAGAGAGGGAAAAAGGGTTGAGTGGTTTGACCGGTTTGACTTGGGGTTTAATATTATAAAGGGGGGTCAAAAACAGGGGGTCACAAGTGTTTGGCAGGGGTCCAAAGGTGTATATGGCAGGGGTCAAGTCCAAAGGGTATTTGGTTTGTTAATACAAGGACCAAAACTGCCATTCTTGATATTTGAGGGACCAATTCTGCCACTTTATCAAAGTTGTTCCAAGGGACCAAAAATGACAAGTTTCAATAGTGCAAGGACCATAATGGACATTTTCAAACTTCCAAGGACTATTTTGCCAAATTTGAAACTCAAGGACCAAACTTGTAATTTCTCAAAACTTTGACATTTTTCACCAAAGGACTAATTATGACAAGTTATGATTTTAAAAGGACCTTTGGTGGCTTTTCTTTGAAATAAGTGCTCGTGGACTATTTCGACAATTTTGAAACTTGGGGACTGAAATCGCCAATTATGCAAACTTAGCTCATTTTTCATCCGATTTTAAATATTTTGCATCCGAAACATATAAAATACAATTTTGAGAAATTTTCAAGATTTTGATGCATTTCGAGCATTTTTAAGTGTTTCATAGCCTCAGATTGACCAAAATGATGAGTATTTACACACTCATCGCTGATGCAATCAGATGGGATTCACCATTGGCCGTAATGCCGATTTAATCTACTACATGTGTCGCCAAGTTCGTAAGTCTCAACATGAAGTGTTCAAGACTAAAGGAATTGTTGCTATTAAACATGTTGATCTTTCGCCTAAACGGGACTACACTTTTCTCAAGAATATTGTGGTCAAAAGACAAGACGAAAAGGATTATGCATTTTCAAGCGACTTTGAGAATTTGTCTATCAATGACATTGAAGACATGTACCTTGCCAAAGTACGTGGTCGCATGAGATAATTTTCAATCAAGTACAACGTGAATTCATCAAGTCCTCGCTTATCTTCATCGACGCATAGTCATCACGAACGTGTAGAAGATCTCCATTTCGCAATGAATCATATCGCACCGGGTCAACTTCACTCCACCACGCCTAGATCTTCCCGACATTAACCGCCTTTCACAAGATACACTCATCGCCCAAGCATTCGTAGTGGTTTACCTTAGTGAAACACTATGCAATTGCTTGATGGCATGTAGAGATCTTCACAAGTTTGGGGATCACATTGAAGAAGGTTAGGGATGGATTAGCTTATAGGTTGAAGGATATTCATGAAGGAATTGGGTCTAAAAGCGATGGAACTCTAAGGAAAGAAGGGATGTGAGCGGATCATCACCATGATTGATGAAAGGTTGCATCGGCGGATCGCCTGTAACGCCGGAAAGCTTTGTAGGCGGTCGTCCCGTGATTGCTCGCCGGCTATCAACGCCCGCCGCATTCCTCGAAACATTGATGGACTTCCGGTACCCCTTGAATCGCTTCGTTTCATAATATTTTGATATGTGATTAATTATGACAATGGCTTGTGCACACATATCGTTGTACAACCCGTTCTTGTCAAGAAAGGACCGTGGTACGCTTTGATTGCCTACAATCCTTATAAAAGGAGCGAAGTTTACTTTTGAGTAAAACCTATCAAACATTTCATCTTTCAAGGTTTTGTTCAAAAGAACAAGTACTTCCCGTATGATTTTCAAAACCTCAACCGCTTATATCACTTGTCGAGGGGAGTGTTTGAATTAAAACTTTGTTCACAAATTGTTCACAAGGGTCATCTTCCCGCAACACTCGAAATGGTCATATTTATTTCAACTTTTCAAAATAACATTTTATATGCCATTTTGAGGGGAAAAATTATGTGATAAGAAATATGTTGTGTAAATGCAAATGAATCTTTGTGCTATAGACTCAACCAACGAATCGACGGTTTAATCGTTAGTAACTCAAAAAGACTTGTCCAGATGGGTAATAATTTCAAGCTAGTTCGCTAGTAATGTAAACGTGTCTCGCAAAGGACTTGTCCGAGTAGAAAGTACCATTCGAGAAACTCTTGGTAGACATGAACTCGACGGGTTTGACAACCTTCGAGGCTTGTCTACATCTTCAAGGTAGTTATTAGAGCTAGTTGTCACCTAAAAGTCGACAATGTAACTCTTTAACTATGCAACGAACCGTGTCTCATGGGGATTGTCTATCTTGAGTTGATCAATTCATAAAGTGCACGCTCTTTCCTCACTGCGCGATTTCGTAAAAAACTCTTAAGCACATGGAGGGGAGTATTTCAATGGTACAAAATGTTTTACAATCATAACTGCTGTGAGAGATTTTCTTGAAAATTGGTTTTATGGCAACATAGGTTAGTCATGGAGTTATAAGGTGACTAAGGTTAGAATAACTGTCCTATGATCCGCCAGAGTCGGAGGGATCTACCCAAGGACATCACAAATAGTTAGTACTTAGAAGTCCTTAGGTACGATTATAAAAAGGAGAAAATGAGAATAGGAGAAAGAAGGAGTTGAAGAATCAAAAAGAAATGCAAAGAAAATGGTGAAAAGAAATAGCCCTCCAGATTATTCAACTTAGGCGTATACGGGTTCAATTCATATGCTACTAGTTGTCACTTAGTGACGCCGGTATTGAAGATTAAAAGTCGTCATGGACCCAAGGACGATGCACTAAACCTTCTTAGCCACTCAAGTTTCTCCCGAAAGAAGCTTGTTTCATTCTCACAGGAACCCTACGTAAACTATTGGCTTTCTTTAGAGATCGCCTGGTATTGAAGAAGGAGACCTCTCCCTAGTCTCGCTTTCGGAAAACCAAAACGCACTATTGAGTCTAGAGCCACGAGATTCATCAAAAGATCTCTTAGGTACACTTGACATTTCATCTCTTGATGTTCAATAATAAGAACATCGGTGATACGTTATCGAGTCCTTCACGGATCTTAGCAACTGTCGAGAACATTTATGAGAGGCTCACAATTGTGATCCTCGGTGATTGAATGGAAACTCCCGCCGTGGTCAACATCAAACAACCCCGACAACAAGTCACTTCGTAACTCCCCGGATTACGCTTAGTGTGTCTCAAACGGTCTACATCGTGAGGTGATGCTTGTGTACCTCAATGACTCATCCGAATCAGTAGGTGTACTTCGGCACATCGCTTATCTCACTTGTGGGACTCCGCTTTAGGAACGGCTTTTGTGAGAATTTGAGTTGTGTTTTCACACTATGTCATAACACTCTCAAGTTCAAACTTGTAAGTGCTTAACCGCTTATTACTAACCGCTTTTCATGTTTTCTTCTTATGGAAGCTCGAGCGGAATGATCGTGCATTCTTCACATGTTCATGCCAACATCATCTCTAATGGAAGTTCTATCCAAAAGCAACACAAAAGTCGAATGATTCTTCGTCAATTCAAAGAATCTACAAAGTTAAAGACTTAAAGAACTTCACAAGACTGTTATCAAATATTAAAGAGCGTGTGAGCATGTTGAAGAATGACGTGGAGACATCAGAAAGCAACAAGGCACTGAGGCGCACTTGATGCCGACAACAACAACATACTATCACTACCATCACAAAGAACAATGATCAAAGAACAAAGTTAAAGATGACGCCAAAGCAAAACTGCTTTAAAGAAAACAATTTCTCTACTGGGAGATTGTTCAAATCAAGGCAATTCTTCTCACAAGAAAGAAGAATGTCGAAGACGCCAAAGCTACTATTACATCAACGCCTTCACTGCTCATATTCATTCATCACCAACACTTAGGGAGATTTTTGGAATCACTCCTAGATCTAAATCAAGTGTTAGTAATTCATATGTAATAGTTAGCTTAATTATGGCCTTTATGTTTGTTATTAGCCTTAAGCTTATGTAGGCCCATGAGCTTAGCCCAAGCCCATAGGAGAAAGGAAGGGACTAGGAGTGTTGCCTAGCTTCCTCCTATAAATACTATGTAATAACCCTCACTTGAGGGTTGGTTGTTCAATTCATTTCTCTTTCACTACTTCACATAACCGTCCTTATTATCATACGCGTAGTGTTTGTGTGTACGTTGTTCAACCAATCTTTCTTCTCTATTTCTTCTCTTGATGCTTGTGTTGTAAAACTAATGACCTAATGTAATTTGTGCCGTGGGTATCCACCGATAACCTATGTTACTAAATTTCCTTCCTGGGTTTCAATGTTTTCTAACCTTCTTCGCCATTGCTCTCTAGCCTTCTTAGTTTGTATTTTTTATTCACTTTCTTAATGTGGCATTTACCAAGATTAATCAACTCATTCACACCACATTCATGATTAGTAATGTAAACCAAACAATCATCATTACATGTTTTGCCGTAGTAGTAGAATTAATTAATTACAAGACGCTTATAGCTAATACTAGAGTCAACACGATTCGCTTTATTCAACTCAAACTTAATGTTCCTAAGGTGGTCTTCTACTTTCTTCCATTGCACATTCTTAGCTTGTCGTGTCCTATCTTGCTTTGTATTGCTCAAGGCTTTGACCCGCTTGCCTTTGTGTCACTGACACTCGTAGAGGGAATTATGGGAACATTAGTTGGTTGAGCTACCTTTTGCATTCCTGAACTAGACGTGCAGGGATCTGACCTAATTGAAAGCACTATAGAGTTCACTTTCTTAATGCTAGGCATAGAACAAGGCATCACAGCTTTGCCTTTCTCACAAAAAGATTTGGGACATGTTGCTCGTAAACATTCTAACAGCTCTTGAGATCGTTTGGCCTGAATGCAAGCAAACCTAATTTCTCTATCAAGTGGCTTATTTATGAAATCCTCTTCTACAATCTCACAGAGACATTCTAGACTATCCTTAAGGAGAGCGAAATAGTTATGAAACACAATTTCGTTATTACTAAGATGAGGAGGAATCTATTTAACAGTCACAGTATATTTGCAGCCTGCAGATGACTTTGATGCAACATTCTCATTAAAGACAAGTGGCATTTTCCATTTCTCCTGACTCCTCAGATTCTCAATTTCCTTTTGTAAAGATGTTATTTTTTTGTTGTTCTTGTCATGAGTGACTTTCATTGAATCATATAACTCTTTAAAGTGTCGTTTATCCCTTTTCATTTTCTTTTAGAAAACTCTCATTTTCTTTTTGTAAAGCATTAACCAAGTTCTGAAGATGAAAAGTTTGTGAGCACTGAGAATCTAAAGGAGGAGGCATTTGGGAGCCAGTCACGTTGTTCTTTTCACCCTTTAATTGTGAAATTTGGGTTCTTATTTTTCCGATCGTGTTACAATGAGCTCGAACTGCTCATCACGCTTTGTTTATTTCAAAAATGCATCAAATTCGGAGCATCCAAGGATGTCTTGATATTTGAGGTTTTAACATTTTCTTTTAGATGTTGATATTTTAATTGCAAAGCAAGATGCTCAACTTCCAATTTAGAAAACTGTTTCACCAGTTATCATGATCATCCTGCTCAAATTTTTCATGCAATTTAAAGTTAGTTTTCTCAAGCTCAATGACACGATCATGGGAGACTTTCGAGCAACAGATAATTCATGAAATTGAGATGCATTAATTGAACAATTCGTGGCAAAGTAAAACACATCTTGAGTGATACATTCGTAAACCGATTCTCATTTAAGGTATGCAAGTTTTTTCGCTCAATCTCATTATATTTTAGTTCTCGCCACGATCATTGACCTCAACTATCATTGCATCAAATTCCTTTTCCATTTCTTTAATATCCGAATCCATCCCCTTTTAAGACTCTCGAATTGACCTTTTAATTGTTTAAAGAAATGCATGACCTCGCTTAAATAGCATTCTTTAGTTTGCTCAAACCCTCTCCCTTCGCTATCCCATTAGGTGTGATCCTTTTCTTACATGTCTTCTCAAAATCAAAAATAATTGATAAATGACATACCGACCGATTAAGGTCTTGCTATTAGTGGCAATGGTTCTAGGAACTAAGTGCATTGGTGTATTTGGAGGATACACATGAGTCGCAGCATTTTCCTAAAGGGAGTGTTTGTTTCAACTAGTACACTAGCTTTTTGTTTATCCATATCTTTCTTCCAAAAACTGCTCGGGGTTAATTGAGTTTGAGGCTTAAACATGTTCGTGGAGATCCAATTTTCGTTTGTGTAATCATGGGGTTTGAATGTAATGTTTTGATTTTACACTGTGATCTTTTAGCTTCTTATCCATTTTCTCCTATTGACTTCTTCAAATTGCATATCTTCCTCCCGCACTTAGCGCAACTAGGTTTCTCCCTAGGCTTAAGGATGTCATTACCATCATATATTACCTTCTGAGCCTCTCTAGTTTCTCAACTAGAGGAATACTATGCTTATCACTTAAGACTCTATGCTTAGTGATCATGTGAAAGCAATCTAATGGAATTCCCTTGTACGCATAACTTATTTTCAAGCTTGTTTTTCAAAGTTTTTAGATTGGAAAAATCATTCAAAAGTTTTGATTCCTTAGCACTGAACTCTTGTTTAAGCACTTTAACCTTATCTTGAAGTTCTTGCTTTTGCTTAACAGTTTTAGAAAGCTTTTTTTGTAAGGAATTTAACTCTTGTTTTAACACTTCTTCTCTAAAATTACTTTTTCTAATAATTGCTCACGAGTAGTTAACTCAAACTTAGCACGCTGTTCATAAATAACAACTTGTTCTTTATAGGCATTCAGTGCAGAGGTAACAGAATCATTAGGGGCACATGCAGTGTATTCATAAAAGACATAGTCATTATTGACTGTAGACGATACATCACTTGGTACAATCTCACTTTCACTTTGTGTCACATATTGATCATATGGGACAATATTACTATTACCCTCATTATCAATATCTGAATCATAAGTTTCAAGAGATTGTACTTCGTTATGTATCTTTTGCTCATCAACCTCATCGTATAGTTTTAATACCTCCGAGATGATTGATTCTTTGGATGGACCAACTGTTGTGGTGATGAGACCTTTGAGAGACCATAGGTAGATGCTAGCCATGAAGATTGTTTGGGCAATAGGTTCATCATCGACATCGAGTCATATGCATCACAATGCCGCAACTTGAAAGGCATTTTGAAGATTGTGACCTATTTCCGAATTGGCGCTCATCTACATCAAGATCATAGGTCTTAGCATTCCCTTCAAGAAGAAACAACAACTCCTCTTCATCCAAAGTCGCTCCATTATCTTGAGCTTGCACAAGCAACATCTTGTCTCTCAAGTATTCTCGCATTCGTGGACGCTTTGAGATGTGCGCCTCACAATATGTCCTCACCACCACAGCTTGTAGCATTTAACCGGCTTTGCTTGCCCTTGATTGGCATTTCTTCCACGATTCGATTTGCCACATATCCTCCACCTACTCCAAAGATTAGCATAACCTCGCTCCAACCATCCCTTGTTCATATCGCCTTCCTTGCACATTCTCGCACCACAACCTTACCATCTCCGACAGTAGGTTGATTGTGTGATTGGATGTCGCTCGAGATTATTGTTGGTGTGAGGGAATTCATATTTGACTAACCATGAGAGATAGTTGATTGATGAGGTTTTCCATGAGTGTGTTTGAGTCGAGGCTTATATGTCGGATCGTGATGAGCTTGTAATTTCCATTACCCGGGTATGACTTGAGAAGCTTTGGTGGTAATTCCAACATTGGTGTAAAAGGTTGTAGAATCATTTGACGAACTAGTTTCTCCCTCGCTAGATTTCAACTGCTCAAGAATCCTTCGCTCAAACATAGCATGTCTCTCATTCCGAAGAAGGAAGGCATACAGCTGCTCATAGTTGGTGTTCTTCAACCTTTGGTTAGCTTCACAGAGGTGACAAATTTGTGCCATTCGGGATTCATGTTGTTCACAAACTTTGAGTTCAAATTGAATATTTGGCATGGTCATTTTGATATTCCTCATATCATTCACAAGCTTGTGGAATCTCACGTAATATTCATAGACACTTTCTTCCGTTTCATCTTAAAATGCTCAAATTCATCATACAGCTTGAGATTCTCTGCCTTCCTTGGTTAGTTAAGAACCCGAGAGAAGCATCTTGACATTGTCCCAAACCGCCTTAGCTTCTGTTGTGATTGATCGCCTTGTAAATGTCCTTAGGTAAACCCTCAAGTATGATGTTAGAAGCCCGATGTCTCGCATCGTATCTCTTCTTCTCCTTATCACCGCTTCATCATACATTTTAGGTCTATCCACCCTAATATCACCGAGCCATCGCCAGCAGTGATCAAGTATGTCTCTCGGTTGTCTCAACTCGACACGGTCCTTCATCAATTGACTTGAGAATGTTAACTCCATTTTCCTTCCCCAAACAATACAACCTAATTTGTTGAGCCCATGAGTCATAGTCAGCTCATCTGCATTGGTGGACGAGTCTCAACCACCGCTGAACGCCCCGCCACAGAGAGATGATTGTAGGCACATTGGTAGACATGATTACGTATATCACGGATTTTATAACTCTATGATTAAACCGGAAATAGATTCTTTCACGGATTTTACTAAATCAAGAGAAACCGATTAGAAACAAATATTAACCAAGTCGCTATAACCCTTGAACCAAGTCGCTAAGTAGCAACTCGCTAAACCTCATGTCACTGTGAATCAAGTCGCTAAGTACAAGTCGCTAAGACCCAAGTCATTGAACACAAGTCTCTAAAGCACCAAATCGCTAAGCAGCCAAGTTGCTAAACAACAACTCGCTAAGTATCCAAGTCGCTAAGAATCAACTCGCTAAGTTTCCAAGTCGCTAAGTAGCAACTCGCTAAAACAATAAGGACAAGTCGCTAGAAATTATAGAAACAAGTCGCTAACCCAACCAAGTCGCTAGCAGTAGTGGAGCCCACTAACTTGTATCGTTTGTCGGCTTGTCTCAATAGACAAGTCGCTAAGATCAAGTCATTGCGACTTAAACTACAACTCATTGAAATTACTAAAGCAAGTCGCTACGAAGAAAAACACTCAGACACAAGTCGCTAAGTTGAAAAACTTTAAAACTACACTTTTCAATCCAAAACAAGCCCAACCATAGTGATTCAAGCTTTCCAAATCAAAACCCAAGCACTTACAATGATTCTAAACACAAAAGTACACTCAAAATTCAAACTTTAACACAAGAAATGATCCAAATGATGCAAAACCACTAAACGCTTTCAAACCCAAAACCATATAAAACCACTAGAAATCCAAGGATATGTAAGAGAGATGATCAAACCATGGCTCTTGATACCAATTGTAACATATTGGATTTCGTAAACACATCATACCAAATACATAAGAGGCGATATAAGGTTTTAGAGAGAAATTTTTAGAGAGAAAGGGAAGAGAGTTGGGAACTATGTGAAACAAAGAAAATGGTATTGAGCACCAACCTCTACCTTGGGATGTAGAGGGTATTTATAGTGTCTTACAATAAACGCCACCTATGGGTCATGGATCGTGCATACAAGGGTAAAGACCCGTCCGTCCTCCACGGTTTTACTTAACTAACTTCTTACTAACATTAAATAACTACGACTACGAGCTTTCTAGTGATTACATATACTTGAGGTGACCGACACTTTAATGACTGAATTTTCTAATTCCTAACAAAAAATGTTAATGATATACCATCTTTTGTTCCACAAGCAACTTATAAACACAATTTTGCTGATAAAAAATTTTCAAAATGGGGCAGATCTGTTGCTAGACAATATGTGAGACCAATTAGTTCATATTTTAAAAATGGTTATTGGCCTGTATGTTTTGACTCAATGTATGTTGGCAAGGGATATAGGATATCATTGTGAAGCCCTCGACACGTTGTTCTAGGACTCAAACGGGACCTAATTTTCAATGGAGGTCCAAGAACAATGGTGGATCTTATACATCTACATGGCCTAAATCTTATGATCCACAGTGCTCAAGTCAAGAATGACTGAGTCTCCATAGTGTACTAATATTTTGTATATATATTTTTGTTGTTGTTGTAGGATCATCCTCTGCAGAGTAAAGAAGTAGGCATTGTAGATAGTGGTTGTTCCGGAGCATGTCAGAAACAGAGAGAAGATGCATGATTGAGGTAATGTGACTTTTGGTGGAGGAGATGGTAGAATCATCGAAAGGCACCATCGTAACACCTCGCTTGGATTTTGAGAATGTGTACTATGTAAAGGAACTCGCAACATTTCAACTTGTTCTCGATATCACAAATTTGTGACATCAAGTACAAAGTATTCTTCTCTCGAGGATGAATGTCTTGTGCTCTCTAAAGACTTCAAACTTCCGTAAGATACATCCATTATGCCGAGAGTTCCCGAAACCACAATTTATACACATTCAATTTGAATGATGTTCAACCGTATAGTGACCTAACATGTTTGGTGCCTAAAGCATCACTAGATGAGTCTACAAAATGGTATAGAAGGATGGCTCATGTGAACTTCAAGACCAAGAACAAGCTTTCTAAACTTGGTCTAGTTGAAGGACTTCCTTCCAAAGTCTTCACCAATGAACACAATTGTGTTGCTCGCAACAAAGGAAAGCAACACGAGCCTCATACAAAGCCATTACAATTGTGAGCACTATCTCGTAACCTCTTGCTTCTGCATATGGATCTCTTTGGTCCAACCCAAATCAAGTATTGATCACAAGTATTTTTCTTGGTAATCATGATGGCTATAGCAAGTTTTGTTGGGTATTCTTTTGAAAACTAAAGATGAAACATCTCGATTTTAAAGAGTTCATTACCCTTGTTGAAAACCAAATAAACAAAAGGTTAAAGGTATTAGGTGTGATAATGGGACAGAGTTCAAAAATGTTGTATTAATCAAACTATGTAAGTCTAAAGGGATAAAAAGGGACTATAGGAATCCAAGAACCTCACAACAAAATGGGGTTGCTGAATGAAAGAATAATACCTTAATAGAGGCAGCAAGGTCCATGCTTGCAGACTCTAAATTACCTACTATGTTCTGGATTGAAGCCGTCAGCACTGCTTGTTATGTTCTGAACAAGGTATCAATTACTAGACCTCATTTCAAGACACCTTATGAACTTCTCACTGGTAAAGTTCATGATATTCATTACCTCAAACCTTTTGGATGTCAAGTGACCATTTTGAAATCCATCGGAAAATTTGATGAGAAAGTCGATGAGGGGTATATTGTGGTTATTCACTCATAGCAAGGCTTATAGGGTATATAATTTAAATGCTAAAAGATTTAGGAGAATCTTAACTGAGATACCTAGAAGATAAGCCTAATGTTCATGGTCAAGGTCATGTTTGGTCCTTTGACCTGGATTACTTAAATGATTACTTGCGTTATACCAGATATGTTGCTAACCAATCTGCAGGTACACAAGAGTCTCCCACTGACAATGCAAGTTCCCTAGATGATGACTCAGATATTGAGTCTGAGCATGATGAACAACCAATTCTTGTTCCTTCCTTCTCCCCTAACCATTTTGCAGGTGATAATTCTAAAGTAACTTATGATGAGCATGGAGATGAGTCACACTATGCAGAGGACCTTGTTAGACTCAAGAAGCAAGAGCATGCAGCCAATCTATAAGCTGAGAGGCTTGGTGTGGAGTTTGCAAGAGATGCTGAGGCACTAATCGTATAATCAAGACAAGCAACGGTGGAAACCATGATTCTCCGATAGTTCTCTTGTTTTCCCGACATCACCAAATCACGACATCCCCGCAGATCTACTCCCATTTCTACTAGTGTGTCCAAAGACTTTGAGGAACCATATACACGATTTCCAAGTCCTTCGATCTTGGTAATCACCAACCCAAAGTCGAATCTTCACCTCTACTTCCTATGACAAAGGATTTTGAACCAACTGTGAACAATCTTGACACCACAATTGATGTCAACCCTTCTGCTACAAAAAGGATCAACATTGCTCATCCTCAATCCAATGTTATTGGTGATCCTCAAGCACCTGTTCGAACTAGAAGTACTGTGACAAGTTCTAAGTATGGTCAGGTTGCTTTTCTTTCCTATGTCTCACAACAACGCAAAGGGTCAATCACACAGACTTTAAGCATTGTCTGCTTGCTTGCTTTCTTTCTCAAGTGGAACCAACCCGTGTTTCTCAAGCTCTTTAAGATTCAAGTTGGCTTGACGCAATGCAACATGAGCTGCAATAATTGAAGAATCAGCAGGTTTGGATACTAGTACCACTACCTGATGGGAAGATTGCCATTGGGACAAAATGGATTTTGAAGAATAAAAGAGATGCAAGGGGTATTGTGGTAAAAAAAAAGCAAGATTACTGGCTCAAGAGTTCAGGCAAGAGGAAGGAATTGATTATGATGAAGTTTTTGCACCTGTAGCTAGAGGTGAGGCCATTAGAATCTTCTTGGCCTATGCATCTTATATGGGGTTCATGGTATATCAAATGGATGTGAAAGGTGCTTTTCTGTATGGTGAGATTCACTAGTACAAAAATGGGATTTGGTCACGCATGGTCGAAATGGAACGACCACACATTCGCATATTTGTGTGGCTGAAGGTACGATAATTGACAACATGTACTAATTAGTCACACATGAAATTTTGATTGTGTGACCATTAGAACTGTATCGCCACATAATTGAACATTGTATGGCTAAAGGTATCAGGTGATTTTGTTTCAGATCATTTAGCCACATATGAATTTGGAACGCGTGACAAATACAAGTAACCTTGATGCGTTAGTCACATGAAGTAATTTTTTGTGTGTCTAAATCATAGAGTCAAGTTTTGTCACACATTATTTAAGGGTGACTGATATGTTTTGCCAACTCTTTAGCCACATCTGAAATTGGAACAAGTGACAAATGAAAAGTAAGGTTGAAGCATTAGTCACGATATACATATAAACAAAGGACAAGTATATGTCACACACTTGAACACTGTGACCAAAAGCCATATATGGTCACACTAAATGTTTTGTCACACATTCGTTTAGTGTAGATAAAATCCAGTACATATGTTCACGTAAGTTAATATGTGTGTTTAAATTTTAGTTTGTGTTAGCTTGCCAAAAGCTAATCTATAAAGTCACATTTGCTACTAACACCATGACCAAATGCCTTATATGGTCACGCTAAACGTTTTGTCACACATATTATTTAAGTGTAGCCAAACTCCAGTACATATGGTCACGTAACTTAATATGTGGCCATTGGATGATCAATAGTCACTCAAAATACACGTTTCTTCACTTTAAACACCATATGGTCACACTTATTAACACTTTTAGCCACTTTATGGTTAATTGTATGTGACTAAATACCCAAAACAAACATGCTTTGTGTGACTAAATGTTAGAAAAGGCCACACAAACATAAAATTCATGTGGCCATTGGATGATCAATAATCACATAAAATACATGTTTTTTCACTTGAAACACCAGATGGTCACACTTATTAACACTTTTAGTCACTTTATGATTAATTGTATGTGACTAAATACCTAAAACAAACATTCTTTGTGTGACTAAATGTTAGAAAAGGCCACACAAAAATAAATTTAATGTGGCCATTGGATGATCAATAGTCACACAAAACACACATTTCTTCACTTGAAACACCATATGGTCACACATATTAACACTTTTGGCCACTTTATGATTAATTGTATGTGACTAAAAACCCAAAACAAACATTCTTTGTGTGACTAAATGTTAGAAAAGGCCACACAAACATAAATTTGATGTGGCCATTGGATGATCAATAGTCACACAAAATACACGCTTCTTCACTTTAAACACCATATGGTCAAGTTTGTTGCATTTATTGTCTCATTAATGAAAATGTGGGTTTGTAGGTGATGGATTTTATAGTCACATTGATATGCACACACAAACACACACATTAACACTTGTGCAACACCACAATCTACTAAACTTGGATAAATCCAAACTAATTATATATATGAAGAACTCTTTAACGACGAGTACTTGATTGTTAATACGGAATCTTAACAACAAGCAAGAAGAACACAAATACTATTTCACTAATAAATTTCTTTAATTAATATTTCTATTCATCTAAGTACAAGTTCATTTCACTATACTTTAGGGTTCCTTTATACACTTAGGAAAACCTAGTATACAAAACGTGTAGAAGGATATAGATATCTCTTCCTAAGATATCTCTACGCTGCATATGCCTTCCTAAACTCTAATAAACTATTATGTTTTTCATAAATGAACTAACTACGATACTACCGGACTTAATCATATATCGCCAAGATTATTGTTGTTGAGCTTTTGATTCAATTAACCTCAAAAGTCGAGAGCATGCATCATCCTTTCTTTCAACAAATGACTTCTTCTCAAGCATAGCCACACAATATTGCTTGGAAGTGGATACTCCACTTTTGTAAGCATATAAAGAATTGCGCTTCTAATTCCAAATAGTGCACCGACAAGTGTGGAAATATCTCCATCGATCACTTGTTCTTGATGTGCCGCCCACATTTCATCATCGAGATCTCGTGTCTCAAACATGGTCTTCAAGTCACCCTGAGGACTCTTTCATATTCCTCTTGGTCTCTCGTCACCATGCTTCTCCATCATCACCGTACATGGTCTTCAAATCATCCACGGACAAATCACTCAATACACCGTGAAAGTTCACATATATAGTGTCTGTGATTTTCCCTTACTATCGTGTAAACTACCTTTTTCCCATTTTGATTATCTCAACCTTTGCAATCTTAGCGAAAGTGATGAACTGTAGTAATGGAGCCCATGGTAAACTCTTCCGATGACGGTTCATCAACCTTATCCTTCATGTACTCTTCCACTTCCTTCTTAACATTTGTCTTATCCTTTTCACCCTTTCTTTCCAAAGGATTTCTTCCTTGTCATATTCAAAACCGGTTGCTTAACCTCGCCTTCCTCCTCTTTCTTTACGCTTTTGGCTTATCACCAAGTTTTTCACCAAGAACCTTTTCGCCTCTGCAATCTTACGCTTCTAGCATCCTTTGGTTGAAGATTGAAACCCTTCCTTTAAGCGTTGAAGCTTCCAAATCTGAATCCATTGGAATAAATGTTTTATTTTGGTACACTACTTTTTCAAATTTCGCTTTTAGATCATCATTCTTCAATTTCCTTAACTGGCTCAACTTCCAGGTAGGATTCCCTTAACTTTTGACATAGTGGATCATATAATCCCTTTGCTCAGCTTTTGTCAAGGGTATGTTCATCCTTTCTCTTTGTCTCTGCTCTCTGAGAAGCCTCTTCTTCGCATTAATTACCTCAACCATTTTACTTGCATAGTCTTCTCCGCCAATATCAGAAAGGATATCTCTATTTACTAATACAATGGCCTTTATAATATCCCATTCTTCATCAGTGTAGAATTTGGTAGATTCCTCAATTTCAGCTTTCCTTTTCATTTGTTCTTCAGTTAATTCTGGTTCCTCCTGCAGACTTTTGGCAATTAGCTCATCATCCCTTGTTAGTTCTGCACGTTTAGCTTCTTCAGCCGCATCCTCTGCTTGAATCCTAGCAATCTCATCTAAGCTAGCTTCCTCTTACGTGAGTTGCTTTTGGTCTTCATTGGCTCGTAAGATTCTTGCACTATTCCTTTGCCTTCCCTATGCACAAACTCCTCACTAGTACCACCGGATCACTACCAGATTAATATGTTCAAGACTTGTATTAACTTCAAGATCAAAGCAAGTATTAAAATCTTCATCAAAAGCGATTTAATTTCAAGACCACCAGACTTATCTTTAGTAAAGTCACCGAATTATCCACTTCACTAGAACTTGCGCTTCTTTATCCGGTCTCTTCTTAAAGGATTTCTTGTGATCGAATTTCTTAACCAAGATTTCACCGCCCAATCCTTGAGGACTAATTTGAGTTTCCTCGAGGATTCCTCACCTTCCGAGTCCGTAATGTCTATCCCCGTCTGCTTAAATTTCCCTCCAATTTCTTAACTCTTTTGCGTAGTCCTAGTGACTTCTTGGTCTTCTTCAATTTTTCTCCAACTCATCAACCCTTGAAATCGGTTGTGGAACCGGTTGAAGTAGATCTTCCATAGATAAGGAACCGGGTTCTCTGTAGTAGTGGGTGTTGGAGGTTGTGGTTGAGGAATCACCGTGGTTCTTCCTCGTGGACCAAGGTGAAGGTGGTGGGGTGTTGGTGTCCTCTGCTCAAACTCTGTTTTTCCGGTTCGATGTAGGTTGAGCTGAGCTATGATGTAGCAAGAGGAGATGGAACATATGTAGATGTACCTTCGAGGTCAGAGCAACAAAAGGCAACATAGCGCATAAAAGTGGCTTGTGTACCCCTTCAAAACCCCTTTTCATATTACCAAATATCTTTTATTGAAAGTGAGAGCAATGTAAGGATGTTTGCTTGTCGCTTCAACATTTAAGATCATTTGCAAAAATCTTGGGTAAATCAAAAACTTTTCTTATTCTTGGAATTAGCAACCATGGCATCAAAAATCATTTTGAAAAATTGAAGAGTCTCGCCTGGAGAGACAGACCAATGCGTACAATATTGCTTCCAAATTGATCCTATCCACCACTTTTAGAGCTCATGCAATGTAAAATATGATGCACAAGGAAACGCCTAATGTGGCGTAAATGACTCTTCCAAAAGTGAATGTTCCATCGGTTGGATATCCAATATTTTCCAATCCACGAAAGAGGTCATTATTTGGCAACATTGAAATCCTGCGCATCGCCCAATTGAAGCTTGCTTCGATCGATTCCGCAGCGATTGAATACTCTAACGTATCAATAGTTGCATTTAACTCTAGTGTCCCATCGCCAATAGTTCTAGCAAGAGCAAGATGCTAGATCCGTTTGACTAGGGAATCATAGATAGTTGGATTATGAGTAAGGCATACCGATATGACTACCCTTTAGAAAGTCCACTATCCGCTCAAGCTCGTGCTTTCAGCAGCTTTTGAGAAATCCCACTGATTGTGCTTGTCTACAAACTTTAATTGTGCCATGTTTTATGTTAATTGAAGTAACGGGTAGTGCAGCGCAATTAGGGTTTAGTCTTTAGTAAGGAGACTTAATCAAAATAAAAGAATTAAACTTTTAAAGATTAGGATAAAGTAATTAAAGGATAAATATGAATTCTAAAATAAAAATTATCCATATAAATACTTGACCACCTAAAATTAGGTAACGGTACTATTTAAACAAAGAAAGAATGGTCAAACAGACTTAACAATGACATCACGAAATTAACTCGTACTATAGCACATCAACTAGCATGCTTCCATACATCTCCAATCTGTGAGAATTCTTGCTTTTCAACATATCCTTAAGCAAAAATATACCTAATGATTTAACTAATATTAAGTCTTGTATTATAAACATAAATCCTTAAAAGTACAAAAATTGATTGTCTATATGCTTTAAAAGAGTGAAATATGATAAAGGTAGAGTGTGACAACTTGACCATAACATGGTTCACTTGGATTTTCGTATAACAACATGTGACAACTCGCAATTTCAGGTCATTTCTCAAGTTTCACTATTTCATCATTTATCGTAAACTAGGTTTACGAGTATCAAATTCGCGTAACCTTAATGGTTTAGCTGTGAATTCATGAACATATCATCAAGGACATTTCATATAGACTAGGTTTAGTCTACATTTCATTAGCATCATTATCATCATATTAATTCATGCATGGTTTTGCATTTTTCATAAAACGAATATTTCCTATTAAATAAACGCTATCGCGTAATTAATTATTTTAAACATTTGATCCGATACTTTCAAAAATTATCCCGATATATTTTTATATTCATATTAAGATTATAAAAATAATGTTATTAGTTTACCCGGTGTTTTAAATTTATTTTGTATATAAATTGTTATATTTATATAATTACGATGGTTTTCGTAAAAACTACACGATAATTATTAATTCACTCAAATTTTGCAAGAAATGTATTTTTATAATTTTTATGACCTCAATATATTTTACCTTGACCCGTTAAAATTTATTTTTGGCTAACGCTACCCTAAATACTCAAATGTGTATACACGTTATCACTTATCTTCATTTAACTTTACAAAATATTACCTTATACATAATAATAAATAAATAAAAAATTATTAGTGATGACTAACACCCCCTTGTCGACAAGGGGGGTGAGTCATTTAATCTTGCTAAATATCTACTCAAGGTATAATGTATTATACTAATTTACAACACATACACAATTATTCATCAAGTGTAAGATCAAATATCCTATCTCTTCCTCTCTTCACAAACCGGCAACCACAAGGAGCAAGAAAGAGTTCATCATTTTTTTCTCTAATCAAGTCATTTACACTCTAGTATCGCTCTTGATTAAGGTTGTGTAATAAAAACCTTGGGTGATTAGGAAAACCTTTGATCATAAACCTCATCAAGTTAACTAGTAAGCATTTCATTTAAATCATCATCTTTCATATTTATTTCATATTCATTTCATCATATTTGAGCAAAACATGCAAGACTTATGGATGTTTATACCACTTTTACATTGTTTTTAAGACTTATATATATTTATGTCATCCTATAATTATTCCTTGTAATATATCACTCTTGGTGATGTCTAGGAAACCATGACACCCTAAGAAGGTGTATGGTAGGATTAGAATAGCTTCGGAGTTGTTTTGAATGGGTTAGAATAGGTTTGGCGCGAGAAAAACTCATTTCGACATGTTTTAAAAAGGGTCTGTCCTTATTTTCGAAATCTGGAATTTTCGACAGTAGATAAAAAAATTTGGCCTAGTTATTTAGAAAATATACTTTAAAACGAAAACGTGGTCGCTTGAACGGATTAAAGCGGAGCTATAACGAAGAAGATATGAATTTTTCAAGTTTGACGACGAAAACTATAAAATCCTGAAAATTCAGCATGTTACGTCTATTTTGTACGAGTCAAAAATGAGTCTTAAGCGTTATAAATTGAGTCGTTTATAAAAAAAATATATTAGCATACTTTGATACGAAGCTAAGGACATATAATACGTAGAAAACGGACTTGTAACGGTTAAATTACACGCGTTTATACAAAGTTGCCGTAACTAGATTATATAAGAAAAACTATATTATTTCTAATAGACAAGTATTACGGCAAAACAAGTGATCATATTGAAGGTCGTTTTTAACATTGATGTAGAACTTTTTATAAAGTGATGTCTTCTAATAAAAGTAAGTTCGCCAAGCATATTTTCCAAAATGTCCGACCGTTTGTCTAGCGGAGTTGTAATGAATTAAATACGGTTACTCAAACTTGGCCGAAAACCACCCTTAAACTTTATTTTGGACTAAAGTACCATACTTAACCTATATTTTTCTTTGTGGTCGAGACTTCTAGAATGGAAACTTAAACACTAAAACTTTGAGATAATGATACGAGCTTCCCAAAAACCGTTGAGTCCGTTTCCTAACGCTCGACGTGCACCATTTTACGACTAGCTTTTCGAGGCCGTTTTAGTCACTTTCATGGAAATTTCAACGACATTATTTTACGAAGGAAAGTTATATTTTCACAATAAATCACTAAAAGACTATCGTAGGAGGTTGTTTCAACGTAAATACTTGTAAAGTATTTTATAAAATGACGACATGTTGTAAACATATATTTCGACGATAAACATTATCTTCAAAATTCACAAGTGGTATAGATATCATACGAATTGCATGCATAACATTACATCATAACTTATCATAGAATATATTGATATGTGCTTAAACACATATCATTTCTTTATCAAATCAAACCCAAAATAACCAAGAAAAGCGGTTTATTGCTAATATTTGTGGTTTTCTTGAGTTTGTGCTTGTCAGTACGGATATGTAAAACACACAAAAGGAACCAAATCGGGCGTAAATCGAGCACGAGAGATCAAGAGAGCTTAAGCCGAGCCGAAAGATCAAAATTGAGCATTTATGAAGATTTTATTCTCAGGATGATTTTGGAAGTTTTAACCAAGTTTGAAGAGATGTCAAAATGGCCCTCAAGTTTCGCTTTTGGCAAAAATAGTCCTTGAAGATTCGAAGTTGCAAATTGGCCCTTGGTTTATTTGAAGATTGACAAAAGCTATCCTTGGAAGATATTTTCAGATTTACAAGAATGGTCCTTGGAATTTCAAAAAATACAACTTTGGTCCCTATGATTACCCTTGGATCACCTTGCTAGTCCAATCCCTTATCCAACACAAACATAAGCCACGGCCCAATAAACTCCTTACCCGCCCAACACCAATACCCGGTTTAATATATCCCTTGACCCGGCCATTTTACCCAGGTCAACCCCAAGTGACCCAGTCAACACTCAATTGAAATAAAATAAATAAATCCAAACGCGTCTTACCCATCTCCTTCCTCCCAAACGCCCCATTTTACCACCATTTACCCACACCCATTTACCCAATCCTTAAACCTCGTACTAAGCATCTTTCCCAAGAGCTTCTAGAACCACCGACTTGTCGATAAGGTTGCATACGTGGCCTTCTCAAGATACCTCATTGGTTGCAACACGTCACAGGTGAGATGGCAATCAAGGATTGGGGTGATGATTCATGGGATTTGTGTGGTCGCTATTTGCTTCTAGGCTCTTCTATCAAGGATCCCAAGACCTCTTGATGGCTATAAAAGACCTCTTGGATCACATTGTAATCGTCCCAACTCCTTAAGTCTTAGGGAATTTTGACCATTTTATTTCTGTCAAATTAGTTGCTTCGGTAGTATAATTGTTCAAAATTTTGTGATCCGTTTTCAATTTCAATGCAATTTTTCAAGTTCTTGTTAAATTCTTGTTTTTCAGTTTTAAAAAGCTTGTGTGATTTGAGTTAAGATTGTTGTTAAGATAAGCTCATATAAGCTCATTAAAGCTTATATAAGCTTATGTCTATTTAAGATTGTTCCAAAGATTCGCTTTGCAAGAACTTGGTCAACGAAAGTCAACTGTGCCTCATTTGGTTTAGAAATGGATATGGGTTGATTATGATGATGGATTTGGTTGTTGTTTGGTCATTGTGATAAGTATAACATCATTATTATGCTCAAAATTTACTAGGCTTCAAGTAAGTTGTGAATCTTTCCATTCTCATAACTCGCATATTATGCGGTCATGCTTAGGGTCATTTTGGATGGTGTTGAATGCTTAAACCGATCTTGTTGTAGTTTTAGGATCTTATCTCACTTTTACTTCACTTGCTTGCATAAGTAGGAGTAGGAGTTATAGTGTAATCTGCTCATTAGAATAGTTAAAAGGAGTGTTTGGTTTAATGTTTAAAACTGTTTAGAGGTTAATATATTGGATTAGATCAGTTGCTTTAAGCTTGATATAGTTTATTGGTGTCATATCTGTCTTTGTTTTGTCGCCATTTGTGCTCTAAGTCAAAATCACAACATAACCGCTTCTTGATCTATATTCTGTTGGAATCGCTTGTTGGAATTTTACAAATAGGTGTAGAATCTGTTAGGGTAGCTTATTTGGGTCTTATTACATCATATTTTATCTTAATCACCCTACATTTGATCTTAAATCTCAAATAAGTCAAACCTTGTAATCGTTTTTCAAAAGTCAAACTCATGTCAAAACCGCTTTTCTTCATATATTGCGCCTCGCACAAGGTTCAATACAACTTGTTATGGTCTCAAATTTGGTCCAATTGTAGTTTGCTAGGTGGTCTTGAAGACCACATATCTGTTTTCACTTAAGCTTATCTCGATCGGTTCGTGGATAAGCTCAAATGTAAGGGGTCGTTCATTGCTTTGCTATATAGATCAGTTAGCTTAAACCTTAGTAAACTGCTTATTTAAGGTTAGGAGTAGCAGTAGTTAGTTGATTAAGAATGGTTATAGTATAATTTAGCTTCTGTAGAAGTGTGGTGGCTTATTTTGCTTGTTTGCTTATTTTTAAGTGCTTATTTCCATATCAGTTACACTACAGCTCTCTTTTCTCTCACATAAGCCCATGTTTTTATATTTTTCATAGCTTAATGATAATATTTTAGAATTTTCCTGAGTTTTTCAAAATTTTTAGTCACTGTTTACTATTTTTCTTAATTAAAAATAGTTTTTAATCCTTTTTAAATAGCTTTTATTGCAAATAATTAAGAAAAAGTTCCAAAAATTAATTTTTCAATTTTCCCAGTTTAAGAAAAATATAAAAAGTATAAAAAATATTTTTCCCTATTTTTCCTCATTTATTTGGTATTTTTCACAATTTAAATTAGTTTTCATTAGTTCTAAATTTGTAGAAAATAGAATAATAATCAGAAAAATAAAAAAATAGTTTTGAAAATTCTCTTATGGTATTTTAGATTTTATAAAAATAATTTCATAATTTTCCCTTTAATTTTCATAATTTCTAGTATTTTAATTTAGTTTTAAAAGTTAAAAATTAGTTTTTAATTTTAATAAAATCCAGAAAAATCCTAAAAAATAGTTTTAATTCATAAATAGTTTTCAACTTGCATTTCTAGAGTAAAAGTAATTTTAGTTCAATTTTAGGATTTAGATTAGACGTAGTTGCATTTTATTTTCGTTTCATTTATTACATTTTAGTTTTATTTGCGTGATTTAGGATTTCCCGTAGTGTAATTTCCATTTTTATGCTTTCCTTATCCCGTAGTTTAGAGAACATCAATTTATCCCCTTCTCTTATTCAAATCCCGATAATCGCGACGTGAGTTGGAAATTCCGTTCATCCCTTGTTGGGAGAACGACCCGGGAAATACATTCCTTTGTATTTCTTCGGAAAATAATATCTATGTACTGAAACGATCAAATCAATTTTTGGCGCCGCTGCCGGGGAGGGCTTGTAGCGAGTTTTCGTATTCCGTCTCGAATCGCGTGCATTTGAAGATCCTTCCCGAGTGAAGTTACCGTCGCTTTTGTAAATGTATATTTTGAAAAACCCAAAACATCTAAAAATACCAAAACATTCTTCCTAGAGTGTTTACAAAACCATAAAAGTAAAAACCAACAAAAGAAACCAAACGTCAATTGTTACGTCGGCTCACCTTGAAGGTACAACCTATACACGGGTATAAGGAAAGTCTTGACATTAAATTGCAGATCAAGAACGATCCACTCTTCGTTCCCGCTCCATTGCTACAGACTTTTGAGAGCTACCGAGCAACGGTTGACGTGAAGGTTACAAAAAGATTGTGTTTTCTTAAATATAAAAACCTAAAAAGATTTTCCTTTTCAAAATTTGTTTTAAAAAACTCAAAAATATTCTTCTTTACCCTCTGATTTGATAATTCTTTCCTCTTATCCCTCTTTTATGATTAATTCTCATGGATTCTCAAAATTTCTATCAACCTTATTGCTTTAATTGTAGAGATTTGTTAAAAGATGATTCACTTTGTGAACGTTGTTTTTGCAAAGGGTGTGGATTTTATCGCGAATCTTGTATGTGTCGCCCTTTTGAAGAACCCACCGGGGTTATCGATAACGATTCCATTGATTTTGAAGAAAGATTTGAGCAACGTCAAAACCACATTGAAAGCATGCTTCAAACTTTATTAAGCCACATTCAAGCTCGACAATGTATTAATGAGGAACCCGTTCAAGTTATGGAAGACGATCACACTATTCCGGAGCTACCCGAAGAACCCACCGAGGGTCACGGAGACGATTTCTTTGAACGTCGTGCTTTTCTTAACAACATTGAAAAACTTGAAGCCTTGTCGAAAATTTTGAAATATAAGCTTGATGAACCCTTGATTCCTACTCCCTCTCCGGTGAGGAGATGGAACATGTTTCGAACCCGAGGTGATTCCGTTTGTACTCGACTCTAATCCAAGAATTCTAGAATCGATCCTTCTCTTTCACGATTCGCTATTACGAGTTTGTCAAGTTACAACAAAACGGAACGAAATTATGAGCTTAAACGATTTCTAAATGTAAAGAACCGGAGACCACAACGAAGTGGTGGAACTTGCTAGCTCTCGAGCACACCATTTGTCCCATCTCCGGAATCTTCGACATATACTCCTTCTCTTGTTTCTGAGCCTTTCATTTCCGACTCTTCCCCTTCACTCACGCCGGTTGAGAGAAGTGACGTTCTTTTGGAAGAGGTCGATGATTCTATTGCTACGGATATTGTTGAACCCGTTGACTCTCTCATAATGGGGGATGAGCATCTTAGTATTATTCTATAAACGGAATTGTCTAATGTTGAGATCCTTATCCCAATCCCAAGAGAGTCTGGGGTTGTTGATATTTATGATGAGCCTTCTCTTGATATTTCAAATGATCATGTTGAGATGTTCTCCGATTCCGATAATGAGTCTTATGGAGACATCGACTTTATCGACGATTTACCTTCTGAGCCCATAGAAGATGAGATTGAGCCCGATGATATTGAGATCGAGGATGAAGCATTACGAGAAACATTGTCGAATGTGTATCTTCTCATATCCAAGATTGAAGCCCTTAACGATAATTCAAGTTCGCCTCCTATCTCCGTTAAAGATAGTGATTTCTCTCCCGAGCTTGAGACTTTCCGATTTGATGAAGAGATTAGTGGCAATCCCACTATTGATGATGTTTATCCTCCGATTCTTGAGCGATTCTATTTCGATGTTGATATGAGCAAGGTTTTGAACGAGATTTACGATACTCCGATAAGTGACCCGATCATTGAGGATGCTATTGATGACCCAATACCACCGGGTATTGAGGATGTTGTTAATGACCCCGAGGGGGATATAGTTGTTCTTGATGGTTTTCTTGACTCTCCTCTCTCTGATGAGTCGACCATCATTTATCCCATTGAGCCGACATGTGAAGACAAAATCTTTAAACCCGGGATATTCATTGATGAGTTATTTGTTATAGCCGTTATTCGTGATAAGGATCCTCCGATGGATGCCTTCAGTATTGACCTTACATCTCTTATCCTTTACCATGAGCTCCCGTTTTTCTTGGAGTTTTCTCATTATGATCCGTCATTCCTTCGTCCACCTGCTAAACCTCCGGATGATGGATCATTATTTCATGATATCCCTTATGTGCTTAAGCCCGACACTTTCTTCCCCACCTATCCCGCCCAGTCTCATTCTTTCAGGAATGAGGACACCGTTTTTGACCCTGGTATCTCTACCATTTTCTTCCCCAAGGACAAATGAATTCGGGGACGAGTCAGGCTAGCGACTCGTTGAAGAAAAACTGTAGCGCTTCGTGGGAGGCACCCCATGCTTATCTTTATATTCTTTCTTATTTTCTCTAATAAGTGACGTGAAGGGGTTAGCCTCTTCGATTTCTCGTGTTTGGTTGTTTGTGATGTTGTGTTTAGGATTTTCCCGATATGAAGACTCTCGTGCTCGAAGTTTGTCTTTTCTCCACTCGAGTTTCATGATCGATGCTGATGGAAATCCGATATCCGAAATCTTATCGACTAACGTTAATCTTTGAGCATACTTAATAAACGGCTTTTAGATTTTCGTGATACCCTTGCTTTAAACATTGAGGACAATGTTTCGTTCTAGTCTGGGGTAGGGTAATCTTCGATTTGATTTGACCGCACTTGCTTGTTTTTCGTCAGATACTCGCAACCCCGCTTTTCCTTAGAAAATGAAAATTGTGAAAAATTTAAAATTTTGATGCTTTTGTTAAGTCTTTTGATTGAAAAGTTTGCTAGTCTCTTAGACAAGAAACTATAAAATGCTAATTCTAGCTCACAAGGCCAAGAATTTGCAAGTTTCCTGAGTGACTTTAAATATGCATGACTTTATTTCATTAGACAAGCATTTGCTAAGTTAATATATGTTTTGACACCTTGTTGACTTTCCACTGGTGAGAGTAGGAATAGAATTACGACTTGACCGGGCGTGTTGAGCCCTAGCTTGTTCCTTAACCATAGATAATCTAAAATTATCGCTAAGCATCCGCGGATCTCATTATTTGGGATTTTAAATTTGCGGAGATCGAGAAATGATAGAGTTACTTATAAGTTTAGATGCTAAGCGTGGAGTAGTTGGTTCTCTTTAGAGCCCATCGGTTACTTATGGCTTTTGTTCCCACAAAATTGTTTCACCCCATATCTGTCTAATAAATAATTAGAGATGTTGAGTTTTGGCGATAGTTAGTTCTTTATCTTCTTAAAAGAATCTTTGTTTTAAAAATTGGGTACACATCAAGGATCCGTAATGAATAAGCAATGAGTGATAAGTGAAAAAGTAATAAGTAAAGTTATGAGTCATGTGTCGAGATCGGACCCTTGGATCTTTAGCCGGATTGAGTGAGGTCTTAGCCTAGCCACCGGGATCCTCATTTCATGAAGCCTATAGTCTTGGAATTACCCGTGAAGCTCCGTAGTTCATAGCTCATACAAGTAAAAGTTCATGTGAAAAAAAAAAAAAAAAAAAAATGAAAAATGATGTTGAAAATGATGAAAAATCAAAAGTATAAGTGAATAAAAATTCCTTGATGTGGACCTCATTTTTGACAATGGTTCTTGAGAGAAGACGGATAACTAATTATCGACTTAGCTTTGTATCTTTATCGGAATAATTCTTATCGAAACGAGAAATTTGAAGAAATTCATTTCACAAAAATAAAATAATCTAGAGGAAAATAGGAAAATGGGAGCAAAGGTAATTACACAAGTAACTTCCATGGGTAGTGTTAGCATCTAGAATCATATTTAACAATGATTTCGATTTTACGCTTAGTTTGGGACTTGTGAAAATCGTGACGATGTATTCTATCCGTATGGTCACTTCACTGTGTTGTGTTTCTTACTCCGTGATCCTAACGTGTCGTTTGAAAAATGTTGGAGTTATTGATCGACATGAAAGTTCAACAAACCGTCACTCATAATCGAATGTGCTTAATCGTAATATCTATACATGTGAAATAAAAGGTAAGCAGGCGTTTTTAGAATTAAGGCTTTCTTAATCTCTTTTGAGGAATCTTTGCTACTTCTTCATAGGTTTAGTAGAAAGAGATTGAAACCTTGGTTTTAGAAGCGTGAGTTGATTGCATTGCGTGAGGACACGACAATGGTCTCGTCTGGTATTTTGATATGTGCTTAAACACATATCATTTCTTTATCAAATCAAACCCAAAATAACCAAGAAAAGCCGCTTATTGCTAATATTTGTGGTTTTCTTGAGTTTGTGCTTGTGCAGTACGGATATGTAAAACACACAAAAGGAACCAAATCGGGCGTAAATCCGAGCACGAGAGATCAAGAGAGCTTAAGCCGAGGCGAAATATCAAAATTGAGCATTTATGAAGATTTTATTCTCGAGGATGATTTTGGAAGTTTTAACCAAGTTTGAAGAGATGTCAAAATGGCCCTCAAGTTTCGCTTTTGGCAAAATAGTCCTTGAAGATTCGAAGTTGCAAATTGGCCCTTGGTTTATTTGAAGATTGACAAAAGCTATCCTTGGAAGATATTTTCGATTTACAAGAATGGTCCTTGAATTTCAAAAATACAACTTTGGTCCCTATGATTACCCTTGGATCACCTTAACTTAGTCCAATCCCTTATCCAACACAAACATAAGCCACGGCCCAATAAACTCCTTACCCGCCCAACACCAATACCCACCCCTTTAATATATCCTTGACCCGCCATTTTACCTGTGTCAACCCCAGTGACCCATCAACACTCAATTGAAATAAAATAAATAAATCCAAACGCGTCTTACCCATCTCCTTCCTCCCAAACGCCCCATTTTACCACCATTTACCCACACCCATTTACCCAATCCTTAAACCTCGTACTAAGCATCTTTCCCAAGAGCTTCTAGAACCACTGACTTGTCAGATAAGGTTGCATACGTGGCCTTCTCAAGATACCTCATTGGTTGCAACACGTCACAAGGTGAGATGGCAATCAAGGATTGGAGCTGATGATTCATGGGATTTGTGTGGCTGCTATTTGCTTCTAGGCTCTTCTATCAAGGATCCCAAGACCTCTTGATGGCTATAAAAAGACCCTCTTGGATCACATTGTAATCGTCCAACTCCTTAAGTCTTAGAGGAATTTTGACCATTTTATTTCCTGTCAAATTAGTTGCTTCAGTAGTATAATTGTTCAAACTTTTGTGATCCGTTTTCAATTTCAATGCAATTTTCAAGTTCTTGTTAAATTCTTGTTTTCGCTTTAAAAGCTTGTGTGATTTGAGTTAAGATTGTTGTTAAGATAAGCTCATATAAGCTCATTAAAGCTTATATAAGCTTATGTCTATTTAAGATTGTTCCAAGATTCGCTTTTGCAAGAACTTGGTCAACGAAAGTCAATCGGTGCCTCATTTGGTTTAGAAATGGATATGGGTTGATTATGATGATGGATTTGGTTGTTGTTTGGTCATTGTGATAAGTATAACATCAAGTTATATGCTCAAAATTTACTAGGCTTCAAGTAAGTTGTGAATCTTTCCATTCTCATAACTGTCATATTATGCAGTCATGCTTAGGGTCATTTTGGATGGTGTTGAATGCTTAAACTGATCTTGTTGTAGTTTTATGATCTTATCTACTGTTTACTTCACTGTTTGCATAAGTAGGAGTAGGAGTTATAGTGTAATCTGCTCATTAGAATAGTTAAAAGGAGTGTTTGGTTTAATGTTTAAAACTGTTTTAGAGGTTAATATATTGGATTAGATCAGTTGCTTTAAGCTTGATATAGTTTATTGGTGTCATATCTGTCTTTGTTTTGCTGCCATTTGTGCTCTAAGTCAAAATCACAACATAACTGCTCTTGATCTATATTCTGTTGGAATCAGTTGTTGGAATTTTACAAATAGGTGTAGAATCTGTTAGGGTAGCTTATTTGGGTCTTATTACATCATATTTTATCTTAATCAGTCCTACATTTGATCTTAAATCTCAAATAAGTCAAACCTTGTAACTGTTTTCAAAAGTCAAAACTCATGTCAAAACCAGTTTTCTTCATATATTGCAGCCTCTGCACAAGGTTCAATACAGCTTGTTATGGTCTCAAATTTGGTCCAATTGTAGTTTGCTAGGTGGTCTTGAAGACCACATATCTGTTTTTCACTTAAGCTTATCTGATCGGTCTGTGGATAAGCTCAAACAGAAGGGGTCAGGTTGCTGTTTTGCTATATAGATCAGTTAGCTTAAACCTTAGTAAACTGCTTATTTAAGGTTAGGAGTAGCAGTAGTTAGTTGATTAAGAGTGGTTATAGTATAATTTAGCTTATGTAGAAGTGTGGTGGCTTATTTTGCTTGTTTGCTTATTTCTAAGTGCTTATTTCCATATCACTTACACTACTCTCTCTTTCTCTCACATAAGCCCATGTTTTTATATTTTTCATAGCTTAATGATAATATTTTAGAATTTTCCTGAGTTTTTCATAATTTTTAGTCATCTTTACTATTTTTCTTAATTAAAATAGTTTTTAATCCTTTTAAATAGCTTTTATTGCAAATAATTAAGAAAAGTTCCAAAATTAATTTTTCAATTTTCCCGTTTAAGAAAAATATAAAAGCATAAAAATATTTTTCCTATTTTTCCTCTTTTATTTGGTATTTTCACAATTTAAATTAGTTTTCATTAGTTCTAAATTTGTAGAAAATAGAAAATAATCGAAAAATACAAAAATAGTTTTGAAAATTCTCTTATGGTATTTTAGATTTTATAAAATAATTTCATAATTTTCCTTTAATTTTCATAATTTCTAGTATTTTAATTTAGTTTTAAAAGTTAAAATTAGTTTTAATTTTAATAAAATCCAGAAAAATCCTAAAAAATAGTTTTAATTCATAAATAGTTTTCAACTTGCATTTCTAGAGTAAAAGTAATTTTAGTTCAATTTTAGGATTTAGATTAGACGTAGTTGCATTTTATTTTCGTTTCATTTATTACATTTTAGTTTTATTTCATGATTTAGGATTTCCGTAGTGTAATTTCCATTTTTATTCTTTCCTTATCCCGTAGTTTAGAGAACATCAATTTATCCCTTCTCTTATTCAAATCCCGATAATCGCGACGTGAGTTGGAAATTCCATTCATCCTCGTTGGGAGAACGACCCGGGAAATACATTCCTTTGTATTTCTTCGGAAAATAATATCTATGTACTGAAACGATCAAATCACATATCATTCATAATAGGTCACGGTTAGAGGTTGCGCCTCATTTCAGTGTATCCACTTTTATCATCATAAACATTGCACCAGGTGAGTCATAGCCCCTACTCTTTTAATTGTTTTGAATTACTTTTGGGGGAGATACATGCTCAACTATTTTTATAACATTCATGATATTTGCAACTAAATGTTTAACTCGAATCGAATGTTTAGTCATACGAGGTAACAATATTGTCATATTTAGAATTTCTATATGATTATCATTGAGCTAAATGTCTTGGGATTATTATTGAGCTAAATGTCTTGGAATTATCATTGAGCTAAATGTCTTGGAATTATCATTGAGCTAAATGTCTTGGAATTATCATTGAGCTAAATGTCTTGGAATTATCATTGAGCTAAATGTCTTGGGATTATCATTGAACTAAATGTCTTGGTATAATCATTGAACTAATGGTTTTGGAACGATTTGAAACAACACTCATATGTGTTATATCAAGTAACTATTGATACATTAAGTTATGCACTATTTTGTGAATTCATTTGACGATGTGTGTTTAAACATAAACTATACACATTTTGGCAAGGGTTGTGAACACACAGTTGCAAGTTTTGTATGGGCGGAACTTGGGCGAGTGGATTTACAATGCCTTTCTTTGCATAAACGATTTTGAAAGACTTTACATTTCAACACAAACTCTATGAACTCACTCAACCTTTGTGTTGACACTTTTAGCATGTTTTATCTCGGTATCTAAGGCATTCACTTCATGGCATGCACACGGACATATTATAGAGTCGTGGTGACGACGCTGCCTCACTTGGGTTTTATGAACTTTAAAACATCGCTTTGAATTGTAACAAACTTATTTCCGCACAAGTTGATTTTCATTTGGGACCTATACTTTGTGAACTCTGATTGTTTTAATAAATCAAATGATGTGTTTTCCAAACGACACTTTAGGTCGTTCAATATAACTGTGATTGTGATGCTATGACAGTCAATCCCACGAATTCCATTCTACCGCAAAGCAGGTAATTTGGGGTGTGACACAACACCTCCACAATCGATTCGATAGTAGTCGGTTCGTGATTCGTTACCCAAGTCACGTCGATCCACACGTGGCAATATGTTATCATTGTACCGGTGAATGAGCGGTACTAAATTCCTCATCGGCTTCGTCATACTTATCTTTGTAATTCTTGGGAGGTGTCTTAAACACAATAGACAATTTTTATCTACCGGTCTTTCACATAAAACACTTGTCATGCTTGTGCGGCTAATTTGAAAGGATCAACCTTGTGGCCTAAACTATTCAGTCAACCAATGTATACCCAAGAGTAGTATCGCTTTCACACCACCACTTTGTGATTAACCCACCACATTTGAAAAGAGGAATTTGCATGTAACGGTAATCTAGTTCCCATATCTCTGTAAAACCCCACAATAATACGCTTTTCTTGTGGTTGCAACTTCTTTAGATATGTGCATATCTAATGCCTCAACTCTAACCCCATTGCTCGTAAACTTTGACTTCATGATCTTTCGTGAAAAGTATACCCATTGATGTGATATGCATTGTATTTCACTACGGTGGCGCGTGGTCCATAGGATATCCGCCTTACGCTTTCGATACACTTTCTTTGTCGAACTCTAACTCTCTCTCAACCTGAATTTCATTACAAGTATATATTAGCTCAAAGAATAAGTACACCAATTTTCGGATCAAAATGAGCCGAGAAATAAGGTTTAGAAAGGGTATGTTGAGTAACATAAGATTAATTACTTCTTTGCGTAACCACTTGGCAAAAGATTTGTTGTGCTCATTCTCCGAAAATGCTATTCGCTTACCGTGTTTTCCGCTTTCAAAACTTGCTTGTGTCGCTGAAACAATGTGTTTGATTATTATATTTGATACATCATTTTCGAATGAAATAGACATGTGTTAGTAAGACTTACTCGATATACGGTACAATTTCATCTCAGATTATTTATTACACACAAATGTGCTTTTCGAAGAGTTCATGAAACTTCACTTGATTTGCGGCCGACAATGGCTTTCCTTCCTCATTTTCATCATGCTTCATGTTTATCGTGTGGGATACCAACAGTTTTCATGGATTTATGATATTCGCTAAAAACTCTATTGTTTCTTCCGCAATAGTCTCCTCAAGAATGCATCCTTACGGTCTATTTATGTTCCGCATGTCCTTTAATAACCTTCATACATCTTTCGAATGGATACATCCACCGAAAGCATATGGGACCGCATAATTTTACCTCCTAGTTAGGTGCAAACAAATGTATCATAATATCAAAGAATGATTGAGGAAAGAACTTCTAGTAGGCACAAGTGTCACTACTAGTTACGCTTGGATATTATCTAGTTCTTGCAATATTATTTCTTTGCAACATATTGATTTAAAGAAAAGCAAAACCGATAATAGCATATCGTGTGGGTGGGTGCATGATTGAACGTATTGCAATGGGCGAAACTCTTGCATTAGCATGTGATAGTCATGCGATTTTAGGCCAATGAGCTTCCTATCCATTAGGCTCACCAAACAAGAGAAATTTGAACAATAGCCTTGTGGTACCACGATGTTGTGTACAGTTTCACAAAATAAATCTTTTCAAAGATCGTTAATGTGTAACTTTCTTTGGAGGTAGTGTTGTTTTGTCTTGTTCTTGCATAGCATTCATCCATCTTTCGTCTTTCCCGGAACATGTAGCAAAGTTCGACGAGACTCTCAAAGAACATTCTTTTCTACATGCATAAAATCAATACAATGTGGAGCAATTATGCCTCCAATACCTAAGTTTTCGATACCAAATGTTGAATTTCTTCCAATACGCACCGCTTTGTCCGTTCACTTGGCTTGAACTACCTTCTACTTCATTATGTTTCTTTTACGCTTTTGAATCTTCCCACCTCCGCCTCTCGTATCTTCTTGGTTTTCGATGCATTATTGTTTGTTCATTTTCCTTTTCCCCACTTATTTTCAATATGTTGTACCTCGTTGTATATTTGTTCCCGGTCATTGGATTTGGAGCCGGAGAAATTCTTGTTGTCCATTAAATGCCTTCCTTTGCCTTCTAAACGGATGGTCATATGGTAGATATCGCCTGTGACCAACATAACTTTGCTTGGATGAGGCGAAAGTCTAACACAGTTTGTATCTTTCCACATACTACACAACCTTTGAATCCATCGTCACGGCAGCCACATAATGTACCAAGTGCGGGGTAATCATTTATTGTCCATAACACAACAAAGACGTAGATTAAAGTTATCTTTTGTGGATGCATCATATGTATCAACCCCTCAGACGAATAAGGTTTGCGGATCATCAACCAACGGTTCTAGAAAACATTGATATCATTTCCGGGTATCCCGATATTAATATCGAAGCATGATAAACTTTCTTTTCATACACAACCATGGAGGAAGGTTGTATATGATGATTAAAGCGGCCATACATCGTGATGCCTATTTCACGAGTTGACGTCAACCCCATCACCGATATTCCTAGTAGTAGATTTCTTGGATCTTCACAAATTTCGGGAATTTTTCATCTATGGTACGCCATGCCTTTGAATCTGCGGGGTGACGTAACACACCATCTATTATCCTCCGTGTTACGTGCCATCTTAAATCTTCTGAAAAACTTTCTAGCTTAAATAGTCGTTGCAGTCTTGGTATAATTGGAAAGTACCACATTACCTTTGCTGGAATGTTTTCGTACACTTTATGTGTCTTATTATCCACCTTCCATCTTGATATCTGATAATGCTACACGCGTCGTTCGGGGTTAAAGGAACTTCCTTTTCTTCTAGCAAGTTTTATAACACCCTAGGCAGTGAACCTAATCGTTGTAGTGTAGTATTAGGGTAAGCCACGGGTCTTGATATCGTTCTCTAGGGGAATAGGAATGCTAGTGAGAAGTTACTACGCTAAGGTTGGGGTTGAGGAAGATTATTTTTTATCTTTTATTTTATTTTTTAGGAATTAGAAAGGTACGAATTTCGGGGTTTGGATTTGGGGGTTGGTATTTCTACCAATTACTCTACTTATCTAATTATCTAATCTAAGATGCATGTAGTCTATGTCTAATTATTGTGTGCTCGTATTATGGTTTAAAGATGTGTTTACTTAGGTTTTATTACTCCTTAATTATCTCCTATTGATTGTTGAATTGTCACGTCCTTATTCTTAATTGCTATGTGTGTCTAAAGTCGTAGGGTATGCGTTTGTCCCTAACTCTTTGAAACTACCAAAGGGTCTCGTCTACAAAATCTCTAGGAATTATAAACTCTAACTCTAAGGTACTCTTTGGATGGTTTAGCCTACAACTACTCTAGGTATTATAGTCTAAGGTTCACAAAGATTAATCAAGCATTAACTACATAACGAATGACCTATCGCATTACTAGATCATTAACAATTAAGATAAGAGACAACCAATCAATGTTCACTAATTAAGTTTCATATTCCCTAAGCAAACACACAAATAAATTAGCCGGACATGGAGAACATGCAAGCATACACACAAATCATTGAAGACATAATTGAATTAATGAAGTAAAGAACTTATCTTGATGTAAGATAGGGTTTGGAACCCTAAAATACTACAAAGACAGCCTTGGTTCGGTTTAGGTTTTTACTCCAAAAGACTACACACTAAAGCGAAAATTTGGATTCTATATATAAGATTACAATCGCGACGGCGTCACCTTATGATTTGTGACGTCGTCGGGTCGCCTTTCATTAGGGTTTCGTCTTGGCCACGTTAGTCTTGGCGACGGCGTCACCTTATGCTTGTGACACCGTCCCTTCAGCCTCTCGGCGCCTGCGGATCAAATCTAGGCCGTCGAGTTGACGGCCTACTCTTTTAAAGCCCGACACCGTCACTTGAAAATAAGCAATTTGGCTAATTGAGCCGTCACAAAGTGATGCGACGGTCGTAGCTTAACACCGACGCCGCCTCCTTGTATTTCAAAGCAGCCGAGTGGCTTAATTCTTGACTTTAGCCATTTTCTTCTTATATCCGCGCCTTTTCGTCCAAATAAGTGCCATTCCAAAGAATTTGCCTTCGAGAGACCTAAAAGTGAAAAGGAACAATATTAAGTAATAACGGATACAAAGTGATCAAATAAGGGCTTAAACGACCCTCAAAAGGTACATTTAAAACCTTATCAAATATCCCTACACTTGTGTAGGATCGTGAATATTATGTTGTTTGATGATTCGGGTGGTCTAGGACTATGATTAAACAAGAAAGCCATTTTAGATAGATGAAGAGAGTTAAGGGGAGGTTCCTTGAAGAGAGTTGCTTTACAAAAGAAAGGTTAGATTCAAAGAAGCCACACCCCTTCCATGGATGGAAGGGGTATTTATAGTTACAAAGAAAATGTCCTCCTATCGAACTGTGGATCAAGCATAAAGTGGGTAAAGACCCGTCCTTCCTCCACGGTGTTACACTACACTATTCTATGCTACAAACTAACTAATAAACTAACAAATAACGTAACAAACGATATGTCTACGAGCTAACTTATGCTAGATAATATTTGGGGTGACCGATACTTCACTATGGAATTTTCTAATTCCTAACAATCTCCCCCTAAGGGAGGTCACCCCATGTTTTACATTTCGAATCCTAGCATTCTATTTAATCTTCGTCTTGAGCTCGTGACATTAATTCTTCAACATCTGCATCTTTGTGCTTTAGCAAAGATTCTTTAAAGTCCGATAACTTTATACTTTAAGTGGAGGCCTTTAACCGATCCACATCTTTGATGATATTCGAGCTTTCATAGAGATCATCACCACAAAGAAATCCTCGGATCATCCATAGTTGTGTTGCCTTCATGTGATGTTGTGACTTTTGGACCGACATGCTCACACTTTCGGATCATGACATCTTTCCATCGAGTAGCGGAAGCTTTCTTTGGTTCATGATATTTGCGGCGTGGCGAAGCATAGTATAAAATATCGAACCGTGTTATGTAGATATGCACCGCCATGATTTCTTCAATTAAGTGTGGATGTTGTGAGCATGCGGCTTTGGATTGACTCTCAATTACGATCTGCGCAACCGTCAAATGTACTTGCAAACAACAGTTAGCAATAAAACACACGAAAGTGTCTTTGATCACTTTCGTTGAATTGAGGTACACGGCCCACGGTTCCCGTTGATCGATACAAGTACGCCTATGAGCAGTATAATTCAAGAATCTCCTTGACGTGGTTTCAGCAATGTTATAGCCGTTCTCAAACCGAACGTCTCAAAGAAGACAACACGGAGTGAGTGAACCAAATAATTGAGATTCATCGATTGATGAAAATTTATTTGAAAAACAATCGCGTATTGCTTGAAAAAGAGTTTTGCAATCTGACGAAGATTTTATGAGAAAGATCAATTTTCAATCAAAATACTTTTGTATTTGAAAAGAGTACACATTCGATGTGCTAGAGAAAAGAAGAGATTCGCACATCAAACGGTTTTCCAAAAGTATTTTTCAATCGAGATACTTTTGTGTTTGAAAACATGAATACACATTCGACGTGCTAGAGAAAAGAAGGTTTGCACATCGAGCGGTTTTCCAAAAGTATTCGTCAATTCATTTCTCGACCAAGGTTGATTCACGAGTGAATCGCCCATTGTTTCTATCCGGTTGTCACAAGCTTGATCTTTAGAAAAGATCTCACATGTCACCCACCAAGAGCTTGTTTGATGTTGGCTCTGAAGGATTTCCATCTTCATCGTGAATATTTTTACATATCACTCGGATGTTCGGCAATACCACAAGGATAATGTGGGACTCTTAATATATTCTTACTTTCCACATTGTGTGAAACAACAAGTCTTCAAGAATAGTGTCCTAATGAGATATTGTGGATGATCTCTTGGCTCTAGACTTAATTGTGCACATTTGGTTCCTATCTTTGAGACTAGGAGAGGTCTCCTTCTTCAATATCAACAATCTCTTAAAGAAAGTCGATAGATAATGTCGGTTCCCGTGAGAATGAAACAAGCCCTTTTAAGAGGAACTTGAGTAGCTTGGGAAGTTTAGTGCAATGCGTCCACTGGGTCCATGACGCCTTGTATTCAATACCAGTGTTACCTTAGTAACAACCAATAGCATATGTATTGAACCCGTTCTTGCCTAAGGTTGAATTATTGGAGGGCTATTTCTTTTCACACTTTTCTCATTTAATTTCTTTTCATTCTTCAACCCTTTCGGTGCTTACGAGACTTCATTACTAGAACCTTGTTGGGTTTATTCCAAGACTAGCTCGCCTCATCCGCACTCTTCCATATCTCACTTTTCTCCTTTTTCAATATACCTAAGGACTCTACACTATCTAGTGGATTGTCCTCGGTAGATCCCTCTCGGTTCGCGGATCGTGGAACTAATACCGACCTCACCATCCTTATAACTCCATGCATAAAGTAAAATGGTCGGTCTTTTGGTACAATTCATTCTTCCTTGAAACCAATTGAAAAATCATTTGGAAAAACAATAAAGGTACTTGTGATACGAGATCAAAGCATTTTGTACCTTAATAGTTTTGATAATTTAGAAATGCTCCCCCTCAACATGTGCATATAATTTTATAAATTGTTTAGCACATGGAGGCAAGAGTTCTTTTGAAATAAATTATTGATCACAATTTCTATGCAAAAAGCAATTTGATTTTCTTTGGTAAATTCTCCCCCTCAATATGTGCATAGGATATTTGAAAAGATTTTATCACATAGAGGAAAGTTCTTTTGAAGCACATTCACGATCACAAAAGCCATTAAGAAACCATTTGCTCCCTCTCAATATGTGCTTCGAGATTCGAAAGCGTTTAGCACATATGAGAGAGCAGCCTGCACATTTGAATCAAATCGATCATCAATTATCAGATTTCATTATTAAATCACAAATTATCCCCCGATCAAAAATATCAAACCCTTTGAGATTTTGGATCCCAAGTGATTTAAGAAGGTTTATAAAACATTGGAGAATATGTGGCAAGGTTTAAATACTCATCATGTTTTTGGATAAATCCTCCTCCTCAACATGTGCATCGTGTATTTGAAATCGTTTGGCACATGGAGGCAGGAGTGCCTTTAAAGTACTAAAACCAATTCCATTTAAACAGATAAGATATTTAAATCACTATCTCTCCCCCGATCCAAATTTTCAATCCAATTGAGATTTTGGATCCCGATTGATTTAAATCATTTAGAAAATTTTGGGGAAAGACGTGGCAAGATTTGATTTTGAAAAATAAAAGATAAGGACCATTTTAAGATATTAAAGATTGTTAGTGTCGTATGATTGTTTTAAGAGATCTTTAAGTAAAATAAAACAATTTCACAATCAAACAAGAACAAAAATTTCATTTTGATGATCTTTAAGTTTTAAAGAAAATCATACCATGACATAACATTAAATCTTTAGATCACCACATTTTAACGCATAAACGGACTCTTTTGAAGATATATTGATTGAAAATACTTTAAATAAAATCACTCTCCCCTCAATCCATGATAGTAGTCGATGTTTGAGTGACTTAAGTTTTGATAAAATGAAGTCCGGTGATTTTCAACTTTCAAAAATATTTTCCACTTTCAAAACAATATATTAAAGATTGTTTAAAATGGTATCCTACACAAAGATCGTTAGGTGGTTGAAATTGCTTTTGTTGATGTTGTTCAGTGTAGGGCTTGGAAGAAAACCGTCTGCAAATGCAGTGAGACTTCCCTACGTTGCATTTTAATGCCAACCGAGGTCAAATTAAGCTCCGCTTCTTCAAATACTTAGAAGAAAACCATCTGGCGATGCGGTGAGACCTCTTACGTTGCATTTATGCCAACTTTCCATTGAAGTCAAATTAAGCTCCGTTTCTTCATTACCCAAGATATAGTTACCCTTTCCTTTCGGCATCCAATCATCTTCAATTGTGGGATCCGGATCGGGAACATTCTTTTATACCAATATACCTGCATACGTTAGTGAACACACACACAAATATATGGTGGTCGACATCACCCAAACAACAATCGACTAATAAAAGTCAATGCAACATATCAATCAAATCATATAAATGTATGGGAATAATGTGTTCATCAAACTCTAATCATCTAATCCTAGAAATCATATCCTAGGCACCTAGTCCTTCAACATAGGTTAACATCATTTTTAATTAAGCATATTAGGATAATTAGAAAGCTTGTTAGATGATATAGATTTGAAAACATTCTCCCCCTCAATCAATGACTCATTTTCTGAAAAACTAAAAGCGCTGAAGTGATTGATTGAGTTTTTATTTTTTTTATAAAAACTCTGAATCTGATTGTTTTAAAGCAACTCATTTTCCACCAATTTTTTTAAAACAAATATTTTTCTGAAGAATTTTGAAGGAAAAATATTTGAGTAGGAATGTTGATCCTTGACATACTTTCCTCAAATTGTTTTAGGAAAAGTGCACGATATTTTGAAATTTTTTAGTGCAAGACTTTCCTTTCTTTAAAGAGCGTTGCTATTTGAAATAATAGCAAACCATGGTTTAAGCACGGGTTACGATCGAAATAACTCGCAAGCCATATTTTGAGACATGTTTTGAAAAGAATATTTACACCTCCTCCGAACTTCATCTAAAGTCCCGTGCCATTGTTGAATGACATTTCTAAGACCGTAGATGTTATCGATACGTAAGACATGTCTTAAAAACCTATTTTTGGGATTTTTTCAAATTTTCTAATTTTTATGGGTTTTTGTTGATTTTATATTTTTCGATTTTGTTTTTGTTGGTTGTATATTTTTGTATTTGGTTTTTATTAAATATATACAAAGATAGAGAAGATGATATAGTTAAAGAAGATAATGATACGAGTACCGAGATAAGGATATCGAGTAGCCCCGTTGTAGAAGATATAAGTCATCATCTCTTAAACATTCACCACCAAAGCTTCCAAGGGCTCTAGAATTGTAAGAGATTGAACCAACGAAAGTGAGATTTTGGCGCTTCCCAAACCGAAAATCCATTAGATGAGCGATTCAAGCTCTATTTCAAGCTTGCTTTAGCGGTGCAGATAAGCACACCATTTTCATCGATCTTGCTGCTCCTTTTAAGAATAATCACCGTGATTCTTAGTTCGAGGTTATATCATCCAATAGAAGAACATCAACGTATCATCCCACACATAAAATAATCTTCTCAAATTCTTTTCCACTGAAGTCAGAAGCAATCCATTCCAAAAAGTTATCAAGAGACCACTTCCCCCACGTAGTTGAATTGATGCAGTCGGTCTCTTAGACTAGAGCTCACGAACCCGCATACACATACCCGAAGACAAAGAAACTTATACCATCGAAGTAGCAGATAAAGTCTAATAGCCAAAGAATAACCCCGATGTATACTTTTCTCTCCCCTTGAAGAAAGTGTATGAAGCTCAAGAACCCGAAGCACCCGAATGCCCAAAGAGAGAATAACCGATAACATTAAAGAAGCGGCCGAATCACGATTATCTCTGCGGGTGACAATCTCTGGATGTCAACACGAATAAGTGATTATATCTTTGAATCACTGATTAAGCCCTTAAGTAAAATAGTGAGCATCCCCAATGTACACAATCTTCCCCCGATGATTGTGATAACATCAAAATCATCATACACTTGTGTACCTCTTTCATCTTTAGAAACTAACTCTTTCATCTCCTCCCCACATAGTTGGAATAAGAACACTAAACGCCTTGATGAGTAAAACCTTGAGTTTCTCTCGCTTTCATGACATTTGTTTTCCGGGATGTCTTCAATCACTTAGAAGAATTAAGTTCATCAAGTTTACTCGCCATGAGTCAAACCTTGATTTTCTCGTGGTAATAACATTTGTCTTCCCGGATATCTTCAATCACTTAGAAGAATTAAGTTCATCAAGTTTACTCGCTTTAGATGCTTGTCTCCTTCCTCCTTGTCGGTTTTGACACTTGAATCGAGATCATTTTATAAGCCCAAATACTAGAAATCTGTTGAGAAGAACGCTTGAAGTCTTTGTGAGAATCAACTTGTTTGAGCGGAATGTGAGCAAGTCTAATTGGGATTAAATCGGACATTTCACCCTCCCCATTAGTGCTCTCCCTAAACCGACAATCTTTTAATAAATGCCCAGATTAAGAAGAAGTCTTTGGATAATCAAATGCAACTCGCCTTTAGTCTTCTAACATGTAGCGAGAATGTAGAACCGATCAGACTCGACCTTCTTTAAGATTGTCCAATTAGTTAACATCTTCAACACACCAAAAGCATCCTAATTAACTTACATCTTGCAAATCCCTTAATTAAGATCCTCCCAATCAAACAAGAACAGAAAGATGTTCATCAAGGAAATCGACAATCACCAGAACGAACACACGAAATGGTAACACCAAGCAAACAATCACATCAAACAAGAACATAAAGGTTGTTCGGAATCATCATGTTGATGTGCGTGAAGCATTAACCGAAGCACTTTGTCGATAAATCATCGCCCGTAAAGATGTCAACCAACGGCTCTTAGCAGAAACTTCATGTAACGATGACCCGATAAGAAGAAGACCGAGTTCTTACATGAGCTAGGAGCCGTATGACCATATATTCTCAGATATCGATCAACCATGCAGTAAGTTCACACTTTTTCTCCCCCTCAAGAATTGCATACGGAGATGCCATTCTTGATTAAACAAGTGAAATCATCCAAATGTAGTCTATTCACACTTCTCCCCCGTAAAATTAGCACATGATGTCGCCATCTTCATTATAGTTAAGCAAGTGGAATAAGAAAACAATCAACAGTAGCCCGGTTCACTTGATGACTAATTTGCATGGAAAAAGTATGAAGCATGTTGATGAGAATGGACATAATAAGAAGATTTCTTTTCTTCAAAAGATAAAGCGCACTGACACGTACACTTTTATTTTCTTTAGAGAACGAGGCATGAACTGTTGTGTTCATACATCATTAGAAGATTTCTCTTCTTCAAAAGATAAAGCGCACTGAGACGTACACTTTTCTTTTCTTTAGAGTACGAGGCTTGAACTGTTGTTTTCAAACGTCATAAATCTCTCTCTTTTCATCTACTCTTGGCAAACTTATAATCAACCCCATTATCATCTAGTAGGCTCTTTGTCGTGACAGCTGATGGAGAAAACCCAATATGATGAATTTGACCCTAAAGTAAACTACCCCGAACTCGTGACTTAAACTTGCACATATGTAACAAAGAGCGGTGCCGATTTCCCATTAGCATCTCTAAGTACTCTCTATGTACTCTATACTCTTCAACCAACCAACCATCAAGTATAAGACGTACATCACCTCTTGAAAATCCACAATTGAATGTGACACTGAGCACAACAACGTAACTCCTTAAAGTGATAATTATCTTGTGGTGGTAAGAGCCCAATTCCCCCATGTGGTAAAAGAAAAGGTAAAAGACACCCAACAATAACTAGATTTCCAAGTCTTCGTTTTTTATAATAAGCTCGAACAAGGATCATGAAGAATCTTCATCCAACCATCCCCGATACCTTCAGATACTAAGTACACTCGCCCGTGATAATTCACTTCAACCTCAAATAAATAATAGTGAATTAACTCCGTTGTCACATCTTCTGGTTAAAAGCTCAAATCTAGCCTCCTTTGACGTTTTAAGTGAACTATGATAATGGTTTCATCCCGACCATGGTTTAATGAGCATAACCTCGTAAAACTTTGAAGTAACCAAACCGCCATGACGAATATCCAAACACACATCCAATTCATGAAGTACACCTTTATCCCTTCTTCAAGCGTAAACCGTAGCACCAACATCAAATGAGATCCCGAAATACACTTTCCTTTCTCCAGGATGGTTCCATCATTACGGGATTTTACAACTCTATGGTTTAAACCAAGAAATAGTTTCTTTCGCGGGATTTTACAAAACCAAGAATAAACCATAAGATAGATCCGGAAATGCACTTTACTATTACAGGATGTTTCCATTGTCATGGGATTTTAAAAGTCTATGATTTAAACCGAGAAATAGATTCTTTCGCGGGATTTTACAAAATCAAGACTAAACAGTAAACAATGTCAGGTTGAATGTGTTATGACAGCATTGGTTTTGGTGAATATCTGTTTTAGGGGAACATGCAGCGGTTCTTCAGCGGTTCATTATCCAACATCAACAACGTCATCAACAATTCTTTACCCATATGTATACACTACTTCCCCTGAGGTTGACCGTAAAATATAAAAGTACACGTTTCTCCCCCATGATGGTTTCGAACTTTCGGAAGCATCATTAACTTGCACACCCATCTTGCACGAAAAGTTCTTGTCATAAGCAGCCATCTTGAAAAGTCATGACTGACGCTGAAGATTCTTGACGGATTATGCTTAGAATGTGAAGTATCATTATTAATTGGTGGCATCGAATTGTTGAACACATCTCACCCAATCAGCCCTTTGGTAAACACATCATCCACATAATCTGTCGGCGATTGCTGTGACCACTTTGAGAAGTAAACCCGATATATCAAACTTGAATATGAAGTAAAATTCTCCAGATTTGTTACTTAAACTTGTACAACTCCTTGTGAAGAAGAGACGGTGTACCCAATGTACAAAACCTCTTGACATATCCTCAAGTGCGTGAGACACCGAAGTGATAGTTATGTTGTGGGTTAAGCGAGAAAGAATCACAACCGTAACTAAATAGCCAAATCTTTATCACACTCAATAAATGCCCAAACAAGTCATCTTCGCGGAAGGGTAGAAAGAGAGAAGACGAAATAAGTAAACGTGCCCGAAAAACCTTACTTCAAAATCAATCAAGAGACACCGCACTGACAACTCCGTAGTCAACATTTTCCAATAACCAATTTCACGCCGAGACATAATATGCACGAAAAAAATACATAAACCAAAGTATCAAACCCATAACACAACAAATATCATCAATTCATCAACTCTCATCAAATATCATCGACATATTTCATCTTCAGATATTAACGTTATATCTCATTGTCAAATCTCATATTCGCACATCTCATCAACAAAACTCATTATATCAAAACATCGACAAATCACATAACACAAATCTTAACAAATTCAAATATCTTCAACAAGCCGCATATAATCCAACTCTCATAGATATGATCCAATGTTGAGAAACCCATCCGCAACTATGAACCTGATCCAAAACCCGATCAATTTAAACTGTATAAGGCCCATATACAATAACGCTCATATTCCGGTTTACTCAATCAAGGTTTTATATAGGCCGGGTTCAATATCAAAAATAATCCATAAAACAAAAATATACTCCAACTCAAATATCAATGAAACAGATCCCATGAAAACTATATCTCTTAATATCCATATTAGCATTCAACATAAAGCAAATGCAAGAAATATGACCAAGCTAGTTACACCGGCCCACGTCCATCAGTTAGAGAATCACACGGCCCACATTTTGCGTCCAACTCATAACTCCATAAGGCCCATGTAAAGATCTGTTGATATCCTACCCTAGAGATCGGGTATTTAACACCACAATACATCACACATATCCCTAATTTTTCTCACACTAATCTGCCTCTCACTGCTTCAAACCCTAATATTACCTCCGCCCCATCTTAGAACATTTAATCTTAACCAGCCACAGGGATGGCATGAGGGTATTGAACCGGTTAAGACACAAGGTTGGCTTGAGCATCACCATTTTAGCCACAGGGATGGCAAAAGGGTTCGTTTGAGACGACATCAAGGTAGGTTTTTCATTGATCCATTTAGATTATAGAAAATTAAACGAACATGGGAAAGGAGACAGCAGATAATTGTTGTTACCCCTTATATTACTTGTGAGGTTCGAATATCATTAGTGCTTAAATATGTGATGGAGTCTTTTAACCGAAATAAGACATTCAGTTAACATAATTGTTATTTGAATAGTCTTATATGTTCGGATATTAAAGAGGAAAGAACTCCAAAATGGATCAGTGATGTACCCATTTAATTGTGTAAGATCTCTTAAGATCCAAGTGTTAATAGAACCACACAAAGAAAACAAAGTTGAGGTCCTTTACCATACTTGTCATTACTTTTCATTGTGAACTCAGATTTGAGTTTTGTATTATGAATGACTTGATGCCTTAGGTCAATGATGGTTGAGGTTCTAACCAACCATGTCTATCTAGATCTGATATATGGTTTTGACGAAACTGAGATCTAAAATAATTATCCATTTGTTGTGACCTTTAAAGGTTTGATGGTTCTTTTAATGACACAGAATAAAATCTGAGATTGGTTGCATAATCAGTTTTAGAAATGATTGTAGTTTTAATTTGATGTAGTTTGTTTGTTGTAGCAGTCATATGAGGATGTTTATGGTAATCTTTATGAAGTTGTAGAGTGATGTGTTAGTCTTGATGAGTCTGGTTTATTGATGTTTGACATAAGTTGTAAGTTGAATGATGATTTGATTGGTTACGATCTTAATGTTTAAACTAGTCCAAGATCCTTTTACAAGTCAACTCGCTTCTTCCTTATATCAACAACTCGCTTCTTTAAACAGTTTACACAACACGCATATTGTTGACTCAATAGTCAAACAACCAACTCGCTTTTGATCCATAACCTACTCGCTTTTAAATACTGTTATTAACTCGCTTTAAAGAAAACAAGTTTAGCAAGTCGCTTTTGACCTTTGTTGGCAACTCGCTCCAGATACTTTAAATCTGGACTAATGAGACAACACGCATAATACACATTGAATCTGGACAGTTTGTAAAGACAAACCGCATAGTAGCATAATCATACCAACTCGCATCATACCAATACGCAACTGATCAACTCGCATCAGATCTAACACTGAATCTGGACAGTTTGTAAAGACAAAACTGACAACTCGCATGTATGAAAAAACAGTTAACTCACATGGATGAAAACATGTACAGGACCAGTAAATAGAACCAGAATGACACTGTTTGAAAAACTGCTTAAAAACTTATCTAAGTCACACCAAACCAGATTCAAAACTGATACAAGATATTCATCATAACCACATTAAGAAGCAACCAAACCCATACATAACCCGCATAAAACCATGAGTCTAACCACGAATCAAAACAAACCACAAAACCTGGCTCTGATACCAATTGTAGGATCGTGAATATTATGTTGTTTGATGATTCGGGTGGTCTAAGACAATGATTAAACAAGAAAGCCATTTTAGATAGATGAGGAGGGTTGAGAGGAGGTTCTTTGAAGAGAGTTGCTTTACAAAAGAAAGGTTAGATTCAAAGAAGCCACACCCCTTCCATGGATGGAAGGGGTATTTATAGTTATAAAGAAACGTCCTCCTATCGAACTGTGGATCAGGCATACAGTGGGTAAAGACCCGTCCTTCCTCCACGGTGTTACACTACACTATTCTACGCTACAAACTAACTAATAAACTAACAAATAACGTAACAAACGATATGTCTACGAGCTAACTTATGCTAGATAATATTTGGTATTTGCTTGTCCTCAAGCAAATTTGCTTTTAGCCAATTAATTTATAAGTTAGGGGTCATGAAGCATTGGTTTAAAACAGTTCACAACACATATAAGCCCCGCAAAAGTCATAACAAGCCCGAAAATTACATACTAGCACCTCACATGGGGTGTTTGGGTACTCACATCTCTCGGGTGTATATGAAATATAACAAGTTGGAAATGGAGGATAAACACTCATTAACCGGTCCTAGTACATAGATTACCATAGGCTTTAGAATAGATCAAACCTCCATCGCTTTGGCGTAAGCACCTAGAAAAGACTATCAAAGAGGTCTTTTAAAGGGTTATAATGTTAGGCTTACGGTAGGGAAACAAAGAGTTTGGTGGGATAGGCTATTTAGTGGTGGCAAGTCAAAAATCTTTATGTTACAAGCATACGAAGAATGGCGTTGCTAAGCCAAGACTCGACACTCTAAACTCTAGATAACTGAAACAAACAAACATAAATTTAAAGAAAGAAGTAGGATGGTAGCCCGTATGTTTTTTTTTAACACTCTATTTTTTTTTCTTTTTCACTTTTTCTATTTTTTTCCATTTTTTTTTCATACACTTTTACTCTACCATCCTCTACGATAATATCAAAATGATAGGGATTTATAGACACATCCCTACACTTGAGTTTTTATTACTCTAACACTAATTTGACCCGAATTGAAAAGATCAAAACACTTGGAGTACATTATTACGCAAATAAAGGGAATTTGAGGTTAACGTACCCTTCCAGTCATTTCATAAACTTTAACTTTTCCCATGAGTCCCAATCGTCCCAAAACTGTGTACAAAGGATATGACTCGACTTAGCAACTTATGCAAGAAACTAGATAATTGAATTAAGGGTTTAGTGTGATAACAATAATGCACCAAAAGTGAGTGCATACAAGGTAGGCTAAGACGATTTGGGTGTACATTTGGGGTGGGTGTAAACAATGTTTTCATTGATATTCGGAAAAACCAAACATCACGAGAACCGCGAAAAGGATAGGCTCGAGGGGTTAACTAGGGTATCGTGTACTAAAGATGAGTACAACCCAAAGGTGTGGAGGAATTACTCGACCGATGTGGAAGAGGTAATTATATTACGGTATCAAACAAGGGTTATCCTAATGACTCTTATCATTTAGTTGTTCCTAACTACACAAGTGTAGTCTTACCACCGATCTCGGATGCATCACAAAACAAGTTCTAGAATCTATTATACTACCGGTTCACACACTAAGCATTAAAGATGAATGCTTTAATTCCTACTAATCTAAGGGCGATCCTCACATTTGGGTGGAATTTAAGTGGTAAAGGGTTTTGTGCTAGTCATATAACTTCCTATCCGTGAGACACTTTTGTTAAGACTAATGGCCCACCCTATATGTCATGAAAAATTTTAAATTTGGTGCCAAAATTACCCTAACCGACATTTTCTCATAGTTTATTACACAAATACAATTGGACAAAGCAAATAATCAAGGATAAGCATAGTTTCAAAGTTCCCATTTTATTTTCCTCCCTCACACTTAAACCGAACATTGTCCCCAATGTTCCCAAAAGTATCAAAGTTATGATAATATAAGGTAATGAAAACGAAGAAACTAATACTCCCCGAGTAGCTCGGTAGATCCGTAAAGTGGTGGTTAAATCCTTTCAAAGAAGAATGTATGCGTGAAAAGCTCCTTCCAATCTTATGTAACTTCTTCTTAATAAATTAAACCCGCACACTTGAAGAAAACAAACGAACCCTTCAAGTAAAATCGGCGGTAATAATATATATAAGACTCTATTAAACTAGGATATAATGCTTGTGGAATAGATGTTTATTGAATTTCGAAAATTAAGACCGGAAAATTCCAAAATTTTATAAGTTGCTCGGAAAGCGAGAAAAAGTAACTGCTCTTTTACTCCTTCCCGACGCCGTCAGTTGCGATCTCGACGCCACAAGTTATCCTCGACAAAACCGGGTCTCGCGATTTTACGGAAAAATTCTAGAAAATTTACATCATTAGAATCGCAAAAATTTACGCAAAACATCCATTATGACTCGATACAAGCATTTGACTCGAACAAACACACATATATATCTTTTAATTAATTGAAATTCTCATGTTCACGCTTTCTTTGAAAACGTGTAATCCTCCCTACACTTATCCTTTATGTAAAATACCTTTATATGCAATTAAGACTAGGTTAAAAACAAAATAAAGCATTTTTACAAATTTAAACATGAGAATAAGCAATCAATAAAAGATATATGACACTAACAAGCGAACAATTAAGCATGGGTTGCCTCCTACGAAGCGCTTTTCTTTATTTATGAGCCTTGTAGCTATACTCGTAGTCGTGCTCCTACGTGACTTCATTACCGTTACCTTCTTCCTTCGCTTTCCCTTCGTCGAAAGGGCATAGACGTTGTATGCTTACCGTGGATTCCTTGCCAACGTCGTCTATTATGGTGACGGTTTTATCCTTTAGATTGGTTTCCTTCATCAGAAAAGGTCCAAACCATCTTGGTTTGTTTCTACCTTGTAATGCCCTTATCCATGATTTGTATGTAAGTACTTTTCTCCTTTAGAAATTCTTTAGGCTTCCTTTGTGCCTTTGTATCGAAGTGAGATTATTTCCTAACTTTATCGGGCTTCCACAATGTTGCATGCAATCCTTGAACCATAAAATCTCTAAGCCCTTTTCCCAATCATTCATTTTCTTCTTAACTATATTGCTAGGGACTTGTGGACTTTCACCCGTAATCTTCTCCATGATCTTAAGAGGATATCTTGAACGATGGGTATCCTAGCTGCATCTTTTCCGCTTTTAAGTATCATGATGCCCTCCCGCATTTGATGGTTGCCTTGGCGGTGGCCAAAATGGTGTCCCAAGAATGAGTGGCATGTTTCTATCTTCCTCAACATCTATGATCACGAAATCTACCGGATAAACGATATTAGCCACCTCAATTAAAATATCCACCGCGATTCCTATGGGGTAGACATAGGTGTCATTAGCTAAGGAAAGTCTAAGATCGGTCTTGGCTGGCTTCTCCCAAGTCAAGTTATTATCAATTGATAATGGGATTATGTTCACATCAGAACCCTGATCAGCTAAGGCATTTATATTATCAATATTACCTATGCTACATGGTATCACGAAGTTCCCTCGTGGTGTCTCTTTTTTGTTAATGGTTTTTAGAACCAACTCATACAGAGGTCCCATAGGTGGCATCATACTCTTCTTCTCGTTATTTTCCTTCAAGGCTTCCTAAGAACCTCATTGTACCTAAAGTTGTTTACTTGGTTTGCAATGGTTTTTCTCTTAATTTCGTGCTTAAGGTAGTACTCAATGGTCTCGGCTCATCATTAGGTTCGACTCCTCCTCTTGCTTTCCTCGCTTTTTTCACCTCAACCTTTCCATCCTCGGGCATAATGGAAATGGCGTTAATAAATGAAGTGGGATGACAATCATTGCTCTTACTAGTACCTTTTCGTGAACTTTTGTTTTGGTATATTGTTTTACTGTGTTCATCATTTCGTCATTTTGCTTGCATTTCTCTCTCCGCCTATAAACCTCCTCTTCAAATTTGGCTAATCTCTCCGATGAGCTGCCATGTACCTCTTTGTTCCTTAAAGCTTGGTGAGAGTGGTATTGGGAAGTAGAACGGAAGCGCCTTTCGAATTGGGGTTTTGCTCACGACTGGGATTCCAAAAGGTGTTGGGTGGTTGGTGGAATTGGCGAATTTATCGCTTCTCGAGGATTTGTACGGAGCTCTTTATGCCTTTCCATAAGATAATCAATCCTTCTCTCAATAGCACTCATTTGCTCCTCGGTGATGTCGGAAGATTCAAGAGGAGTTGATATGGCATTAACCACGTTAACAGGGGTTTCAGGAGATTCATTCCAATCTTCGTAGCTTTGATCAAAAAACTCTTCTATGATATCCCAAGATTTCTCTGCATTAAAGTAGCTGAGCCTTCCACCGGCGACTTGATCAATGGATCGTCGAGTGATGAAATCGATATGGTCATAGAATATTTGGATTTGAAGCCAAATATCAATGCCATGATGGGGGAGTTTACGGAGTAGGTCCTTGAATCGAGTCCATGCTTTGTAGAGAGACTCACCTTGAAGTTGTTGAAACGTTAAGATGTCTGGTCTAAGTTTAGTGGTTCTCCCCGGTGGGAAAAATTGAGCAAGGAAGCGAGAGGTGAGATCATCCCAACTTGAGATGAAGCCGGCGGGAAGTCGCTCAAGCCAATTACTAGCTTGGTCCCGTATAGAGAATTGGAAGAGACGCAGACGTATGGCCTCCCGAGTAGTAGCATCAAGGTCGATGGAATCGACAATTTTAAGGAAATCCTTAAGATGCTGATTAGGATCTTCGGAATGAAGTCCATGGAATGCACATCCGTTTTGCACCAACCGGATGGTGTCGGATCGTAGGGCCGTAGTTTGGGCTTGATCGGGAAGCTCGATGGTGTTCCTATAGCCTAGGTGGCTTGGTCTCGAGTATTCACCAAGAGTACGGGCTCTTGGCGGGTCATTTGGTGGTAGGTTGATGAATGGTGGTTGGTTATCACCTTCCATGATGAAAAGTGATGGGATTACGAACAAAGGTCACGAAGAAGTGGGATAGACTATGAGAAAGCTAAAAATGAGAAAAAATTTTACTTGATAGGAAATAAGAAAAGAAACCTAAACGAGGTGGACTACTAACTAGCTATTCTATTCCCTAGCGCGCGCCAAAACTTGATAACGCTACACGCTGCTCGGGGTCAAAGGAACTTCCTTTTCTTCGAGCAAGTTTTATAACACCCTAGGCGTGAACCTAATCGTTGTAGTGTAGTATTAGGGTAAGCCACCGTATTGATATCGTTCTCTAGGGAATAGGAATGCTAGTGAGAAGTTACTAATCTCAGGTTGAGGTTGAGAAAGATTATTTTTTTATCTTTTTTTTATTTTTTAGGAATTAGAAAGGTACGAATTTCGGGGTTTGGATTTGGGGGTTGGTATTTCTACCGATTACTCTACTTATCTAATTATCTAATCTAAGATGTATGTAGTCTATGTCTAATTATTTTGTGCTCGTATGATGGTTTAAAGATGTGATTACTTAGGTTTTATTACTCCTTAATTATCTCCTATTGATGGTTGAATTGTCACGTCCTTATTCTTAATTGCGTTGTGTGTCTAAAGTCGTAGGGTATGCTTGTCCCTAACTCTTTGAAACTACCAAAGGGTCTCGCCTACAAAATCTCTAGGAATTATAAACTCTAACTCTAAGGTACTCTTTGATGGTTTAGCCTACAACTACTCTAGGTGTTATAGTCTAAGGTTCACAAAGATTAATCAAGCATTAACTACACAACGAATGACCTATCGCATTACTAGATCATTAACAATTAAGATAAGAGACAACCAATCAATGTTGTTAGGAATTAGAAATTCCGTGTATTAAAGAGTCGGTCACCTCAAGTATATGTAATCGTTAGAAAGCTCGTAGTCGTAGTTATTTTAAGTTAAGTAGTATTTAGTTAAGTAACACCGTGGAGGACGGACGGTCTTTACCCATCAGATGCCCGATCCACACCCGCTGTGTGGCTTTTATTGTAAGACTATAAATACTCTACCTTCCAAGGTAGAGAGTTGGAGCTCATAATAAGATTTTCTTTCTCTCACTAAAGTTCCCTAAACCTCTAACTTTCTCTCTAAAACTCATCTTCTATACGCCTATGTTTGATTGTGTTATGATGTGTATGTGAAAACCAATATCCTACAATTGGTATCAAGAGCCATGGTTAGATCATATCGCACATCTTTGGATTTCTAGTGGTTTTAGGTGGTTTTGAGTTTGAAAAGTTTAGTGGTTTGTGCATCATTTGGTTGATTTCTTGTGTTAAAGCTTGGATTTTGTTAGTACTTTTATGTTTAGAATCATCACAAGTGTTTAGGTTTTCATTTGGTAAGCTTGAATCATCTTGGTTGGGTTGTTTTGGATTGAAAAGTGATGTTTATGTGGTTTTTCTTGCTAGCGACTTGATATACGGATCTCTTTCTTCGTAGCGACTTGCTTCACAATTTTGTAGCGAGTTACGCTTTGGAGCTAGCGACTTAGACCTAGCGACAACAAGACAAGTAGTGGACTCTCCACCACGGGTAGCGACTTGGTGGTAGCGACTTGGTCTCAGAGCGAGTTGCTCTTTAGCGACTTGAATCTTTAGCGACTGAGTAGCTAATTGTCGCCAAAATTTTGCTAGCGACTGAGGCTTAGCGAGTTACTACTTAGCGACTTGCATTTGTCTAGCGACTTGGGACTTTAGCGACTGGGGTGTAGCTAATTAGGTGTTAGCGACTTGGTGCATTATCTTCTAGCGACTTGGGTGATTGTTTACGGTTTTCTTGATTTAGTAAAACCCGTGAAAGAATCTATTTCCGCTTTAATCATAGAGTTATAAAATCCCGTGATAACTGTTAACATGTCTACCAACGCTCCTACTATCATCTCCATCGCTGCGAGGATGTTCAAGCAACCGGTTCGACACTGCCCACCCATGCTTGATGAATCGACTACGATTCTTGGGCTCAACGAATCGATTGTACCGCCTTGAAAGGAAAATGGTGTCAACATTCTCAAATCCATTGATGAAGGACCGATCGAGTTGAGACGACTAGAGATGTACTTGATATCATCAAGATGGAACTCGATTTACGGAATGGATGCACTAAAGATGTATGATGAGCTTGATGATAAGGAGAAAAGAGATTCGATGTCGATATCGTGGCTTCTAACATTGTTCTTCAAGGTCTTCCTAAAGACATCTACAAGTCGATCAATCACAACACCAAGCAAAGGCGAGATGGGATAATGTCAAGATGCTTCTCTCGTGTTCGTAATTAACTATGGAAGACAGAGAATCACAACTCTATGACGAATTTGAACACTTCAAGATGAAACCGATGAGAGTGTCTATGAGTACTATGTGAGATTTCATAAGTTGGTGAATGACATGAGGAACATCGAATGACTATGCCTAACATTCACCGAACTCAAAATTTGTGAACAACATGAATCCCGAATGGCACAAGTTTGTCACCTCCGTGAAGCTCACTAAAGGATTGAAGAATACAAACTATGAGCAACTCTATGCCTTCCTCCTTCGTAATGAGAGACATGCTATGTTTGAAAAATGGTTCTTAATCGCTCAAAACCAACCAGTGGAGAGACAAGCTCGCCTAATGACTCAACCGCCTTCTACTCAAACATCGGAATCACAACCAAAGCCTCACAAGTCATACCCATGGGAAATGGTAATCACAAACTAATTCCCGATCCTATGTTCAAACAAGTCGATGCCGATGCACACGCTGGTAACTTCATTAATCAACTAGCTCTTCCGATTAGTCAAAACATGAATTCTCTCCCACAAACCAATAACAACCTCGTAACAAAGATCTAACCCACACAATCAAGCTACCAAAAGATGGGAGGATCGTGGTGCAACCAGCTCAGAAAGACAAGATGATCGTGGAAGAGGTGGAGCCGGTAGAGGTTATGTTGGTAATCGTAATCGAGGAAGGAATGGTAATCAAGGTCAAGCTAAGCCGATCAAATGTTATAACCGTGGTGGTGAGGGACACATTGCAAGGAACCGCACATCTCCAAAGCGCCCATGTACGCCGATTACTTCGAGATAAGATGTCGCTTGTACAAGCTCGTGATAATGGTGCCGCTGATGAAGAGGAATTGTTGTTTCTAGTCGAGGGCAATGCCAAGACCTATGATGCGATGTGGATGAGCAATTTATTCGTGAGATAGGTCACAATCATCGAATGCCTTTCAAGTCGCCGATTGTGATGCATACGACTGATGTGGATGATGGACCCATCGCACACACAATCTTTATGGCTAGCATTTCTCCAATGGTTTCTCCCAAGGTCTCCTCTTCACCACAAGTCTGGCCCATCCAAAGACAAACTCATCTCGTAGGTACTAAAACTATACGATGATGTCGATGTGCAAAAGATGCATGACAAAGTACTATCAATCAAACTATTGAATCAAATATTGAAAATATGGGTAATATCAATGTTGTCCCATATGATCAATATGTGAAACAAAGTGAAAGTGAAGTTGTACCAAGTGATGCATCTCCGCAATCAACAATGACTATATTTTTGATGAATACACCGCCGTGCCCCTCGATGAGTCCGTAATTTCAACTAAATGCCTATAAAGAACGTGTTGCTATTTATGAACAACGCAAAAATTTGAGTTGACCACTCGTGAGCAGGAAATGGATGACCAAGTGCGCATAATCATTAGAAAAGTAATTTTCGAGAAGAAGTATTAAAACAAGAGTTAAATTCCTTGCAAGAAAAGCTTTCTAAAACTGCTAAGCAAAACAAGAACTTCAAGAAAATGTGAAAATGCTTAAGCAAGAATTTAATGCAAAGGAATCAAAACTCTTGAAAGATTTTTCTAATCAAAACTTTGAAAACAAACTTGAAAACAAGTTGTACATACAAGGAACACCATTCGATCGCTCACATGATCACTAAGCATAGGGTCTTAAGCGATAAGCATAGCATTCCCTTGTTAAGGAACCAAATCCAGAGGTCATTAAAAGGGCTAGAAATGCTCATAAGGTTCTTTATGATGGCAATGAAACCTTAAACCTAGACAAAACCTAGTTGCGCTGAGTGCACCGAGGAAGATAAGAAATCGATGAAGTCACTAGGAAAAGATGAACAAGAAATTAGATGATCCTAAATGTAGAGAGAAGAAAATAAAGATCACACCCCATGATTACAAGAAGGAAAACTGATTTCCTTGAACATGTTTAAGCCTCGACATTGTTGACTCCCAACAAGTTTTCTCGAAAATGGATTTAGATAAGCGTAAAGTCGAAAATATTGTTGAAACAAACCTCCCTTTGGAAAATGCCTAGAGCGACTGTGTATCCTCCTAATACACCAATGCATCTTGTTCCTAGAACAATTGCCACTAAAAGCAAGACCTTAATTAGCCAATATGTTATATTTCAACTATTTGTTGATTTTGAGAAAACTTGCAAGAAAAGGATCACACCCATCGGTATAACGGAAGGAGAAAGGGTTTTGAGCAAATGAAAGAATGTTATTTAACCGAGGTCATGCCTTTCTTTAAACTTCTAAAAGATCACTTTGAGAGTCTTAAAAGGGATAGAAACCGATATTAAGGAATGGAAAAGGAATTTGATGCAATGATAGTTGAAGTTAGTGACTATGAGCGAGCACTAAAATATAATGAGATTGAGAGGAAGAACTTGCATACACTAAATGAGAACCCGATTTCGAATGTATTGCTCAAGATGTGTTTTTCATCGCTACAAATTGTTCCATTAATGCTTCCAAATTTCATGAATTATCGGTTGCCCGAAAGTCTCCCATGATCGTGTCATTGAGCTTGAAAAACTAATTCGAACTAAACGAGAAAATTGAACCGATGATCACGACAATTTGGTTAAACATTTTTCTAAACTAGAAGTTGAGCATTTTAATTTACAACTAAAATATCAACATCTTAAAGAAAATGTCAAAACTTCAAATATCAAGACATCCTCGATGCTCCGTAGTTTGATGCGCTTTTCAAATTAACAAACGTGATGAATGATTCAAGCTCAAGCAACACGATCGTAAAGTTGAAAGCCCAAATCTCTCAATTAAAGGGTCAAACGAACAATATGACAGCTCCCAAATGCCTCCTCCTTTAGATTCTCGAATTCTCAAACGCTTCATCTTCAAAACCTAGTAAATGCATTACAAAAGGAAAACGAAAGTTTTCTAGAAGAAAATGAAAAGGTTAAACGTCATTTCAATGAGTTATTTGAATCAATAAAGGTCACTCAGAATAAAAATAACGAACAAATAGCTTCATTGCAAAAGGAAATTGAGAATCAAGAGTCGTAAAAGGGAAAATGCCAATGACCAATGGGGAGAATGGTGTATCAAAGGTTCACTCTTGTAATAAATATGCTTTGTCTCAGGAAATATGTCCTCCTCATCTCGTGAACAACAAACTTGTTGCTCAAACATACTTCTCATCCCTTAAGGATTGCCTAGAATGTCTCGTGAGATTGTTGAAGAGGATAAGTTAGAGAAACCTCATGATAATGCAATTGGACATGCATGCCTATATGCCAAACGATCTCAAGAAATCCTAGAATGCTTGATCACAATATGCCCAAAGTCCTTAGGTGAGAGAGTTAATCCTTTGATTCCATGTTCGATGCCTATTGCCAAGTATGATATTCATTCGATGCCCAATGTCTTGAATGTGAACCTTAGTGTGCCTTTAAGTAGTTCGATTTCAGATCCGCAATGCTATGAAAGAGAACTCAAGTGTGCCTTCTAGGAGTACAAATCCCAAGACTTCTAGTTTTAAGAAAGTGAACCTTAGTGTGCCTCGCATGTAGTTCAGATCCCAAAGACATCTAAACAGTGATGCAAAGAGTTGTAAACCCACTAATGTTCCCATTCCTCTACAGAGTAATCATGACATTAAAGGGAGCAGTCAAAGTCTCAAGACAATACAAGGAATGATAGGACCTCGCAAGCTAAGAATGTGCACCGAAAAGAGTAGAAGAACAATCTAGGAACTTTAAGCTTGAATCGAATAAAACGAATCGTGTTGATTCTAGTATTAGCCATAGGCGCATCGTAATTAATTCAATTCGATACTATTTGCAAACCTTGTACCGATGTCCGCTTGAATTCGCTTCTAATCATGAATGTGGTGTTAATGTTTTGCCTAATGATGTTAATTGTCCAGCTAATGTTGCTAATAATGCTAAAAAGGCAAAAAGGCAAAACGAAAGAAAGTTAGAAAACAAAGGAAACCCACAGAAGAACATTTAGTAAGATAGGCTATTATTGGATACCGTTGGTCATAAGAATAATCGACAATGCCCACTAGAAAATGGATGCCTACCGGTAGAACTATTCCTTAAGAAGTGAGCACACCGTGAATGTGGCTAATACGTACACTAGTACCGCATCAATTCACAATGATTCCAAAGGCCTTAATTTCGATATGAATGCTTCTTTTTCGATGCGGTGTTCCAACCATTGTTACTAACCAAATGGAACCCATTCTTGCATGGGGATCCCAATTATCCGCTTATCCACTCTTGTCTCGTGTTCAACCGCAGATCGCTCAAATCGCTCGTGGTACCGGACTCAGTCGCTCCAAGCATATGATCATGACCGGTCACGGCTCATGAACTTCGTGAGCAAATTCATCGGACGCTTAGATTCGGAATGATCATTTCGGTGCTATTATGGGTTATGGAGACTATGTTGTTGGCAAAAGTGTTATCTCCGTGGTTTACTATGTAGAAGGTCTTGGTCACAACTTGTTCTCTGTTGGTCAATTCGCGATTCGATCTAGAAGTAGCCTTCGAAAACATACCGCTTCGTTAGAGAACTTGATGGTAAGGAACTTTAAGAGGTTCACGTGGTTCAAATCTATACACCATATCTATCGAAGATATGATGAAGTCTTCTCCAATTTGCTTACCGTCAAAGGCCTCTAAAACAAAGTCATGGTTATGGCATCGCTGCCTCAATCACTTGAACTTCGTACCATCAATGATCTCTCCGTAAAGGACTTAGTTGTAGGTTTACCTAGACTCAAGTATGAAAAGGATCATCTTTGTTCAAGATGTCAATTGGGAAAAGCAAGAAGTATGCCCATAAACCCAAACCTACTAACTCGTCACGTAAGTTCTTCATATGATTCATATGGATTTATGTGACCAATGAGGGTGCGTAATATATTTGGGAAGAAATATGTGTTAGTTGTGGTTGATGATTACCTAGATTCACCGGTCAAGTTCTTAAGGACAAAGGATGAAACTCCGATATCATCATCAAACTCATCAAACAAATGCAGTTCGCTTAACAAAACAATGTAATAATAAGAACAGATAATGGAACCGAGTTTGTCAACAAACAACTCAGTGAATTTTATGAAAGCGTTGAATCACCATCAAAGAAGTGTTCCACGAACTCCTCAACAAAACGGTGTAGTTGAAAGACGAAATCGAACTCTTGTAGAAGCCGCTAGAACAATGCCGATTTACTCAAAGGTTCCAATGTTTCTCCGGGTCAAGCTATTGCCACCGCATGCTACACACAAAATCGCTCCCGATTCACACTGCTCATGGAAAACTCCATATGAACTTGTCCACAACAGAAAACCTAATCTCTTTCCTTCGTGTGTTTGGTGCATTGTGTTATCCAACTAATGAGGACAAGACTTAGGCAAACTTAGAGCTAAAGTCGACATTGGAGTATTTGTAGGTATGCTCCAAACAAAAGGGATACCGAATCTACAACAAAAGAACCCGAAATATCATGGAAACAATTCACGCTTACGCTTGATGAGTCGACCGTCAAATGGCTCCTCGGACAATTCCAGCCTGACCCACACTTCAAAACAATCCCATTGGTTCATCCCTTGTTCCAAACTCTTCTCAAGAAACTCCATATGTACCTCCATCCAAGATGATTTAAAGAAATTGTTTGATCCTATGTTTGATGAACTTTATGATCCAAGTACTAATGAGGTGTCGATTCCTACAACAGAGGTCGCTCATATTCCCGTGAATGAAGGCAATCCTCGCCTCAATATCTTTAAGTCAAGAAGCGCCGATCACGATCCTTCGCCTCATCAACAATTCATCATTCTTCAAATGTACATCATGGAAATGTTTCGCATCAATGATGAAGTTAATCCTTTGCTACTCCTCAAGATGCTCCATTCGAAAACATATTTGCTCCTCGAATCTTCTTCGTAACCATCTTCTTCAGAGACATCGACTCGCTACTTCACCCCTCAACAACTACCACATGAACACCTCGTAAAATGGACTCACGATCATCCATTAGACAACATCATTGGAAATCCTCTCGTCTCGTATCAACACGGAAACAACTTGCAACCGATGCCCTATGGTGTTTCTTCAACTCCGTACTCTCAAAGATCGAACCAAAGGATGTTAAACCGCCATGAACGAAGACACCGGTTCAATGCTATGCAAGATGAAATTCATGAGTTTGATCGACTTGATGTATGGGAGTTAGTACCGCCTAGAATGTGCCATGATTATTGCTCTAAAATGGATCTTCAAAGTGAAACTAGATGAGCATGGTGATGTATTGAAGAACAAGGCTCGATTAGTTGCTAAAGGATACCGCCAAGAGGAGGGTATTGACTTTGAAGAATCTTTTGCTCCAGCTTGTTCGAATCGAGGCAATCGTAATCTTTCCGCTAATGCGCTAGTAAGAACATGGTAGTCTATCGATGGATGCGAAGACGGCATTTCGAACGGAGACCTTAAAGAAGTCGCTCACGCCACCCAACCCAAGGATTTGTAAATCAAGAGCATCCTACTCACGCTTATCGCTTGAAGAAGGCCCTTTACGGTTTAAAGCAAGCTCCAAGGGCATGGTATGATACATCACAAAGTTTCTTCTATCAACCGGATTTAGCAAAGGAGCAGCTTGATCCAACATTGTTCACCGTGAAGTCGTGCAAACATTTAATTCATGTTCAAATTTATGTTGATGATATTATTTTTGCCTCGATGCACCCAATGGAATGTGATCGTTTTCTAATGAAATGAGTTCAAAATTTCAAATGTCAATGATGGGACAAATGTCATTTTTCTTGGGATTACAAATTTCACAAAGTCCCGAGGCATTTTCATAAATCAATCTAAATATGCAACAGAGATCTTAAAGAAATTTGGATTTGATTCAAGTGACCTCGCTGACACCCCCATGATTGATCGAACCAAACTAGATGAGGACCACTCAGGATCATGATTGACCAAACGAAATATCGTAGTATGATTGGATCCCCGATGTACCTCACGCTAGTAGACCGTACATCTTGTTCATTGCTTGCATGTGTGCTAGATACCGTGCTAAGCCTACTAAAAAGCACCTTGAAGCGGTTAAAAGGGTCTTTCGGTATCTCCAAGGAACCATCAATATGGGTCTTTGCACCAAGGACACCGGTATGTCACTAATGTACCTATGCAGATGCCGATCATGCAGGTGTCAAGATACTCGTCAAGTACATCCGAGGTGCTCGCTTTTGGGTGATAAGCTTGTGAGTCGGTCTTCAAAGAAGCAAATGAGTACTTCTATTTCTCTACAGAGGTCGAATACATAGCCATGTCATCCTGTTGTGCTCAAATCTTATGGATGAGATCTCAATTATCCGACTATGGCTTTGAATTCAACAAAATCCTCTCAGATCGTGATAATAAAGTGCTATTGCTCTCTCATGCAACAATGTTCAACACTCAAGAGCAAAGCATATCGACATTCGACATCATTTCATCGTGAACAAGTGGAAAAGGTGTAGTGGAACTCTATTTTGTGAGGACCGAATACCGCTAGCGTACATCTTCACCAAAGCTCTTCCAAGAGAACGCTTGAGTTTATTCTTCCACGATCGGGCATGAAAAGCCTTCAACCGTAAACACTCAAACGCCTTCGTGAGGAAGACGAGGAGTAAAGGTCTATCTTCATCTATCTCCTGTATATATCTATTCGAAAATCAAAATACAAAATTATAAAACTTTCAAAATCAAATAGAAAAATATAAAACTTTCAAAATCCATAAAATTTGAAAAATTCAAAAATCTTCAAAAATATTGTCATTTTGTCTTGTTTCTCTCGATTCGATAATATCTACGGTTTTGATGTTGTCATTCAAAGAATGACACGGACTTTAGATGTTGTTCGAATTTTATAAAAAAAAAAAAAAAAAAAAAAAAAAATTTTTGGGAGAAAGAGAAAAATGGTTTATTGTCATTTCAGCAAGAACCCGCTTTTCTAAGAAAGAACAGAGCCATGCTTTATCATGACTTTCAAAATTCCATGCTCGATTCTATAAACCGTTATCTCATTGAAAACTAATCGCTTTGAAAAATAACTCGGACTCTATTTTTGATAATCATCGACTTATTTGTCAAAATATCTATCTCTCAATCAACAACCTATGTCATTGATTGAGGGGAGAATGATTTCAATTAAATTAAAAGTTATTTGGCATTCAATTGTTTTCAAAAGATATTCATGCATGTTTTAATCAATGGAGTTTAAAGTCTTAATATCCGATCCATATCGCTTAAAACGCTTTCATAATCAAGTCACAATTCTCCTTAAAGCTTTCAAAATCAATTTAATTATAAGAGATCACAAATCTCAAATGATTTGATAATTGTGATCGGGGAGAATTTGTGATTTAAATTGGATTTATAACCGATAAATTGGTAAATGGTTTTATAAGGATGTACATGTTATCCTTCCCACATGTGACAAACGATTTCAAATTTTCCATGCACATGTTGAGGGGAGCATCTATCTTAAACCTATGACTTGAAACGTGATCATTTATCTCAATGTGCAGTTCCTCTAGTATGTGCAAAACTCTTTTCAAACCTCGAGGCACATATTGAGGGGAGCAAAATTATGGAAACCTCATCCTTCCCGAAAATGCTCTATCTACTTGATTTGATCAAGGAAGTGATGTTGATATCTTTAGAAAATGGTAATCAAAGAAGTAAATTCTTCCTCTTGCCTCCGTGTGCAAAACGATTTCAAACATTTGATGCACATGTTGAGGGGAGCACTTATTCTAAAAATATCAAAACAATTCAGTACAAAATGTTTTGATAATATATCACAAGTATCCGAATTGATTTTCAAATGGTTTTCAATTGATTCCAATGGCGTATGAACAATACCAAATAGACCGACCAACTTTACTTTATGTACGGTGATATAAGGATGATAAGGTTAGGTATTGGTTCCCATGATCCGCCGTAATCGGAGGGATCTACCCAGGACAATCCACTAGTTAGTGTAGAAGTCCTTAGGTATGATGATAAAAGGAGAAAAGTGAGATATGGGAAGAGTGCGGATCGAGATAGAGCTAGTATCGAACAAACCCAACAAGGTTCTTGCTATGAAGTCTCGTAAGCAATCAAGGGGTTGAAGAATTAAAAGAATTGAATGAGAAAAGGGTGAAAACAAATAGCCTCCATTTATTCAACCTTAGGCGTAAACCGGTTCAATTCATATGCTACCGATGGTAACATCGGTATTGAAGACAAGACGTCATGGACCCAAAGGACGACCGCACTTCAACTTTCCAAACCACTCAAGTTCCTCTTAAAAGGACTTGTTTCATTCTCACGGGAACCGACATTATCTATCGACTTTCTCTAGAGATTGTTGATATTGAAGAAGGAGACCCTCTCCTAGTCTCCCAAGACAGATCCAAATATGCACAAATTGAGTCTAGAGCCACGAGATCATCAATAAATCTCATTAGGACACTTTCAATGAAGACTCTCTGCTTCACACAATGTGGAAAGAGAGATTATATCTTGAGTCCCACGATTATCCTTGTGGTATTGCTCGTAACATCCGAGTGATATGTGAACATATTCACAATGAAGATGGAAAACCTTCGAGCCAACATCAAACAAGCTCCTCGGTAGGTGGCATGTGAGATCTATTATATAGATCAACCATGTGACAACCGAATGTAAACAATGGGGCGATTCAATCTCTTGAATCAATCCCGTTCAGTTATGGATTGACGGATACCTTTGAAAACCGGTCTTTGTGCTTAACAACTCTTTTCTTTAGCACATCGACCGTGTACTCATTTTTCAAACCAAAAGGTGTTTTTATGATTGATAATTGATTTTCAATAAAACCTTCGTTGTATTGCAAAACAATTTCTATTGAGCAATACACGATTGTTTTTCAAATCTCTTTTCATCAATCGCTGGACTTAAATTACCGTTCACTCACTCCGTGTTGTCTTCTTTGAGATGTTCCGTTTGAGAACAAATAGAGCAACCGCGAACCCCGTCAAGGAAATTCTTCGAATTATACCGATCACAGCAAGACATGTATCGATCAACGGGAACCGTGGGTCGTGTACTCAATTCAACGAAGTGATCAAAGACACTTTCGTGCGATTTATTGCTAATCGTTGTATGCAGTACACCCGACGCTTGCAAATGATCGTAATGAAGCGGTCAATCCATAGCCGCATGCTCACTTAACACATTCATCTCAAAAGAAATCATGATTAGTGCATCAATGACTCGATATTTTCACTCCATGCTTCGCGCTACGCCGCCAATATCATGAATCAACTAAAGCTTCCGCTACTCGATGAGAAGATATCATGATCCGTAATGTGAGCATGTCGGTCCTAAAGTCACAACATCACATAATACCAACACCACAATGGATGTCTCGTAGATTTTTGATAGTGATGATCTCAAAAGTCGGCTCAAATTTATTATCACGTGGATCAAGAAAAGACCTCCACTTGGAGTAACCAAACATGCAATGAGAAGAATCAATGACTACGAGCTTCGAGCAAAGTACTACATCAAGAATGCAAGAACAATTGTTAATGTAATATCTATTTGTATTCAATGTAATTTTAGTACATGATTGAGGTGACCTCCTTGGGGAGATTGTTAGGAATTAGAAATTCCGTGTATTAAAGAGTCGGTCACCTCAAGTATATGTAATCGTTAGAAAGCTCGTAGTCGTAGTTATTTTAAGTTAAGTAGTATTTAGTTAAGTAACACCGTGGAGGACGGACGGTCTTTACCCACCGATGCCCGATCCACACCTGCTGTGTGGCGCTTTATTGTAAGACTATAAATACTCTCTACCTTCCAAGGTAGAGAGTTGGAGCTCATAATAAGATTTTCTTTCTCTCACTAAAGTTCCCTAAACCTCTAACTTTCTCTCTAAAACTCATCTTCTATACGCCTATGTTTGATTGTGTTATGATGTGTATGTGAAACCAATATCCTACAGATATTAAGTAATAACGGATACAAAAGTGATCAAATAAGGGCTTAAACGACCCCTCAAAAAGGTACATTTTAAAACCGAGATAAGGATATCGAGCAGCCCCGTTGTAGAAGATAGAAGTCATCATCTCTTAAACATTCACCACCAAAGCTTCCAAGGGCTCTAGAATTGTAAGAGATTGAACTAACTGAAAGTGAGATTTTGGCAGCTTCCCCCCAAACCGAAAATCCATTAGATGAGCAGATTTGAAGCTCTATTTCAAGCTTGCCTTAGCCAGGTGCACAGATAAGCACACCATTTTCATCGATCTTGCTGCTCCTTTTAAGAATAATCACCATGATTCTTAGTTCGAGGTTATATCATCCAATAGAAGAACAGCAACGTATCATCCCACACATGAAATAATCTTCTCAAATTACTTTTCCACTGAAGTCAGAAGCAATCCATTCCAAAAAGTTATCAAGAGACCACTTCCCCCACGTAGTTGAATTGATGCAGTTGGTCTCTTAGACTAGAGCTCACGAACCCGAATACACATACCCGAAGACAAAGAAACTTATACCATCAAGTAGTAGATTAAGTCTAATAGCCGAGAATAACCCCGATGTATACTTTTCTCTCCCTTGAAGAAACCGTATGAAGCTCAAGAACCCGGCACCGAATACCCAAAGAGAGAATAACCGATAACATTGAAGAAGCAAAGGAATCACCGATTATCTCTCGGTGACAAACTATGCGGATGTCAACACCGGAATAAGTGATTATATCTCGAATCACCGATTAAGCCCTCAAGTAAAACAGCTGAGCATCCCCAATGTACACAATCTCTCCCCGATGATTGTGATAACATCAAAATCATCACACACTTGTGTACCTCTTTCATCTTCAAAACTAACTCTTTCATCTCTTCCCCACATAGTTGGAATAAGAACACTAAACGCCTTGATGAGTAAAACCTTGAGTTTCTCTCATGGTCATGACATTTGTTTTCCCGGATGTCTTCAATCACTTAGAAGAATTAAGTTCATCAAGTTTACTCGCCATGAGTCAAACCTTGATTTTCTCTCGCAGTAATAACATTTGTCTTCCGGAGATCTTCAATCACTTAGAAGAATTAAGTTCGCAAGTTCACTCGCTAGATGCTTGTCTCCTTCCCCTTGTCGGTTTTGACACTTCATAATCGAACATATTATAAGCCCAAATACTAGAAATCTGCTGAGAAGAACGCTGAAGTCTTTGTGAGAATCAACTTGTCAAGCGGAATGTGAGCAAGTCTAATCGGGGATTAAATAAGACATTTCACCCTCCCCAATTAGTGCTCTCCCTAAACCGACAATCTTTTAATAAATGCCCAGATTAAGAAGAAGTCCTTAGATAATCAAATGCAACTCGTCTTTAGTCTTCTAACATGTAGCAGAGAATGTAGAACCGACTGTAGACTTGACCTTCTTTAAGATTGTCCAGTTAGTTAACATATTCAACACACCAAAAAGCATCCTAATTAACTTACATCTTGCAAATCCCTTTAATTAAGATCCCTCCCAATCAAACAAGAACAAAAATATGTTCATCAAGGAAATCAGCAATCAGCACGCAACGAACACACGAAATGGTAACACCAAGCAAACAATCACATCAAACAAGAACATAAAGGTTGTTCGGAATCATCATGTTGATGTGTACGTGAAGCATTAACCGGAAGCACTTTGTCGATAAATCATCAGCCCGTGTGAAGATGTCAACCAACGGCTCTTAGAAGAAACTTCATGTATCGATGACCCGATAAGAAGAAGACCGGGTTCTTACATGAGTTAGGAACCGTATGACCATATATTCTCAGATATCGATCAACCATGCAGTAAGTTCACACTTTTTCTCCCCCTCAAGAATTGCATACGGAGATGCCATTCTTGATTAAACAAGTGAAATCATCCAAATGTAGTCTATTCACACTTCTCCCCCGTAAAATTAGCACATGATGTCGCCATCTTCATTATAGTTGAGCAAGTGGAATAAGAAAACAATCAACAAGAGTCTTGTTCACTTGATGACTAAATTGCATGGAAAAGTATGAAGCATGTTGATGAGAATGGTCATAATAAGAAGATTTCTTTCTTAAGATAAAGCGACTAACACGCATACTTTTCTTTCTTTAGAGAACGAGGCATGAAATGTTGTGTTCATACGTCATTAGAAGATTTCTATTCTTCAAAAGATAAAGCTACCGAGACGTACACTTTTCTTTTCTTTAGAGTACGAGGCTTGAACTGTTGTGTTCAAATGTCATAAATCTCTCTTTTCATCTACTCTTGGCAAACTTATAATCAACCCCATTATCATTCAAGAGGCTCTTTGTCATGACAGCTGATGGAGAAAACCCAATATGATGAATTTGACCTCAAGTAAACTACCCCGAACTCGTGACTTAAACTTGCACATATGTAACAAAGAGCTGTGCCGATTTCCATTAGCATCTCTAGTACTCTATGTACTCTATACTCTTCAACCAACTAACCATCAAGTATAAGACGACATCACCTCTTGAAAATCCACAATTGAATGTGACACTAAGCACAACAACGTAACTCCTTAAAGTGATAGTTATCTTGTAGTGGTAAGAGCCCAATTCCCAAGTGGTAAAAGAAAAGGTAAAAGACACCCAACAATAACTAGATTTCCAAGTCTTCGTTTTTGATAATAAGCTCGAACAAGGATCATGAAGAATCTTCATGCAACCATCCCCGATACCTTCAGATACTAAGTACATTCGCCCGTGATAATTCACTTCAACCTCAAATAAATAATAATGAATTACCTCCGTTGTCACATCTTCTGGTTAAAAACTCAAATCTAGCCTCCTTTGACGTTTTAAGTGAACTATGATAATGGTTTCATCCCGACCATGGTTTAATGAGCATAACCCCGTAAAACTTTGAAGTAACCAAACCGCCATGAGGAATATCCAAACACACATCCAATTCATGAAGTACACCCTTTATCCCTTCTTCAAGCGTAAACCGTAGCACCAAAGATCAAATGAGATCCCGAATACACTTTCCTTTCTCCAGATGGTTTCATCATTACGGATTTTACAACTCTATGGTTTAAACCGAGAAATAGTTTCTTTCATGGATTTTACAAAACCAAGAATAAACCATAAGATAAATCCGAAATGCACGCATTATTACTGTGATGTTTCCATTGTCACGGATTTTACAAGTCTATGATTTAAACCGAGAACTAGATTCTTTCGTGGATTTACAAAATCAAGACTTAACCGTAAACAATGTCGTTAAATGTGTTATGACAAGATTGGTTTCGTGAATATCTGCTTTTAGGGGAACATGCGCTGTTCTTCACGGTTCATTATCCAACATCAACAACATCATCAACAATTCTTTACCCATATGTAGACAACTTCACAAACCATACTAAGTCGAGTAGTATACACTACTTCCCGAGGTTAACCGTAAAATATCAAAGTACACGCTTTCTCCCCATGATGGTTTCAACTTTAAGCATCATTAACTTGCACACCCATCTTGCACCTAAAAGTTCTTGTCATAAGCAGCCATCTTGAAAAGTCATGACTGACGCTGAATATTCTTGACGGATTATGTTTAGACTGTGAAGTATCATTATTAATTGGTGGCATCGAATCGTTGATCACATCTCACCCATTCAGCCCTTTGGTAAACACATCATCCACATAATCTGTCGGCGATTGCTGTGACCACTTTGAGAAGTAAACCCGATATATCAAACTTGAATATGAAGTAAAATTCTCCAGATTAGTTACTTAAACTTGTACAAATCCTTGTGAAGAAGAGATGGTGTATCCAATGTACAAAACCTCTTGACATATCCTCAACTACGTGAGACACCGAAGTGATAGTTACGTTGTGGGTTAAGCGAGAAAGAATCACAACCGTAACTAAATAGCCATGGTTCTTCACCCTCAATAAATGCCCAAACAAGTCATCTTCGCGGAAGGGTAGAAAGAAAGAAGACGAAATAAGTAAACGTGCCGAAAAACCTTACTTCAAAATCAATCAAGAGACACCGCACTGACAACTCCGTAGTCAACATTTTCCAATAACCAATTTCACGCCGAGACATAATATGCACGAAAAAAATGCATAAACCAAAGTATCAAACCCATAACACAACAAATCTCATCAATACATCAACTCTCATCAAATATCATCGACATATTTCATCTTCAGATATTAACGTTAGATCTTATTGTCAAATCTCATATTCGCACATCTCATCAACAAAACTCATTATATCAAAACATCGACAAATCACATAACACAAATCTCAACAAATTCAAATATTTTCAACAAGCCGCATATAATCCAACTCTTATAGATATGATCCAATGTTGAGAAACCCATCCGCAACTATGAACCTGTTCCAAAACCCGATCAATTTAAATCAGATAAGGCCCATATACAATATCAAAATAATCCATAAAACAAAAATATACTCCAACTCAAATATCAATGAAACAGATCCCATGATAACCATAACTCTTAATATCCATATTAGCATTCAACATAAAGCAAATGCAAGAAATATGACCAAGCTAGTTACACCGCCCACGCCCATCGCTAGAGAATCACACGCCCACATTTTATGCGCTCAACTCATAACTCCATAAGGCCCATGTAAAGATCTGCTGATATCCTACCCTAGAGATCGGTATTTAACACCACAATACATCAAACATATCCCTAATTTTTCTCACACTAATCCGCCTCTCACCGCTTCAAACCCTAATATTACCTCCGCCCATCTTAGAACATTTAATCTTAACCAGCCACAGGGATGCCATGAGGGTATTGAACCGGTTAAGCCACAGGGTTGGCTTGAGCATCACCATTTTAGCCACAGGGATGGCAAGAGGGTTACTTTGAGACGGCATCAAGGTAGGTTTTTCTTTGATCCATTTAGATTATAGAAAATTAAATGAACACGGGAAAGGAGACAGCAGATAATTGTTGTTACCCCTTATATTACTTGTGAGATTTGAATATCATTAGTGCTTAAATATGTGATGGAGTCTTTAACTCAAACAAGACATTCGCTAACATAATTGTTATTTGAATAGTCTTATATGTTCGGATATTAAAGAGGAAAGAACTCCAAAATGGATCGTTGATGTACCCGTTTAATTGTGTAAGATCTCTTAAGATCCAAGTGTTAATAGAACCACACAAAGAAAACGAAGCTGAGGTCCTTTACCATACTTATCATTACTTTTCATTGTGAACTCAGATTTGAGTTTTGTATTACGAATGACTTGACGCCTTAGGTCAATGATGGTTGAGGTTCTAACCAACCAGGTCTATCTAGATCTGATATATGGTTTTGACGAAACTGAGATCTAAAATAATTATCCATTTGTTGTGACCTTTAAAGGTTTGATGGTTCTTTTAATGACACGGAATCAAATATGAGATTGGTTGCATAATCAGTTTTAGAAATGATTGTAGTTTTGAGTTGATATAGTTTGTTTGTTGTAGCAGTCATATGAGGATGTTTATGGTAATCTTTATGAAGTTGTAGAGTGATGTGTTAGTCTTGATGAGTCTGGTTTATTGATGTTTGACATAAGTTGTAAGTTGAATGACAATTTGATTGGTTCTGATCTTAATGTTTAAACTAGTCCAAAGATCCTTTTACAAGTCAACTCGCTTCTTCCTTATATCAACAACTCGCTTTAAACAATTTACACAACACGCATATTGTTGACTCAATAGTCAAACAACCAACTCGCTGATCCATAACCAACTCGCTTAAATATCGTTATTAACTCGCTTTAAAGAAAACAAGTTTAGCAAGTCGCTTTTGACCTTTGTTGGCAACTCGCCCGTATACTTTAACCGACTAATGAGACAACCCGCATAATACACATTGAATCGACAATGAAAGACAAACCGCATAGTAGCATAATCATACCAACTCGCATCATACCAACACACAACCGATCAACTCGCATCGATCAACTCGCATCGATCTAACATCAACTCGACAATTGTAAAGACAAACCGACAACTCGCATGTATGAAAAATGCTTAACTCGCATGGATGAAAACATGTACACGACCAGTAAATAGAACCAGAATGACACTTTTGAAAGACTGCTTAAAAACTCATCTAAGTCACACCAAACCAGATTCAAAACTGATACAAGATATTCATCGTAACCACATTAAGAAGCAACCAAACCCATACATAACCCGCATAAAAATCCACATAAAACCATGAGTCGAACCACGAATCAAAACAAACCACAAAACCTGGCTCTGATACCAATTTTAGGATCGTGAATATTATGTTGTTTGATGATTCGGGTGGTCTAGGACAATGATTAAACAAGAAAGCCATTTTAGATAGATGAAGAGAGTTGAGAGGAGGTTCCTTGAAGAGAGTTGCTTTACAAAAGAAAGGTTAGATTCAAAGAAGCCACACCCCTTCCATGGATAGAAGGGGTATTTATAGTTACAAAGAAAACGCCCTCCCATCGGACCGCTGGATCGTGCATACAAAGGTAAAGACCCATCCTTCCTCCACGGTGTTACACTACACTATTCTACGCTACAAACTAACTAATAAACTAACAAATAACGAATAAACGATATGTCTACGAGCTAACTTATGCTATATAATATTTGGTATTTGCTTGTCCTCAAGAAAATGTGCTTTTAGCCAATTAATTTATAAGTTGGGGTCATGAAGCATTGGTTTAAAACAGTCCACAACACATATAAGCCTCAAGAAAGTCATAACAAGCACGGAATTACATACTAGCACCTCACATGGGTGTTTGGGTACTCACATCTCTCGTGTATATGAAATATAACAAGTTGGAAATGGAAGATAAACACTCATTAATGTGTCCTAGTACATAGATTACCATAGGCTTGAGAATAGATCAAACCTCCATCGCTTACGAAGCACCTAGGAAAGACTAGCAAAGAGGTCTTTAAAGGGTTGTAATGTTAGGCTTACGTAGGGAAACAAAGGGTTTGGTGGGATAGGCTATTTAGTGGTGGCAAGTCAAAATCTTTATGTTACAAGCATACAAGAATGACGCTGCTAAGCCAAGACTCGACACTTAAAACTCTAGATAACCAAAACAAACAAACATAAATTTAAAGAAAGGTGTAGGATGGTAGCTCGTATGTTTTTTTTTAACACTCTATTTTTTTTCTTTTTCACTTTTTCTATGTTTTTTTGATTTTTTTTTCATACACTTTTACTCTTCCATCCTCTACGATAACATCAAAATGATAGGGATTTATAGACACATCCCTACACTTGAGTTTTTATTACTCTAACACTAATTTTACCTGAATTGAAAAGATCAAAACACTTGGAGTACATTATTACGTAAATAAAGGGAATTTGAAGGTAACGCTCCTTCCACCATTTCATAAACTTTAACTTTTCCCATGAGTCCCAATCGTCCCAAAACTCAGATACAAAGGATATGACTCGACTTAGCAACTTATGCAAGCAACTAGATAATTGAACTAAGGGTTTAGTGTGATAACAATAATGCACTAAAAGTGAGTGCATACAAGGTAGGCTAAGGCGATTTGGGTATACATTTGGGGTGGGTCAAAACAATGCTCTTTATTGATATTCGAAAACCAAACATCACGAGAATCGCGAAAAGGATAGGCTCGAGGGGTTAACTAGGTATCGTGTACTAAAGATGAGTACAACGCAAAGGTGTGGGGAATTACTCGACCGATGTGGAAGAGGTAATTAGATTACGGGTATCAAACAAGGGTTATCCTAATGCCTCTTATCATTTAGTTGTTCCTAACTACACAAGTGTAGTCTTACTAGCGATCTCGGGATGCATCACAAAACAAGTTCTAGAATCTATTATACTACCGGTTCACACACTAAGCATTAAAGATGAATGCTTTAATTCCTACTAATCTAAGGGCGATCCTCACATTTTGGGTAGAATTTAAGTGGTAAAGGATTTTTGTGCTAGTCATATAACTTCCTATCCGTGAGACGCTTTTATTAAGACTAATGGCCCACTCCTATATGTCATGAAAAAATTTAAATTTGGTGCCAAAATTACCCTAACCGATATTTTCTCATGGTTTATTACACAAATACTATTGGACAAAGCAAATAATCAAAGATAAGCATAGTTTCAAAGTTCCCGCTTTATTTTCCTCCCTACACTTAAACCGAACAAAGGTCCCTAATGTTCCCGAAAATATCAAATTTATGATAATGAAGGTAATGAAAAACGAAAGAAACTAATACTCCCCGATTAGCTCAAGAGATCCGTGTAAAGTGGTGGTTAAATCCTTTCCAAGAAGAATGTATGTGAAAAGCTCCTTCCAATCTTATGTATCTTCTTCTTAATAAATTAAACCTCGACACTTAAGAAAACAAACGAAACCTTTACAGAAAATCGTGGTAATAATATATATAAGACTCTATTAAACTAGGATATAATGCTTGTGGAATGGATGTTTACGCACTTCGAAAATTAAGACCTAGAAAATTCCAAAATTTTATAAGTAGCTCGTAAAACGAGAAAAAGTAATTTGTTGTTTTACTCCTTCCCGACGCCGTCAAGTTGCGATCCCGATAAAAACCGGTCTCATGATTTTCCGAAAATTTACATCTTTAGAATCGAAAATTTCGCAAAACATCCATTATGACTGATACAAGCATTTGACTCGAACAAACACACATATATATCTTTTAATTAATTGAAATTCCCATGTTCACGCTTTCTTTTCAAAATGTGTGTAATCCTCCCTACACTTATCCTTTATGTAAAATACCTTTATATGCAATTAAGACGAGGTTAAAAACAAAATAAATCATTTTTACAAATTTAAACATGAGAATAAGCAATCAATAAAAGATATATGACACTAACAAGCAAACAATTAAGCATGGGTTTCCTCCCACGAAGCGCTTTTCTTTATTTATGAGTCTTGTAGCTAGACTCGTAGTCGTGCTCCTACGTGACTTCATTACCATTACCTTCTTCCTTCGCTTTCCCTTCGTCGAAAGGGCGTAGACGTTGTATGCTTACCGTGGATTCCTTGCCAACGTCGTCTATTATGGTGACGGTTTTATCGCTTAGATTGGTTTCCTTCATCAGAAAAGGTCCAAACCATCTTGGTTTGTTTCTACCTTGTAATGCCCTTATCCATGATTTGCATGTAAGTACTTTTTCTCCCTTTAGAAATTCCTTAGGTTCCTTTGTGCCTTTGGTATCGACGGGATTATTTCCTAACTTCTTATCGGGCTTCCACAATCTTGCATGCAATCCTTGAACCATAAAATCTCTAAGCCCTTTTTCCCAATCATTCATTTTCTTTTTAACTATATTGCTAGGGACTTGTGGACTTTCACCCGTAATCTTCTCCATGATCTTAAGAGGATATCTTGGAACGATGGGTATCCTAGCGTACCCTTTTCCGCTTTTAATGGTTGCCTTGGCGGTAGCCAGAAATGGTGTCCCACGAATGAGTGGCATGTTTCTATCTTCCTCAACATCTATGATCACGAAATCCACCGGATAAACGATATTAGCCACCTCTATTAAAATATCCACCGCGATTCCTATGGGGTAGACATAGGTGTCATTAGCTAAGGAAAGTCTAAGATCGGTCTTGGCTGGCTTCTCCTAGCCAACTTATTATAAATTGATAATGGCATTATGTTCACATCGCACTCGATCAAGAAGGCATTTATATTATCAATATCACCTATGCTACATGGTATCACGAAGTTCCCTCAGTAGTGTCTCATTTTTGTTAATGGTTTTTAGAACCAACTCATACAGAGGTCCCATAGGTGTATGCGCCATACTCTTCTTTCGTTATTTTTCCTTCAAGGGCTTCCCTAAGAACCTCATTGTACCTAAAGTTGTTTACTTGGTTTGCAATGGTTTTTCTTAATTTTGTGCTTAAGGTAGTACTCAATGGTCTCGGCTCATCATTAGGTTCGCACTCCTCCTCTTGCTTTCCTCGCTTTTCTTTACCTCAACCTTTCCATCCTCGTGCATAATGGAAATGGCGTAATAAACAAGTGGGAGGACAATCGTTGTTTACTAGTACCTTTTCGAACTTTTGTTTTGGTATATTCTTTACCGTGTTCATCATTTCCGCTATTTTACTTGCATTTCTCTCTCGCCTATAAACCTCCTCTTCAAATTTGGCTAATCTCTCGTATGAGCTGCCATGTACTCCTCATTTGTTCCTTAAAGCTTGGTGAGAGTGGTATTGGGAAGTAGAACAAGCGCCTTTCGAATCGGGGTTTTGCTCACGACTGGGATTCCAAAAGGTGTTGGGTGGTTGGTGGAATTGGCGGAATTTATCGCTTCTCGAGGATTTGTACGGAGCTCTTTATGCCTTTCCATAAGATAATCAATCCTTCTCTCAATAGCACTCATTTGCTCCTGATGCTCGGAAGATTCAAGAGGAGTTGATATGGCATTAACCACGCTAATGTGGGGTTTCGTGGAGATTCATTCCAATCTTCGTAGCTTTGATCGAGAAGCTCTTCTATGATATCCCAAGATTTCTCCGCATTAAAGTCGCCGAGCCTTCCACCGCGGCTTGATCAATGGATCGTCGAGTGATGAAATCGATATGGTCATAGAAGATTTAGATTTGAAGCCAAAGATCAATGCCTTGATGGGGAGTTTACGAGTAGGTCCTTGAATCGAGTCCATGCTTTGTAGAGAGACTCACCTTGAAGTTGTTGAAACGTTAAGATGTCTCGCCTAAGTTTAGTGGTTCTCCCGTGGGAAAAATTGAGCAAGGAAGCGAGAGGTGAGATCATCCCAACTTGAGATGGAGCATGGGAAGTCGCCAAGCCAATTACTAGCTTGTTCCGTAGAGAGAATTGGAAGAGATGCGACGCTGGTCTCCCGAGTAGTAACATCAAGGTCGATGGAATCGACAATTTTAAGGAAATCCTTAAGATGTCGATTAGATCTTCTAACGAAGTCCATGGAATGCACATCCGCTTTCCACCAACCTGATGGTGTCGATCGCAGGCCGTAGTTTGGGCTTGATCGGAAGCTCGATGGTGTTCCTATAGCCTAGGTGGCTTGGTCTCGAGTATTCACCAAGAGTACGGGCTCTTGGCGGGTCATTTGGTGGTAGGTTGATGAATGGTGGTTGGTTATCACCTTCCATGATGAAAAGTGATGGGATTACTAACAAAGGTCACGAAGAAGTGGGATAGATTATGAAAGCTAAAATGAGAAAAATTTTACTTGATAGGAATCACAAAGAAACCTAAACGAGGTGGACTACTAACTAGCTATTCTATTCCCGCAATGCGCCTAAAACTTGATAACGCCACACGCCGTCGGGTCAAAGGAACTTCCTTTTCTTCGAGCAAGTTTTATAACACCCTAGGCAAGTGAACCTAATCGTTGTAGTGTAGTATTAGGGTAAGCCACCGTATTGATATCGCTCTCTGGGGAATAGGAATGCTAGTGAGAAGTTACTACGCTAAGGTCAATGAGGAAGATTATTTTTTATTTTTTTTATTTTTAGGAATTAGAAAGGTACTAATTTCGGGTTTGGATTGGGGTTGGTATTTCACCGATTACTATACTTATCTAATTATCTAATCTAAGATGTATGTAGTCTATGTCTAATTATTGTGTGCTCGATGATGGTTTAAAGATGTGTTTACTTAGGTTTTATTACTCCTTAATTATCTCCTATTGATGGTTGAATTGTCACGCCCTTATTCTTAATCGCGCAGTGTCTAAAGTCGAGGGTATGCGCTTGTCCCTAACTCTTTGAAACTACCAAAGGGTCTCGCCTACAAAATCTCTAAGAATTATAAACTCTAACTCTAAGGTACTCTTTGATGGTTTAGCCTACAACTACTCTAGGTGTTATAGTCTAAGGTTCACAAAGATTAATCAAGCATTAACTACACAACGAATGACCTATCGCATTACTAGATCATTAACAATTAAGATAAGAGACAACCAATCAATGTTCAATAATTAAGTTTCATATTCCCTAAGCAAACACACAAATAAATTAGCCGGACATGGAGAACATGCAAGCATACACACAAATAATTGAAGACATAATTAAATTAATGAAGTAAAGAACTTATCTTGATGTAAGATAGGTTTGGAACCCTAAAATACTATACAAGACAAACTTTGGTTCGGTTTAGGTTTTACCCAAAAGACTACACACTAAAACTAAAAATTCGGATTCTATATATAAGATTACAATCGCGAAGCGCCACCTTATGATTTGTGACGCCGCCGGTCCGCCATTGTGGTTTCGCCTCGCCACGTTAGTCTTGGCGACGGCGTCACCTTATGCTTGTGACGCCGTCCCTTCCGCCTCTCGACGCCATCCGGATCAAATCTAGGCCGTCCGAGTTGCAACGGCTCACTTTTAAAGCCTAACACCGCCACTTGAAAATAAGCAATTTGGCTACCGAGCCGTCAAAAGTGATGCGACGGCGTCGCAGCTAACACCGACGCCGCCTCCTTGTATTTCAAAGCAGCCCGAGTGGCTCAATTCTTGACTTTAGCTATTTTCTTCAGATAACCGCGCCTTTTCGTCCAAATAAGTGCCATTCCAAAGAATTTGCCTTCGAGAGACCTAAAAGTGAAAAGGAACGATATAAAGTAATAACGGATACAAAAGTGATCAAATAAGGGCTTAAACGACCCTCAAAAGGTACATTTTAAAACCTTATCAATATCCCACAAGTTCGACACGCAACAAATCCTTGTCATCCTTCCAAAGAAAGAAGGCGCTTGTTGATACATACATGTATCTTTTGTATCCCGATCCCATCAATTTCAAATGTTTTTGGCTTGATAAGTTTTTCCACCATTTCGCTACCAAAGAAGAAGCATCTTCTTTAACAATCCTAGTAATTCAAGAAAGAACTTATCAAAGCATCCGTACTTACCCTTCAAGTTGAGTAGTTTAACTATTACGGACGACTTTGTCAAGTCGTGACATCCTCGCGTAAAGAGGCTTCTCTCGCCTAATAATAATTGTTGAAACTTGACAAGATCATCTTCATCAAAATTATCTTTTGTAGCATTAACCATTTCACCGTTGTCGGGCATCTCGTTGGAATATATGAAGTAAAATCCGTGTCGCCAACAAACTCGCTGTAGCGCTAACAAGTGTTTCGGCACTTATTGATGACTCATCCTTCTCTCCATGTTTAGTCCAGCTTTAGGTAGCTTATATTAAACCCATTGTCAATAAATGGAACTGCACTTTCTCCACTTTATGCTCTATGTGGTTTAAACAATCATACGGACATGACATTGAAAGATTATTTTTCTTAACTTGTGGGTCGATGTTCCCAACTTCCGAAGTTGTGTAACGTATAATCAATAAACGCCGCTACTCCATCAACATAAGATTTGTTGGTCCTATTAGTTCCTTTCCAAGACTTGTCCATGTTTATAAATGTGTCCCACTTATCCGAGCAAAGAATGTTTATAAATGTAGTCCCCGCAGCATGTTAAAAAGACACCAAGTTATTGAAGATTATACAAGACAACATCAAACTTCAATTGATGATCTTAAAAGTTAAAAAGACATTCCAAGTAATGAGGATAGCTCAAAGATTGAATGTGGTATTGAATTATGCTAAGAATTGAATAAAGTCTAATGAAACAGCTCCTAAAGGGATGTTTGGGTCAAGGAAAATAAGAAATTAACTAGCTAAATTATGGTTCCATGTTCATGTGGTAACAAAGCTTAACAGTGGTTTCTTAAAATTTTAACCAATTAACTATCTAAATTTAACAAGAAAATGACATAATTTACAAGTGGATATCTCAAACAAATGTTCAATTAGCTAATAGGCTTAACAGGTTATTTTATGTGTTAGAACGATGTGTACAAAAGGAAGATAACAATACTTCCAGTGGTGACGGACCTGGTGGGTCTATGACGGAGAGTTGTGGTGGTGACGGGATTTGTGGTGAGATGAGAGGAGTTGTGGCGGTACAGAGAGGAGGTAATTTTGCAATTAGTTTGGAATGGCCTTGATGAAACTTTGGGGAATAAATTTAATTTGTGGGGGGAATTTTAAATTTGCTTAAATTTTTGAAAAGTTTTCATATTAGTTTAAAAATGTTTTTCTTTTATGATTTAATGATTTTTTCATTTAATTAGTTTAAAAAGGTTATTTATTCATAATAAATAAAATAAAATTCAGAAAATACAATTTAAAAAAAAAAAAATATATATATATATATATATATATATATATATATATATATATATATATATATATATATATATATATATATATATATATATATATATATATATATATATATATATATATATATATATATATATATATATATATATATATATATATATATATATATATATATATATGTGTGTTTAAGTATTTAGGACTTTTAAAAATAATTTTAAATTTTATGCTTAAATTTACAATATTTGGTATTTTTAGGATTAAGTGCATTTTAGGTTATTTCGACTTTTGTTAGTTGATTTATTTGCTTATTTAGTTGTTTTAGTTTAAAAAGTAAAGTAACTCCCAACACTGCCTTCCACGGTGTATGGGAGAGGTTGAGAGGTGACGCACCACCCCACCTAAGGTAGAAAGGCCTGCCTGGCTCTACCAAAGGTTGAAAAGGACCTCCCGCCTTGCAAGGGTGAGGATCGAACCTTGAGAGGTCGCTTCCTGGTTCTACCAAAGGTAGAAAAGGACCTCCGCCTTGCAAGGGTAAGGATCGAACCTTGACCTCTTTCTCCGAGGCAAGAGTGTTAACCACTTGATATAACCTTGCTCTTTTTTGTTTTTAGTTTATGTTTCATAAATTTATTCACAACATCCAAATATCTTTCATTATTCTTTATCACCCGATCACGAACCGAACGCGACTTCCATTCACACTCGCTGGGACTTAAAACGACTGGGAATATCTCATATTTCTAGAAAATATTGTGTTTTGACTTTCTTTTACCAAATTGGGAATTTCATTCTCGTAGCCAAAGAAATTGACCATTTGGTCGGGTTTTCATAATATAATTTTATATATACTATTGATTGAATCATGTCGTAACATGACACTCTAAGCAACTATAACCCAATGCTTTGACCCATATTATAGTGTGAAGGTTATATGAACTCAGACAAGTTATTAAAGGCGGGCACGTTAACTTTGACATTTCGTGATGACATAAAATCATTAACTCACGTGTCTTACTCAAAACACTATGTGAAACGTGTTTTAGGGTTGCATTAGATACGTTGGGCACGGTAACACAACCCTTGTGCTGCTGCATTTTAGTCGGTCCTATACGCATTCCGTCCATACGCTTTCTTAGTTTTGTACATGTTTTCTTCCGATTTTGTACGCTTACACGTTGCCTCTTTTCATATGTTTACGTCCGCTTTTGAACGCTTTTACACTTTTACACATTTTCATACATTTTACACGCTTATGCCTGCTTTCATACGCTTTCCACCGGCTGCATACGACTTTGTCCTTTTAATAAGTTTTATACGCTTTTGTTTTTGTTTACATGTTTTCGTCCGTGTTTACACTTTGTTGTCGGTTTTTTCATGTTTTAGTCCGCTTGTATAAGTTTTTGACCGTCATTCCGCTTTCAGTCAAGTTTTCATCTATATTAGACGTCGTCTGCTTTCATCTGCTTTACATATTAACGCACATTTTATTACGCTCTTATACGTCATTCGCTTTAGTTTGTTTTTGTCTGCTTTAGCCATTTTCATATGTTTTGAAGACTTTTTCACCGCTTTCACACGCTTTCTTACACTTTTACACATTTTCATACGCTTTTACACGCTTATGCCTGCTTTCACACGCTTTTCCACCGCTTTGCATTTACTTTGTCCTTTTAATCAATTTTATACGCTTTTTTACACGTTTTCCGTGTTTACACTTTCTCACTGGGTTTTTCTTGTTTTAGTCCGCTTGAATAAGTTTTTGACCGTTTTCGTCTGCTTTCACCCGCTTTCATCTATTTTAGATGTCTTCGTCCGCTTTCATACGCTTTCATATGTTTTACATATTAATGTACATTTTCTTAAGTTCCATACGCTTTTCTTACGCCTACATGTTTTCGCCTCGTTAGTCCGCTTTTTTCCGCTTTTATCGCTTTTAAGACTTTTCGGTCAACCCAAGAAGCGGTGAATTCATATTCGGTTTTCGGCTCGCCGGTTTAATTTAGTTCGGTTCGGTTCGGTTTCGTGTTGAACCTAATAAAAAATTATCGATTTAACGAAACCAAACAACCCGATAACCAAACGGATAAACACCCATAATTTATAGTGATAGTTTAAAAGGAGGACTTGTTTTTCGGTTTTAAAGTTTAGGTCTTTATAGTTTGAATTCATAAGGAGTTACAAGTATCTTCTCTATCACACTATCCCCACAACTCTTCTTCAACCTTTCTTATTAATCTTTCAATAATATCATATTTTACCCAATTTCATTATCAATGGCAGCACCATCACCACAAAACCATTTGGCTAAGCGTGTTATTGATGACCTAATTGAGTTTAGCAAGGAGACATCTATTGATGGTTACATGAGTTTCTTCAAGGCTCAAAGAAATTTCCGCCTCCGTGGCTTTATAAACCAGATGCCAAGAGGCCACCACAAAGAAAGAATGAGATTGCGCAGCTTAATGCTTTACTTGCCGAGATGGTAGCTATTGGAGATGGGGATGAATATTTTGACACATTGATGGATCTTAGGCATGACCCAAGGTCATGAGGACTAAGTCAGCAGGGTTGAATGATCTCATTACTCAAGTCGAGGAGGATATCGAGACCAAGGAAGAACAAATTAAGTCGATGAATGGTCAAGGTTGCTCGCTATGTAAAGGGACGGTTTCTTTTGCTCTAGTGTCATCTGCTTATAATGTCTAATGTCTTGGTTTAATATTATGGTTTGTAGATATATTAACAATGAAACATGTATGGATCTTTTGATGGTTTATCCAATGGAATGGAATGGGATGCGCTAGCTAGTTTGTGACAACTCGTACTTTCGTGTCATTTCTCAAAACAATTCATGCTTCACTATTTCATCGCTTATCGTAAACTGGGTTTACGAGTATCAAATTCGCGTAACCTTAATGGTTTAGCTGCGAATTCATGATCATATCATCAAAGGACATTTCATATAGACTAGGTTTAGTCTACATATCATTAACATCATTATCATCATATTAGTTCATGCATGGTTTTGTATTTTTCATTAAAACGATTAATTTCATATTAAATAAACGCTATCGCGTAAGTTATTATTTTGAACATTTAATCCGATACTTCCAAAAATTATCCCGATATATTTTTATACTTACATTTAGTTTATAAAAATAATATTATGAGTTTACCCAGTGTTTTAAATTTATTTGGTATATAAATTGTTAAATTTATATTATTACGACGTTTTTCTTAAAAACTACACGATAATTATTATTTCACTCAAATTTTGCAAGAAATGTATTTTTACAATTTTTATGACCTCAATATATTTTACTTTGATCCATTAAAATTTATTTTAGCCAACACTACCCTAAATGCTCAAATGTATATACAAGTTACAACTTATATTTACTTAATACATTTACTTACACATTTTATATACATAATAAATAAAATGTAAAAAATGTATTTTTTGAATACATACCCCTTTGCCGACAAGGGGGGTGAGTCACAAGAGTTGGTAGATTTTCTTACATTCATAGATTTACACTCAAAGTTCTTACACATTTACAATCACAATAATTCAAAGTCTTCTAGTCAAGATTTTCTCTTCTTTTTCTTCTCTCAAACCGCCACCCAAGGTTCAAGAAGGAGATCATCAAAATTTCTCAAGTCAAGTTTTATACAATCTAGAATACACTCTTTGTTTAGGTTTTGAAATAAAACCTAGGGTGTTTAAGTTAAACTTTGTTCTTTTCACCTCATCAAGTAAACTAGTAAGCATATCATATCCATTTTCATCTTTCCTATTTATTTCATATTCATTTCATCATATTTGAGCAAAACATGCAAGTCTTATGGATGTTTATACCACTTTTACATTGTTTTTAAGAGTTATATATAAATAAGTCATCCTATAATTATTCCTTGTAATATATCACTCTTGGTGATGTCTAGGAACCCATGACACCCTAAGAAGGTGTATGGTAGGATTAGAATAGCTTCGGAGTTGTTTTGAATGGATTAGAATAGGTTTGGCACGAGAAAAACTCATTTCGACAAGTTTATAAAAGGGTCTGTCCTTAATTTCGAAATCTGGAAAATCCGACAGTAGATAAAAATATTTGGCCTAGATATTTAGAAAATATACTTTAAAACGAAACCGTGGCCGCTTGAACGGATTAAAACGGAGCTATAACGAAGAAGATATGAATTTTTCAAGTTTGACGACGAAATATATTAATCCCGAAAATTTCAAAGATGTTACGCCAAATTTGTACGAGTCAAAATGAGTCTTAGGCGTTATAAATTATTTCGACTTACCAAAAATATATTAGTATACTTTGATACAAGTTAAGGACATATAATACGAGAAAAAAGTTTGTAACGATTAAATTATACACGCTACACAAAATTGCCAGAACTTTATTATTTAAGAAAACTATATTATTTCTATTAGACAAGTGTTACGGTAAACAAGTGACCATATTGAAGGCTATTTTTAACATTGACGAGAACTTTTATAAAGTGATGTCTTCTAGTAAAAGTAAGTTCGCCAAAATATTTTCCAAAATGTCCAACCGCTTGTTTAGCGGAGTTGTAATGAATTAAATACGGTTGCTTAAACTTTGCTAAAACCACCCTTAAGCAATATTTTGAACGCAAATCACCATACTTAACCTATATTTTCTCTATGAACGAGACCTTTAGGATGAAAACTTAAATGCTAAAACTTTGAGATAATGATACAAGCTTCCCAAAACCGTTGAGTTCGCTTCCTAACGCCGACGACACCATTTTACGACTAGCTTTTCGAGGCCATTTTAGTCACTTTCATGAAATTTCCAACGACATTATTTTACTTATGTTATAATTTCACAATAAATCATTAAGAAACTATTGTAGGATGTCATTTTGACGTAAATACTTGCAAAGTAATTTAAGAATGGTCAAGACGTCAAAGGAGTATTTTTCGACGATAAGTATTATTTTCAAAACTCACAAGTGGTATAAATATCATCCGAATTGCATGCATAACATTACATCATGACTTATTACATATCATATCATTCATAATAGGTCAGTTTCGAGATCACGCTACATTTCAGTGTACTCACTCTTGTCATCGTATCAATTCATCAAGTGAGTTTTCATAGCCCCGTCGTACATGTTTATAATTATTTTCAAACCTACGGGGGAGAATACATTGCACATCATTTTTATTACGATACCAAGTATATCAAATTCATTTACATTGCTTAAGTTACCACATGCCAATTGAATGTCCCCATTATATTACATGAACCGTTAATTTCATAGAAGCGAGGGTGAGTGGATAGATCTATCGAGGGTGACTCCTCCATCCGGGTTGGTGGATCCCAACTAGTCATACGGATGCATTTCATTTAATAACATTATTGAGTTGTTTGGCAAACACTGCTGGGGCTAACATCATGAATCAGCCTAGTTTCGTGTCATGGACTTATAGCAATTGTAACATTTTTATGTGGCATGATTGTCATACATGGTCTATACTTGCGTAGTCGATAAAACATTTTCATAAACCTATGATTTCTCACCAACATTATTGTTGACCGCTTTAGCAATGTATTTTCGTGTATCTAAGACATTAGCATCATGGCACGACTAAGGAACCCATATAGAGTCGCGGCCGACGCTGCCTCATTGTATATTATGGCATTTTCAAAACATCGCTTGGTTTGTAACGAACATATTTCCGCAAACTTTATCAACTTTTGGGACCTATTTTGTAACTCGAATGCTTTAATTAAATATCAAACGATGTGTTTTTAAACGACACTTTAGGTCGCTCAATATAACTGTGATTGTGATGCTATGACAACAATCCCGTGAATTCCATTCCACCGCAAAATGTAATTTGGGGTGTGATGATTGGCATCGAGCTTCAGGTTATAGAGAACTAGGTTGCATCATTGACCCTAGACTATAGCTACATTATCATAGCATCTCATCATTTCATCATAAGTGCATATTCACTTTACATGCGGATTCATATACACTTTATTCGAGTTATTTACTTTCATTTCACATCGGTTGTCACAGAGATGTCTTCAGATTCACATCCCATTACTATATCATCGGACACTAACATGGAAGATGTCTCAGCTGACACTAACATGGATGATGCCTTATCACCCATCACTGAAGTCTTATCTTCGATTGGCTCTACTTCAGCCCTACCACTTATAGTGACCGACATCGAGACCGAACCCTTCGAGGAGGCTAAGTCGCACCTACCCCACATGTTAGCCCCGACATGACCCGATACACCCACCATCACCACTACTATCATCATCATCATCTTCATCATACTATCTTAGGGATCCTATACCTACATTGGACTTGCCGCCAAAAAGCGCGCTCGCTTTGACATCCCCGCATCACCCTCTACAGAGCCCGAACCACCGTTAGGTTCGAGATAGGCGAGAGCTCTAAGGTCATGCCGCTAGATGCCTTCCACCGAGACATTAGGGGCTCGATAGATAGCCAATGTGTTCGAGATAGATAGGATGTTGCGACGCTTGGAGGAACTGCATTAGATCGAGTGGAGGCCATCGAGGAGGAGGTTGAGGCCTCGTGATAGGTAGGATTTCGATCGATGTCTCGCACTGTGGTTTAGAGACTAGGCGCTAGAGAACAGGAGCATATTGTTGAGTTGAGGCGTGAGATGCCCGAGTTATACGACGAGCCGAGATGGCACAGACGAGCTTCGCCGCCAGCATGTGGAGTTGTCATTAGCTCGTGAGAGTATTGTTACCGCACAGGTCGATTAGCGAGTTGAGGAGTTTGGTTGCTAGCTTGACTACTCGTGTTCGAGATCTACAGATCGAGCCATGAGCACCGTGAGGTGCCTAGTGTAGACTTTTATCATGTATAGTTTTGACTACTATTATCCTAGTCACGAGGTGTGTGACGTAGTTTAAAGAACTTGTTGTCTTTTGGTTGTTGTACAAACAAATATATCAAGTATTGACTCTACTATGTAGGAATGGTTTTATTATCTATGATATCGGTCCATGTAGGCCGAAATTTTCATGTATATTATCCACGTGTGTTGTGATTATATTTGTGATATTTCGTAATTGTTCCGTTGTGATTCCATTTATATTATGCATGTTGTGGTTGTGGATATATGTGTGATGTTTGTTTCTACTTACGGGTTCTCATAATTGTTTCATCTTATGATTTTGAAGAGTAATGGCGCCAAAGAAAGCCACACCTGAATTGACCAAGCGGCTATGCAAAAGTTTGTGAGGATAGCATAGCCGATGCTTTAAGGATTGAAAGGGCAACGGTGGTCGCGGTCACCGAGGTCGCAACATCGCCGGCCGCTAGGATTGCCGGTCGCTAGACAAGCGCCGCCGCCAAGCCGCCGCCAGCCACAGCAGAAATGCAGGAGGGTCCGAATTAGAAGTTGTTCAGATAAGGATTTCAAAAGTGGAGATCCCACTAAGTTTAGGGGAACCGGCGGGGCCACCGCCATGGTTAGATGGTTCGAGAAAATGGAGTCCGTGTTTTGTTATGTAATTGCCCGGATGATAGCAAGGTTAAGTTTGCTACGAGTACACTACTTGATGGGGCATTGTCGTGGTGGAACTCAGATGCTCACCGATGGGAATGGAAAATGCTTTCAAACTCACTTGGGAACAATTCAAAGGTTTAGTAACAAGGAAGTATTGTCCGCGACGGAAGTGAAAAAGTTGGAGACCAATTCTATGAACTAGTAACTATGGGTATGACATTGATACTTACATTCGGAGGTTCCAAGAATTGGCCGCGTTATGCCCATCTATGGTGTCGGATAACGAGAAGTTACTAGAGGCTTTCATTGGGGGACTTCCCCAGATCATCCAAGGAGACGTGATTTCTTTTGATCCGCAAACAATTGAGGAATCTATTAGAGTGACTCAGAAGCTTATGGCACAAGTAGTGAAGAGAAGTAATAACACCAACACCAACCGAAACAACAACAACACCAACAACCGCTCCAATTACAACAATAACCGAACCAATTACACCAACAATAACAACAACAAACGAAAGTGGGACGACAACAGAGGTAGAAATGCTACTCAACAACCACCCAAGAGACAAGAGGTTGCAAAGGTCTATGTGGCAGGCCCGAAGGAAGGAAAAGGGTATTCGGGGGTTTTGCCTAAGTGTGATAGGTGTTTGAGTCATCACAAACCTGGTCGTTGTCCTGATCCATGCGAGAACTGTAAGAAAGTGGGTCATCGAACTAGGGATTGCAAGTCGCCAACTATGGGGGAAAATCAGAAACAACAAGTGACATGTTTTGGTTATGGAGAACGGGACACTACAAGTCCGACCGTAAAAGGGAAGGAACCAAGGAAATCGTAATCAAGGTGGAATGGCGCAAGGAAGAGCCTACGCCATGGGAGGTGGAGAAGCTAGGAGGACCCGAATGTTATCACGGGTACGCTCCTTATCAATAATCGTTACGCATCGCTTTATTTGATTCGGGAGCCGATAAAAGTTTTGTGTCCACTACATTTGCACCTTTACTCAATATCAAACCAACCACATTAGACATATCATACATCGTTGAATTAGCTAATGGTAACTTAGTTAGCACCGACACCATTGTCCGTGGTTGCACACTCAATTTTCTAAATCATCCTTCAATATAGACCTTATGCCCGTAGAACTTGGTAGTTTCGACGCCATCATCGGCATGGATTGGTTATCCAAACATCGCAAGAATCATTTGTGATGAAAAAGTTGTTCATCTTCCTTACAACGGCGAAACTTTGATCATTCGTGGGGAACGGTGGAACTAGACTCAAGATCATATCATGCATCAAAACGGAGAAGTACATAAAGAAAGGTTGTTTTGCTTTCTTAGCCCATATAACCGAGAAGAAGTCGGAGGAGAAGCGACTTGAGGATGTACCAATTGTTCGAGAATTTTCTCAAGTCTTTCCCAAAGACTTACCAGACTTCCACCGCACGCCAAGTAGAATTTCATATTGACTTAGTGCCCGAGTCGCACCAATCAGGCGAGCACCTTACCGCCTAGCACCATCGAATGCAAGAGTTGTCTAATCGCTTGCAAGAACTTCTAGACAAAGGATTCATTAGGCCAAGTTCCTCGCCTGGGGAGCACCGGTCTTGTTTGTGAAGAAGAAAGATGGATCCTTCGTAATGTGTATAGATTATAGAGAGTCGAACAAGTTAACGGTGAAGAATCGTTACCACTCCCCGTGATCGACGACTTGTTCGATCAATTGCAAGGCTCTAGTATCTACTCAAAGATTGACCTCGTGTCGGGTTACCATCAACTTAGAGTTCGGAGGAGGACATTCAAAACAAATGCTTTAGAACACGTTATGGTCATTACGAGTTTCAAGTGATGCCGCTCGATTAACTAATGCACTGCAGATTCATGGATCTCATGAATAGAGTATGTAAACCGATTTGGACAAGTTTGTGATAGTATTTATCGACGACATATTGATTTACTCAAAGAGCAAAGAAGAGCACGAAGAGCATTTAAGAACGATTTTAGGACTACTCAAGAATGAGAAGTTGTATGCCAAATTTTCAAGTGTGATTTTGGAATCACAAAGTGCAATTTCTTGGTCATGTCATTGATAGTCAAGGATTACAAGTTGATCCCGCAAAGATTGAAGCCAGAAAGATTGGGCTACTCCAACAAATCCTACGAAACCGACAATTTCTAGGACTCACGGTATTACCAAGATTCATCAAGGTTTTTCAAAGATAGCTAAAGCTTTGACCAAGTTGACACGTAAAAATAAGAAGTACGAATGGGGAAAGAAACAAGAAGTCGCTTTTCAGTTGTTGAAGCAAAAGCTTTGCAAAGGCGCCAATTTTGGCACTACCCAAGGAATTGAGAACTTCGTAGTATATCGCGATGCTTCACATAAAGGGCTTGGGGCTGTTTTAATGCAAAACGAGAAGGTGATAGCGATGCTTCTCGACAACTTAAGATTCATGAGAAGAATTACACCACTCATGATCTCGAGTTAGGGGCCGTAGTTTTGCACTCAAGATTTGGAGACACTACCTCTACGGTACAAAGTGCACAAAGGTTTACGGACCACAAGAGTTTACAATATGTTCTTGATCGAAGGAACTTAATATGAGGCAACGTCGTTGGTTGGAGTTACTCAATGACTATGATTGTGAAATCAAGTATCACCCGGAAAAGCCAATGTTGTGGTCGATGCTCTTAGCCGGAAAGAGAGACCCAAACCTTTAAGAGTTCGATCATTAGGAATGACGATTAGTTCACCTTTACCATCGAAAATCCACGGCACGATCGAGGCACTTAAGGAGGAAAACCACCAAGTGAAAAGCTTTATGGTATGCCCGAAACGCAAATGGTTTTGTAAAGAGAGCGATGGAGTATTATGTTTCAAGGATAGAATGCGGGTACCATTGTATGGCGGGATACGAGAATTGATTATGCATGAGTCGATAAGTCAAAGTATTCTATTCACCCGTGATCCGATAAGATGTATCGTGATCTCAAGAAACTTTATTGGTGGCCGAACATGAAAGCGTAAATTGCCACGTACGTTAGCAAATGCCTTACTTGCTCTAAGGTAAAAGTCGAATATCGAAACCTTCGTGGTTACTCCAACAACCGAAATTCCTCAATGGAAATGGGAACGATTACAATGGACTTTGTTACGAAACTTCCTAAGACATCGGAGGTTACGACGCTATATGGGTAATTGTTGATCGCCTTACCAAATCAGCCCATTTCATACCAATTAGAGACTTATTCCATGGAACAACTCACTAGACTTTATGTCAAGGAAATAGTCTCGAGGCACGGTGCACCAATTTCTATCATTTCCGATGAGATAGTCGATTCACTTCAAACTTCGAAATCATTACAAGATTCATTTGGAACCAAATTAGAGATGAGCACAAGATATCACCCACAAACCGATGGTCAAAGTGAAAGGACAATTCAAACGTTAGAAGATATGCCGAGGGCATGTGTGATTGATTTTGGAAATGGTTGGGCTAACCATTTGCCATTGATAGAATTCTCGACAACAATAGTTATCACACCAAGATAAAAGCGGCACCATTCGAGGCACTCTATGGTCGAAAATGCCGATCACCGCTTGTTGGGCCGAGGTTGAGACGCACAACTCATCGTCCGTAAATGGTACGGAAACAATGTAAAAGATAGTTCAAATTCGAGATAGACTCGAATCGCCGTGTCGACGTAAAAGTTACGCAGATGTTAGACGCAAATCATTAGAATTTCAAGTGGGCGACAAAGTTATGTTGAAAGTATCGCTTGGAAAGGCGTGGTACGATTTGGAAAACGCGGAAGTTGAACCCGAGGTACATTGGGCCATTCAAGATTTTGAGCAGAGTCGGCCCTATAGCTTATCGACTTGATCTTCCGTCGAACTTAGTCATGTACACAACACGCTTCACGCTTCAAACTCAAGAAATGTCTTTCGGACGAATCACTCGTTATTCCATTGGAAGAAATTCAACTCGACGATAAACTCAATTTTGTGGAGGAACCAAAGAGAAATCATGGACCGCGAGGTCAAGCAATTGAAACAAAGTCGTATTCCTATCGTGAAGGTTCACTGAATTCTCAAGAGGTCCCGAGTTTACTGGGAACGGAAGACCGATGAGCCTCAAATATCCTCATCTTTTCACCGACAACACCGTAGGACCTAATAAGGACCGAATTCGTGGATCATTCCTTTTTGATGGGCGAATGTGACAACTCGTACTTTCAGGTCATTTTTCAAAACAATTCATGCTTCACTATTTCATCGTTTATCGTAAACTAGGTTTACGAGTTTCAAATTCGCGTAACCTTAATGGTTTAGCTGCGAATTCATGATCATATCATCAATGACATTTCATATAGACTAAGTTTAGTCTACATATCATTAGCATCATTATCATCATATTAGTCCATGCATAGTTTTGCATTTTTCATTAAAACGAATAATTTCATATTAAATAAACGTTATCGCGTAAGTTATTATTTTGAACATTTAATCCGATACTTCCAAAAATTATCCCGATATATTTTTATACTTACATTTAGTTTATAAAAATAATATTATGAGTTTACCCAAGGTTTTAAATTTATTTTGTATATAAATTGTTAAATTTATATTATTATGACGTTTTTCTTAAAAACTACACGATAATTATTATTTCACTCAAATTTTGCAAGAAATGTATTTTTATAATTTTTATGACCTCAATATATTTTACTTTGATCCATTAAAATTTATTTTTAGCCAACACTACCCTAAATGCTCAAATGTATATACAAGTTACAACTTATCTTTACTTATATTCATTTTACTTACACATTTATATACATAATAAATAAAATGAAAAAATATATATTTTAGAATACATACCCCTTGGCCGCAAGGGGGGTGAGTCACAAGAGTTGGTAGATTTTTTTACTTGTATAGATTTACACTCAAAGTTACTTACACACAACAATCACAATAATTCAAAGTCTTCTAGTCAAGATTTCTCTTCTTTTTTCCTCTCTCAAACCGCCAAACCATTGTGTTCAAGAAGGAGATCATCAAAATTTCTCAAGTCAAGTTTTTATACAATCTAGAATACACTCTTTGTTTAGGTTTTGAAATAAAACCTAGGGTGTTTAAGTTAAACTTTTGTTCTTTTCACCTCATCAAGTAAACTTGTAAGCATATCATATCCATTTTCATCTTTCATATTTATTTCATATTCATTTCATCATATTTGAGCAAAACATGCAAGTCTTATGGATGTTTATACCACTTTTACATTGTTTTTAAGAGTTATATATAAATAAGTCATCCTATAATTATTCCTTGTAATATATCACTTTGGTGATGTCTAGGAACCCATGACACCCTAAGAAGGTGTATGGTAGGATTAGAATAGCTTCGAGTTGTTTTGAATGGATTAGAATAGGTTTGGCACGAGAAAACTCATTTCGACAAGTTTATAAAAGGGTCTGTCCTTATTTTTGAAATCTGGAAAATCCGACAGTAGATAAAAATTTTTGGCCTAGATATTTAGAAAATATACTTTAAAACGAAACCGTGGCCGCTTGAACGGATTAAAACGGAGCTATAACGAAGAAGATATGAATTTTCAAGTTTGACGACTAAAATATATTAATCCCGAAAATTTCAAAGATGTTACGCCTGATTTGTACGAGTCAAAAATGAGTCTTAAGCGTTATAAATTATTTCGACTTACCAAAAATATATTAGTATACTTTGATAACAAGCTAAGGACATATAATACGAGAAAACGGATTTGTAACGATTAAATTATACACGCTACACAAAATTGCCAGAACTTTATTATATAAGAAAACTATATTATTTCTATTAGACAAGTGTTACGGTAAACAAGTGACCATATTGAAGGCTATTTTAACATTGACGAGAACTTTTATAAAGTGATGTCTTCTAGTAAAAGTAAGTTCGCCAAACATATTTTCCAAAATGTCCAACCGCTTGTTTAGCGGAGTTGTAATGAATTAACTACGGTTGCTTAAACTTTGCCGAAAACCACCCTTAAGCAATATTTTGAACGCAAATCACCATACTTAACCTATATTTTCTCTATGAACGAGACCTCTAGGATGAAAACTTAAATGCTAAAACTTTGAGATAATGATACAAGCTTCCCAAAACCGTTGAGTTCGCTTCCTAACGCCGACGACACCATTTTACGACTAGCTTTTCGAGGCCATTTTAGTCACTTTCATGAAATTTCCAACGACATTATTTTACTTATTAAAAGTTATAATTTCACAATAAATCATTAAGAAACTATTGTAGGATGTCATTTTGACGTAAATACTTGCAAAGTAATTTAAGAATGGTCAAGATGTCAAAAGAGTATTTTTGTACGATAAGTATTATTTTCAAAACTCACAAGTGGTATAAATATCATCCGAATTGCATGCATAACATTACATCATGACTTATTACATATCATATCATTCATAATAGGTCGGCCGAGATCACGCTACATTTCGTGTACTCACTCTTGTCATCGTACTCAATTCATCAAGTGAGTTTTCATAGCCCCGTCGTACATGTTTATAATTATTTTCAAACCTACGGGAGAATACATTGCACATCATTTTATTACGATACCAAGTATATCAAATTCATTTACATTGCTTAAGTTACCACATGCCAATTGAATGTCCCCATTATATTACATGAACCGTTAATTTCATAGAAGCGAGGTGAGTGGATAGATCTATCGAGGGTGACTCCTCCATCCGGGTTGGTGGATCCCAACTAGTCATACGGATGCATTTCATTTAATAACATTATTGAGTTGTTTGGCAAACACTGTTGGGGCGAACATCATGAATCAGCCTAGTTTCGTGTCATGGACTTATAGCAATTGTAACATTTTTATGTGGCATGATCGTCATACATGGTCTATACTTGCGTAGTCGTATAAAACATTTTCATAAACCTATGATTTCTCACCAACATTATTGTTGACCGCTTTAGCAATGTATTTTCGTGTATCTAAGACATTAGCATCATGGCACGACTAAGGAACCCATATAGAGTCGCAAGGCCGACGCTGCCTCATTGTATATTATGGCATTTTCAAAACATCGCTTGGTTTGTAACGAATATATTTCCGCAAACTTTATCAACTTTTGGGACCTATTTTGTAACTCAATGCTTTAATTAAATATCAAACGATGTGTTTTTAAACGACACTTTAGGTCGCTCAATATAATCGTGATTGTGATGCTATGACAATCCCGTGAATTCCATTCCACGCAAAATGTAATTTGGGGTGTGACAATTGTTTTCGAATTCCATATAGGTGTCGTGATTCTATCCGGAGGAAGGTTGATTCGTAAACAAGAGATAAAATGTGGGACAAAATCACGTACACATATACTTTTTTTAACTAGTAGGGTGTCGAACTATTCATTTTATTCAAGTTCAAATATCCGTCACATTTGATGTTTGCATATATATTAGTTGTATACTATCGATTACTACATCTAAACACCTTTTTATTTTGTGTTGCAAGGTGAAATCAATTTGATCTAAAGTGGCGCTGCTCCAAGTCTCTGCTTATTAGCATAGAATGGGACGAGGTGGATAGGCCCGTGATGGATAAATGGTAACATTAAACATTAAACATTTGCATTTAATAGCATCATACTTTCATTTATATTGGTTTATCTTACAAGTGTATGTATTTGATGTTTATAAGATCGAGAATAAAGAAATTGAATCAGATGAAGAACCACCGCGTGATACTGTGGTTGAAAGGAAGGGTGAATAAAGACGGAGAATTTCACGATGATGATATCGTAATGTTGGACAAAAATTGTAAGTTTGACTCATTTTATGATTATGTTTATTGTTAGTTATAAGTTAATATTGATAGTGTATTAGTTAAACCGATAGTGTATTAGTTAAAACTGTTAGTTACAAGTTAATAATCAGTAGTTATAAGTTAATATCGTTATTTATAATTTAATACCGGTAGAATTAAATAACCTATTTCCCATATTGTGTGTGCAGAAAGAGACGGAGGAGAAGATCAAACAAGGAACCTTGAAGCTTGATCATGGCACCGATGCCATGACATTTGTATTAGGTAAGGAAAAGGAGGATATGCGAGAGTTGGAGGTGGAGTAACCTACAAGAGGTATTTTGATTCGCCGAATCGCACAAGCATCCGATGAAAGAGTGGTGTCACTTCAAAGTGAACTTGATAATGAGAGCGCCAACGCCAAGAAAAAGAGGCGGTAATACGTGATTTTATGAAACAATTGGTCAGACAAAGGGGCAACATGCCAATCAATCGCAACTCCATTGACACAAACGGAAGTAAGACATAAGAAAGTAACATTACATCTTTTTTACCCTTTTAAATATCAAGGCAGCCTTCTTAAACAATTTATATTTCGTGTGTCTCCGTGAACATTAATCTTATAAATAGCGATCTTGATGAGGATGCCGAACACGTGTTGTTGGACGTGAGAAAATTACGAGCATTGAGAAGTCTAATGGACTTGCAACTTTGGAAAAGGAAATGGAATGTTAGGTCACCATATTAGTAACACAAGCATCAATACGTAGAAATAGAGAAGAGATGAGATCGGTTGAACAACTACACACACACACACACGTATAAACTATGCACGGTTAGGCGTAAGAGTGTAAGAGTGAAATAAATTGAACAACCATCCCTTAATTGAGGGTTATTACAAGGTATTTATAGGAGAGGGAGCTATGGCAACACTCCTAGTCCCTTCCTTTCCTTATTGGACTTGGGCCTAGGCTTATGGGCCTTCTACATAAGCCTAAGCTTAATAACAAACATAAAGGCCATATTAAGCTAACTATTACATATGAATCACTAACACTTGAATAAGGTTTATGAGTGATTCCAACAATCTCCCTAAGTGTTAGTGATGAATGAATGAGTGATAAACGTTGTATGTGCTGATGGAATAGTAGCTTTGACGCCTTCCGACATTCTTCTTTCTTGTGAGAAGAAGTGTCTTGATTCAACAATCTCCCAGTGTAGAGAAATTGTTTCTTTGAAGTATTCTCGCTTGACGCCTTCATTTTCTTTGTTCTTTAGTTCTTTGTTCTTTGAAAGTGATAGTATGTTGTGGTAATATGCATCGTGTCCGTCACGCCTAGTGTCTCCACGCCTATCTCCAACATGCTCACACGCCTTTAACATTGGATTACAGCTGATGAAGTTCTTAAGTATTTTAAAACTTAGTAGATTCTTTGTTGACGAAGAATCATTCGACTTTGTGTTGCCTTTGATTATGAGAGAACTTTCATAAGTGATGTTGTTGTATGAGCATGTGGAGAATCAGATGATCATCCGCCCAGAGCTTCCATAAAAAGTAAACATAGGAAAGGTTAGTAATAAGCGGATTCCGCACTTACAAGTTTGACTTGAGAGTGTTAACAACATAGTGTGAAAGCACAACTCTAATTCTCACAAAGGCCGCTCTGAACCGAGTCCCACAAGTGAGATAACGCGATGTACCAAGTACATCTACGGTTCGATGAGTTGTCGAGGTACATCAAGCATCACCTCACGATCGAGACCGCTTGAGACCACTAAGCGTAATCCACGAGGAGTTACCAGCGACCGCCGTGGTCGTTTGATGTTGACCCCGACAGAGTTTCCATTCAATCACCGAGGATCACTAAGGTGAACCTCTCATAAATGTTCTCGGCATTGCTAGGATCCGTAGGACTCGATAACGCACTCACCGCTCTTCTTATTGTTGAACAACAAGTGATGAAATGTCAAGTTTACCTATGAGATCTTTTGATGAATCTCGTGGCTCTAGACTCAATAGTGCTTTTGGTTTTCCCGAGCGGAGACTAGGAGAGGGTCTCCTTCAATACCAAAGAATCTCTAAGAGAAAGCCAAGAGTTTACGAGGGTTCCCGTGAGAATGAAACAAGCTCGCTGGGAGAAACTTGAGTGGCTATGAAGGTTTAGTGCATGCGCCACCGGGTCCATGACGACTTTTAATCTTCAATACCGTGTCACTAAGTGACAACCAAGAGTATATGAATTGAACCCTTGTCCTCTAAGTTGAATAACTGAGGGCTATTTCTTTTCACCTTTTCTTTGCATTTCTTTTAATTCTTCAACTCCTTCTTTCTTCAATTCTCATTTTCTCCTTTTTATAATCATACCTAAGGACTTCTAATTCGACTATTGGTATTGTCCTCGGTAGATCCCTCCACTCTGGCAGATCATAGGACTGTTATTCCTAACCTTAATCACCTTATAACTCCATTGCCATAAAACCATTTTCATGAAAATCTCTCAAGTGTTTGTGAATGAAAACATGTTTGAACACTTCAAGAGTTTTAGATTTTCGTAAATACTCCCCACAACATGTGCTTAAGAGTTTTGATGAAATCAGACAAAGGAGAGAAGAGCGCGACTTTTGAATTGATCGACTCAAGATAGACAATTCCTTGCGAGAGATAATTACGCTGCATAGTTAAAGAGATACATTGTCGCTTTTAGGTGACAACTAGCTCTAATAACTACCTTGAAGATGTGAACAACCCCGAGAGGTTGTCAAACCCGTCACGCTTTATGTCTATCAAGAGCTTCTCGAATAGGTACAATTTACTTGGATAAGTCTTGGAAGACAAATCTTTTCAATGTAAGACTGTTCAGATCCTGTCAATTCATGGGTTGAAGTCTTTTCATACGACGATTCAATAGCAGTTTCACAACATATTTCTTATCACATAATTTTCTCCCCATCAAAAATGGCATATAATGTTATTTTTGAAGAAATGTTGAGAATAAATATGATAGTTTTGAGTTTTGTGGGAAGATTACACAAAGAACAATTTTGTGAACAAAGTTTTAGTAATACTTCCTCAACAAGTAATACTAACTTTTGAGGGTTTGAAACGTAGGGAAGTACTTGTTCTTTTGAGCAAAACCTTGAAAAGTGAAAGGTTTGATAAGTTTCACTAAAAGTAAGAAGCTTTCGCCCCTTTATAAGGATTATGGCAATCAAGCGCACTACGTGGTCCTTTCATTACAAGAACGGGTTGTACATCGTGATGTGTGCACAAGCCATAGTCAATACAAAATCACACATCCAAAATAATATGAAATAGAAGCATTTTAAGGGGTACCAGAATTTCGTAGGTCGCCAATAACTCCGTGAATGCGAACCGGTCGTTGATAGCCCGTGAGATTAATGCGCTGACGACCACCTATGAAGCTTTCCAATGTTCTCGAATCGTCCTTCAAACAACCTTTCATCAATCATCTTGATGATTCTCTTTACATCCCGCCTTTCCCGAGAATTCCATCTTTTTGTGACCCAATGCCTTGTTGAATCACCTTTAACCTATATGCTAGCCCATCCCCGACATGCTTCAAAGTTGAATCTCCAAATTTATGAAGCTCAGACACGCCATCAAGCAATTGCGTGTAGTTCATCGCGTAGACTACTCCAAAAGGTTTGTCAATGAGAGTGAATTGAGGAAGATGGTTGATATCGTGAAGTTCTAGCTTAAGTCCGTGAAGTTGACACGTGTCCGATACGACTCAACAAAGAAGTTGCAAGTCTTCTACACGCTCCTCGGATCACGATGCTTCGATGAAGATAAGCAAGGACTTGATGTATTCACGTTGAATTTATGTCGAGAATTGTCTCATGCGCCCCTCGCACTTTGCAAGATACAGATCTTCAATGTCGTTGAGAGACAAATTCAAAGTCCGCTCACGTAAAGCATAGTCCCGATCGCCTTGTCTTTGACCACGATCTTCTTTAGGAAGGTGTAGTCCCATTTAGATGAAAGAGCTACATGCTTAACAAAGAACGATCCCTTGACCACGTGTGCACTTATGTTGAGATTTACGAACCGGCAAACAGAGTAGATTCGCTTATGCCCTACCAATGGTGAATCCCATACGCTGCATCGATGTCATACTCTTCCATTATGTTGTCGAACATGGTAGCCTATTTCTTAGACACATCGCTACCATGTAGAAGAAATTCCGTGTCGTTGTTGAAGAAGTATCGAAATGGAATCGAGGTTGATCCGTCGACCAATGGTAGGTAGAGGTTTGGTCCAACTGTGTAGTATGGAGCATTGTCTTTTCCGTGTAGTCGATGTTTGCTTGTGGTTGAGCCAATCAATGTTGTTAGACATGGCTCGTGCTATGTTTTCAAGGTGATATTCAACTTCAATAGCACTTTCAAGTCGCTTTGAGTATTTGAAAAGCTTCATTCTTGATTCATTTCAACTCGATTTCGCCATCTTCTTCACTCGAACTTTTCTTGCAAGAATTTTTCATGCTCCAATGTACTACCTTCTACCACATCTTGGTCATCGCTAACGAGGGTGTAGCAAAGAACAAGTGCGGAGAACCAATTATACTCGGTGTCGCCATCGCCAAGCCATGAGACGACATCACCTTGGGAGTCTTCTTCTTTTCTTAGGCTTTGATGAGGATGATGGTTTCTTTCTTGTTGAAGCGGGAGAGTGGGTTGTTGTTGGGGCTCAAGGACTTCTCATCGTCACGACCAGGTACTCAAAGTGATCACCGCTTTTCTCTGTCTGGGTGGCAACTCGTAGTCCCGAGGTTTTTAGTAGAAGAACGGGAGGAGATCGTTGTTGAGCCGGAGTCCTTTGAGGTAGAGGTTGCATAGAGGATGATTCACCGCTTTTCTTCGAGCGCTTAGGCTCTTTATCTTTATCCTTATCTTCATCGCCTCTTGACGCTGGGCCTCTCGCCTTCTTCTCTCGCATGTCGATTTAAGTTGGTATTCCAAGAATGCTTCAAACAATTTACCTTCGTAAGAGGCAAATGTTGCGGATCGCTTAGACATTTGAGCTACGAGCCCGAAACCAATTCAACATCCGAGAATATTATGGGATCAACCGGATTGATGTTCACTTGCATAGGTGTTGATCTCATAGTTTGCTTGGCCAAATGCAATAGATTTCGATAGAGTTGTTTGCGTACATTTCTCTTGTCATACCGTGAACGATGTCAAGAAGGAACTTGTGAGTGTAACCTTTGATCATCTCGCTCATTTCCCTCGAGGATCACGCTGTATGAACTTCGGATGTACTCCTTTCGCCAGACATCTTGTCATTCTCGCCATGAAGATACCGAACTGGTCACGAAAATTCAGCTTTCGGTAAAGCATGTCTTTCTTCCTAACCCGCTGATGCCTTTAACGATCCTTGTCTTTGTTCGAGAAATCCATGAGTCCGTTGGCTTTTCACCGATTCGATGTGGATGTGGTTGATTTTTGGATGGTGGTGGTGAAAAGTGAGAAGATGAGTCCGATGATGATGAGACGTATGGAGGATCGGGGTCCTTAGGTGGTTCAAGTTTCCTCCTTAGAACGTATGGACTGTCTAGAAGAAATGATCATAGGCGGTTTCATCTTCATTTCCGCATAGTCGTTTCATCACCTTTAGTATCATCGCATGAGTTTTCTCGCCTTTTCCGCTTCGTTCCTCAATATCAAAGTTGATGGAATCTCAATCGCCGTTGTTCTTGTTCGTGAGTGATGGTAGTACCAGCTTCTTATCGGGTCGATTAACCGCATCAGAACCCGTGGCTGAGTACCGCCACTGAACCTCCAGGCCACGAGTTTGATCTTTTAAGAATTCTTCGCAGTGTTTTTTGTCCGAGTTCCTTCAACTTCTTTGATATTCACTTTCTTCATCAACCGGTTCATCTTCGAACTCTCCTATCATGCTCAATCACCGGGTTTTCCTTTACCTTTGTCACCGGTGGACCGGGAGGTTTAGCTACCGATGGAGTAATATCGTTGCAGTTTGAGTAGAAAACCTCATCGCCCGATTCGGTATCTTCGTAGCTTTCATCCACTAGCTTTCTTTTCGGTTCGACTTAGGAATGGGAATAAAACAGCCTTCCTTAGAGGAACTTTCCGTCTGTGTCCGTGTTTCCTCTTGGGAACTTCCTTTACTCTCGGTGCTTGCAAGACTTCCCTCGCACTTCCTCTTCGGGTTTTCTTGTGGGTGCCAAGACTTGTCATCGAGAAAACCAACTTTGCTTTCTTCAACCGCTACCGATACCTTTTGTATGTATAGAGCTTTTTGATTTCATCGTATGAAGGTGATCCGCAACACAAAGACCTTGTTTCTTTGTTGTTGATTCCTTGAATCATCGTTAGAGTAGGTTCGCATAACATATCGTGATTGTTGGGGTCATTGATTCTCTTGGGGATATCAGGGTTATACCCAAGTGCTCTTTGGATCAACAGTTTTGTATATCTGATATAAGGGATCTTTGAGCCAAGCTTTTTAAGGAATGACATCATGTCATCCCATATCAGATCTTCGACTTCAATGTGCTTCATGTTGACCAAAGCCCAAAAGATTTGCAGTGCCATGAGCTTGGGATGCTCATAGCCACTGTCACGACTAGAAACAGATTTGGTGATGATGATGTAGAGAGTTTTCCAGGGGTTGAGGAATATTCTTAAGATCCACATGTGAATGCTTAGTGACTACTCCTGAAGCTTCGTCATAACCAATGTCGAGCATGAATTGTAGAACAGTCTCTTCAGTTGGTGTGGCATTAAGTTCGGTTGGCTCGATGACCGGAATGAGGAGAACAACCCGTAAGTCTGCAGGTGTGATGGTGACTTGCTTGTGATTGAGAGTTATAGTAACAGCATTTTGCTCTTTGAACTGCTTCATTGTGTGCCAGAATTGCTGTATGTAGATCTCCGAAACTGTGGCAGAGTTGGTGAGCATATTCTGATAAGAATGATTCTTCAGAATATCCACTGCAATCAAGCAAGAAGATTCCGAGCAGGTGAGAGTTTCAAAGTCAACACGAAGATTGTTCTTTCCAATCTTCATCGGATAGCCATTAGGGAAGATATCAAGAACGGTGAGAACATTTGGTGCATCCACATTCGCATTTGAGCATCCATGTCGTGATCTCGAAAGATATTTAGCCAAAAGAACCAACATATCGAAAGACATTATGTTAGTCAATGATGGTTATATTGTCTAGTTATTGAATGTGATATGTCGATGATTGTTACGAGTCCAATGTCACTTGTTTGTCCAATAGTCTAATGACGCCGTGATTAGTTTCGTGAGTTAATTAACTTTAAGTTTTAAAGTCCATGTTATCACTTATTTTTCAAAACATATTAAACGCTTAAGCTTATTAGTGACATTATTGGTTTCGTATGCTATGATTTATTTATTTACAAGATTGCACGCGAACAATTCATAATAAAGGTTAAACAAGGCTTAGGCGAGAAATGGTAAGCTTATGCGTAAACAAGAATGATATACGCAGAAACGCAAGCTTATGCGTGGGATCCCGACTTACGCGTAAGGAATATTACGCGAGGAAAAAGGGACCTTATGCGAGAGCTTACGCAGAAGCGTGATATGGAACCTTACGCGTAAGGCTTACTCGTAAGAGTAGACCTTATGCGTGGAGGTCATCGCACGCATATCCTTCACAGGATACGTAGTCCCTTATGTAGAATCTTACGCCAGAATGTTACGCGTAAGATTTCTCTTACGCATAACATGCTACACGTAAGGTGATCCTTATGCGTAGATGTCAAACAACCTTGATTCTGAATTTTCACGTGTAACAAACCTGAAATAAAATCATCATAGCACCAATATTAACACATACATTCATTAATTTTCAGATCTTATCATGAATATTCATTTAAGCAGTTACACGTAAGATAACTTATGCGTAAACTTAAACCCTAAGTTTCAACGTTTACGTGTAATATATCTAACCATAGGATTTGCACCAAAGTTTTTCTGGGATGTCTTAGATGCCTATTGAGATGTTCTATCCAAGTTTTAACATCAAACTCTAAGAGAATCAGAAATACCTAATTCTTATGAACATAAACCCTAATTTCCAATTTATGAATCATTAGTGTTTCTGGGTAATATCTGGGCTTAGATATGATCAATTCAACTTGAAAACAACCTCATACAACAATCTTTATCACCAAAAACGTTCACATATGAAAACACCCAAATCGACTTATGAACCCTACTTTTGAAAAACGAACAATTTGTGTTTCTGGGTGGATTAGATTGATGAAAATGGTTTTGTACATAGTTTTGAATATTTTAACACCATTTCATCATTAAAAACACACACACCTGATGATCTTGTGTTCTTATGCTTACGCCAGAGAACACAAATATCATCAAAACACAATTTTAGCCGTTGGATTTGCATATAATTCAAAACCCTTGTTTGTAAACACGCTTAGATTACGTAAATCACTTACAAAATAAAGATCAAGAAACCGGATTTGAAGTTTGAATGTGGATCGTGGATGAAGTTAGGTGAAATATTAAATGTGATGAAATAAATGAGGTGGGTGAAAGGTTTTGTTAAAAACACTTTGCCAATTTGACACCTTCATCCCTCCACTTTTTCCACTTACATAAAATGCCTTTAACTTCCATTTTGGTTGTCAAACGAGTGATATTTGAAAGAATTTGACGACACTCCCCTCGACTTAAGAAACAATGAAAGTTTATAAATTTTAGTCCGAGGAGTGTCAGAGAACCAGAAATGTGACCACCATTATTTAAAGAAACAACCGGGATAAGGTAACATGCAAGTACAGTGTTATATGAACCTGAAAAAATACTTGTTTTCTCCCTCAACACTTGATCGAAAAAATACTTGAATTTTGAAAGATTTGAGTGTTGACTAAGAATTGTACTTGCCATGTTAGAAGAAAGAATTATAGATAGGAGAATATTTTGTTGTTTTAACCGATTTTATAATTTTGTATTTTGTTTTGAAAATATTTACAAAAGATGTTTTGGTGTTTGATCGGTTTTAAGAATGTTTTAAGAGTTCATCCAGCTTCTCTTGAGTCAAACACCGCATACCAATCCGGTGGACCAACTCATTAAACCTAGCAGGAGCTAAGGCTTTGGTGAGGAGATCCGCCAATTGGTATTCTGCACCCACAAAGTATAATTCAACGGACTGCTCCACGTGGTCCTTGATGAAGTGATATCAAGATCGATGTGCTTTGATTTTGAATGTTGAACCGAGTTACACGAGATTGCAATAGCACCCGATTGTCGCAAAGACATCGGGATTCTCACAAATACGTAACCATAGTCTTTGAGTTGTCTTCTCATCCAAATGACTTGAGCACAACATGCCGACATGGCTACATATTCGCGCTCGCTGAGGACAATGATGTACAATCCTCGCTTCTTCGATTGCCAAGACACCGCTTTGTCACCAAGAAATTGTAGTGCTCTCAAGTACTTTTCCAGAGTCTAAGCATCCCGCGTGGTCGTCATTCGAAAAAGCTATTAGTTCAAAACCGTAATCCTTTGGATACCGGATCCCCAAGTTAATGGTTCCTTGATGTATCGAAGGATTCTTTTAGCCTCGTAGAGGTGGGTTTCAGCTGGTCTCGACTTATAACGGAGCAAAGATATACGAAAGACAATATCAGTCCGCTAGTCGTTAGATACATGAGAGATCCAATAATACTTGGTATTTGGTAGGGTCAACCAGCTTCCATGCAAATCGCCGCTCAGCTTCTTGGTATGTGACATTGGTGTGGCATAAGTATCACAAGTATTCATTCCACATTTGTTCGTAATTTCAAGGGCATATTTGGACCGACTTAGAAAAATACTACGGGTGATTGATGAACTTGCAATCCGAGAAAGAATGTAAGTTCACCCATCATTGAGATTTCAAATGTTTTGTCATAAGTTTTGCAAAAGCATTTGAGTATTTTAAATGTGTTGACCCAAAAATGATGTCATCCACATAAATTTGAACGATTAAAATATGTTCCCCGTGATATTGTATGAAAAGTGTAGGATCGACCGAACCTTTGGTGAAATTATTGGCAATTAGGAAGGATGATAACTTATCGTACCATGCCCGAGGAGCCTGTTTGAGACCGTAGAGAGCTTTGTTCAGTTTGAAAACATGGTTTGGGAACTGTGGATCAACAATCCTTCCGTTGGTCGACGACCGCTTTTTCGCTTTACCATTCGTAAAAGCGCTTTGACATCCATATGAAAGACCGTGATGTTTTAATGAGCCGCGAACGCTAGAAATATCCGAATTTCAAGACGAGCAACCGAGCAAATGATTCTTCTAAGTCAATACCTCTTCCTGTCGATAACCCTTAGCTACCGTGACGTGACTTGTTTCTCGATTACATTCCCTTCAAAGATCCAATTTGTTTTTCCAAATCCACTTCGCACCAATGACGAAGACCCCGTTGGTCTTTCAACTAATTCCCATACTTCAAGACGCTTGAAATGATTGAGTTCTTCCTACATGGATTCAATCCATTGTCTTTTGTCATTGCGGCCCTTAATGTTTTTAGGTTCGATTGCGGCATGGTGAGTGCATAATGCAATGTTCACCGTCTGTGAAGACGTTGTCTCGTAACGATCGGTTGATTAGGGTTGCCAATAATATTTTCAAGAGGATGGTCTTTTGTCCAATGATGTGTAGAGGGTTGATGTTGGTATACATTGTGCGATTTTGAGGATTCAAATGGTTTGTTGATGATTCCGCGACATCAGTGCGATAGTTTCATTGGCAAACGGGTTAAAGAACGATTTGGATCAAAATCTGCAGTGGGGTACTTCATTAAGAACATCGCACCGGGTTCAATGTCGTTAGCGCTTTGTTCAACTGTTGTTGTAGAGTCAACAGTGGTGCTTCTTCAACAGAGTTGTTGTAGCAGTGTATCGTATAATAGTATGATCGGTTGAGCATCGGAAACAGCAGATACACCGGAGCACGTTCATCAATGTCATCACTAAACAACGGAGCAAATAGCGTTTCCATTTGTTGACGAGTAAGCCGGGGCTTAGTTCAAATTGATGATGGGGTTTGAGGAAGTTTAAACGGTTATGACCGGGTTCCAAGTCGTTATGCTCGAAGCCATTTCATAAGTTCATCAAAATTAGCATGAATCGCTTCCATAACCCGCTTTGTACGACAATTCCGATCCTAAACCCTTAGAATTTTCACAATATCCTATAAATACTCCAATGTCGACTTTGGCTTTGAGCTACTAAAGTCATCACGATCATTATTCGGATAGCAAAGGGATCCAAATACATGAAAGTGTTTGAGATTCGGTTTATGGTTATGGATAAGCTCAAAAGGTGTTTTGTTGTATGCGTTTAGTAATCATTGAACGATTTTGAGTATAGCATGCAGTTGATACGACACGCTCACAAGTAACTGGAAGTTTAGCATTGATTAACATTGTTCTTGCAGCTTCCACTAATGTTCGGTTTCGTCTTTCAACAACTCGCTTTTGTTCGGTGTACGTGCAATAGATGTCTCGATGCTCAATTCCCACTTTCTCATAAAATTCTCAAGAGTTTGGTTAACAAATTCGGTTCCTTTGTCATTTCTAATTTGGCGAACGGTGTTCGGAGTCGAACTTGAATTTTCGTGAGAAAGGTGATGATCATCCGTGGAGCTTGATCTTTACTTGAAAAAGTAGACCCAAGTCCATCGTGAGTAGTCATTGACAATTACCAAGATGTAGCATTTGCCATTAATCGTTTGCACGCGCATCGGGCCACACAAATCCATGGGAAGAAGATGAAGCACATGCTGAGAGCTATGTTCCACCTTTGAGGGAAAATGAGCACGGGTTCTTTTTCCTTGTTCACAAGCTGAACATAGGTGATATTTAGAATACCGGAATCTCGGGAGACCTTCAACAAGTTCGTGTCGAGCAAGGTATGTGATGGTTTGAAAGTTTAAATGTGAGAAAGTAGACAGATGGGAGATGAAGCAACCATGTCTTGCATTGAGATTGTGTATAGACTAGAATTGCGAGAGCCATACATTAGATCGTTTCCTTGTATATCACAAATGAAACAAGTTTTCTCCCGAAAAGCAACTTCCAAATCTCCATCACAGAATTGACCGACTAAAAAGAGATTGTGACCGAGGCCTTCCACATAATAAACCCTGCTAATTTCAATATTGCCATTGATATAATCTCCATAGCCCATGATAGTCGTGAAGTGATCATTCCTGAATCCGACGGTGCCAATGAACTTTGCAATAAATTTTGATAACAGCTTAATATTGCATGTCATGTGTCGGAAGATCCGCTATCAACAATCCAAAGGATGATCTCAGACACCGCATTACACATAGACGACACAGATGGAATAGAGGTAGATGTGGAACCCGATGAGTTAGAGGGTTCCTCAAATAGCTATAGTAGAAATACATACATCAATGATTTTAGGCATCCATTTAAATCCTAGTGTATTATGTATCCATTTCTGCCATCTCCAACGAGTCTTAGCTTTAGTCTTAGTGAATGCACTAGGTGGTACTACATTCCTTGGAGGTGATACTGGAACTACAGGTAAATCAATGCGTTTCTTAGAATCTAAGGAGGACGGTTTACCAAGCACAGACTTAGATCCATTAGTGGGCTTAGAGGTATTCCGATGGATGCCTAAAATCAGAAAGCATACTTTTACGACAAATAACACAAGAAGCATCAGACTGAATATCAAAAGTACTTAAAGGTTTAGCATTCGTTACAACACTTTTTCCATTACATTTGTCAGACGCAATATCTAAAGTGGGTGCAACATGAGTCTTATTCATAATCCTAGGGTGTTCTTCTACTTCAAAGATCTTTATTGATCTTTTCTTAGGTCGCAACTTCCTATTCTTCCTTGTATTGCTCCTAGGTCGTGAAGTGCGGACGTTGGGAAAAGAGGCAACTATTCCTGTTTCAAGAGAAGGAAACACATTAGTATCTTGTGTTTTGTCGGTAGGGATTACGGGTTCACGTTTGCTAAGTGTTACAGTGCAATTCTCTTAAGGATGCTAGGTGAACTTGTTCATACTTTCCTAACATTTCCTTAACTTAATGATAGTGTGCACCAAATTTTGATTTTCAAACGAAGATTCCAAAGAAAATTCATAACTTCTTTAGTGTGTGCAAGATAATGATCAAGTTCGTTTGATGCTTCATCACGAGTCTGTTTGAGTAAATCAAATATGACACCATATTCTGCTTAACTTTTGAAAGTTCATGTTCATATTTTGAGATTTGACATTTAAAAGACACGCTTTGATCATCCAGCTTGCTCAAGTTTTGGATTAAGATTTTTGCATGCAACTTGGCGATTTTGTTATGAAAACAACTTGTTGATCGTGAATATCTTTTGACACCAATTAAGACGACGTTTGCATTTGAAAGTTCGTTTAATAATCGTTCATTTTCAACTTTTAAAGACTCGATTTGAAGCACATTATCGATATTCTCAACAATTTCAACAGAATCAACAGAATCAAGCGGTGATATGATCGATACATATGCAATGTTGTAATAAAACCATATGATTGATATCAAGACGTATAACATCTTCCAAGAGTCGATCAACATCTTTTCTCAACAATTTCTTTTTACGTTTAGTATTTGAAATCGATGTTTACGCTTTCTCAAAACGGTTTTCATGAGACCAAGTTCCTTGTGAAAATCCCTTTCCCAATATAGTGCACAAGTTTTCAAATTTTTAACATGGGGTAAAAGTCTTTTCTGAAGAATGTCTCGATGTTCTCGCGCCATTGGCGATTGAAAATATTCAACTTTTATTTCGTAATGAAATTCAATCTCACGCTCCAAAATTTTGAGGACAGATAAGAAAGTGTCAAAGTATTTTATGACGTGACAACTTTCGCTTTTGTTTTAACTTCACTAAGTGAAGGTAAAGGACCATTAATTTGTGCACCATTTTGTTTGGGACTAACTTGAAACCGGTTTGATAACAAAGGTTTGTTAGAAGTATCTTGTTGTTTGACAAAAGTAACGGCTTTTGAATAGTTAAATGGTTTGTTATAAACGACATTTTCCATTTTGACCGACTCGCCATCTCGCATCTAATTCCTCCATGCGATTATATTCAACAACGGTCATAATTGAATCATCGATTCCATGTTCTGCACTGTAAACTTCAGGATTTGGTTTGAATGCTCTATTTGAAAAATTAGGGTTGTAATCAGCAAGAATTGGTCCATATCCATTTGGATTAGGTTTAAAAGTAAACTTTTGAATGGTTGTGATTGACTCACCGTGACAATTTCTTCAAGATAGTTATCTATTCGTTTCGTGGAATGTTGTTTGTACTCAGAGAACTGTTTTTGACAAGTTAACAACTCAGCCTTGGCTTTTGAGTTTCAAAGTAAGAGCGTTAAGTTGTTTTTATGTTCATGTTTAAGTTGTTCTATTTGAGACAAAAGAGCATTCTTGGAAGCGGCTAGATCACGTGTCCGTCGTTCTAATGATTTTTCGCTTTGATGAGATTTAGTAAAGTGACTTCAAACCTTTTTCACGGTTTTCTTGAGTTTTAAAAATTGATTTATCGAATTAAGCATTCATTATCCCTAATTAACGAAGGCATTTTCGGTTTTAATTTTGTATTGACATCATGATAATGTTCCACTCGGGATTGTTGGTCTTTAAATAAGGTCCTGAGCTCAAATTGGATCGGACAAAAATCATTTTGTTCAACGTGAGTCCGAACATGATCATTATTTAGATCCTCAAGTATAACCACGGAGTCAACTTGATCATCAATGGTAACCATAAGGTCATCTTGATCATCAAATATAACGACGGGTCTAGTTGAAGATCATCGAATGAGATGTAGAGGGCTCATGTTGAACACTCGATCCTTGTCGATCACGCGATGTTGGCGGAGATATCGGATCATTAATGATAATTGTTTGTTTAGGTACCGAGACAAGCCATCGATGTCATACATCGGGCTGTGTCACTCATGTGTAGAACTTGCATTTGTGCCATCAACATTATCGCGCATTAGCCTGCAAGTCCTCCATATCATCATCGAATTTGCATCCGCCATAAAGCTCGCTTCCTTGTTGGTAAGAGATCCACCAGCTTCATCCTTAAAAGCCAAGAGCAACGCCTTTGTGATAAGCACCGCCTCTTGTCCTCGGCTTAGGACATGCATTAGCCAGTGACCCTTCTCATTGCGCTTATAACAACGAAGACCATTAACCCCATTCGAGCATTCCCTATTCAACCACTTGACCCTTTGTTGTTGCGGAGCACCTATGTTATTCCTTCCAATAGCATTAAACCCTTGACCACCTCCCATCCGGCGACCATAACCACGGTTCGAACTTCAACGCGTCCATTATTCACAACAATTGATTCCTTGTATTGGATGAGGAACGAATGCGATTGTTGGATTTGTTTGTATACCGACCAAGGCTTTAGAAATCATAACAAATCCTTGTTGCAATTCATCAAAAGCAGCGAGTCCTCATCGCCTTCACCGTAAAGTGCTTGAGCATTGTTGTTGTATGGAACCAATTGAGTTTGTTGAGGTTGTTGATGTGACCGATCATATGGTGTGATGGTTGCGTTGGTTGAGGAGTCGGTTGTTGAGTCGCTTGAGGAGGAAGATTAGTTTGAGCCCACAAAGCAAGTTGTTGATTATCGTGAATTGACCGTGAAGTTGGGAGTCCACGGATAGTCCTTTCTTTGTCAACTTCTTTTGGTGAGGTTTCAAATAGTCATACAACAATCCGTATGTAGCATGATGAAGATTCTTAGCTTGACGGAGAAAAATGACATACTTCTCCCATTCGGACCAATGCTACTTAGGAACTTAGTATTGACAAGAATTGTGGCATGATGATGTTGTGTTTGTCCAAATCATTAATGATATCCGAAAACGACGATGATATGACTCTAATGTCTCTCGGGTTCAATCATGAAGTGTTCATAAGCCAAGTAGATTTTGGATTCCATGTCTTCTCGATTGAGTGTTGTGCCTTCTCAGAGAAGATGAATGTGTTCCCACATTGCTTTAGGCATTTTGAGCATCAATACTTGAAGGATCGGATTGGGTAGTCCCAAGAGGATGTATTGCATTTCTAGTTCATCGGCTTCAAAGTGTAGAAGTTCATCACCGGTGAGGTCCGAGATAGTTGCAATGTTGGTGACAAGATCTCTTGGTGGATTGGCATCCGGATCTGCAGTGTAATAACAATGAGGCATCCGAAATGGACCTTCCATAATGACCTTCTTTAAGAACTTTCCATGTGGCTTCTTTAGATCACAAAACATAAAGAACCTTATAACCCATTGATCATAATTACCGGAGTGAGCTTTAGAGGTCTATCAAGTGAGCCGACTTCATGAATTGATTGTTGGCTACTTAAGGCTTCACACATCTTGCCAAACCATGTCGGTTCCTTCATAGTATTCCTGGATGGATGTTGATTGTAGAAGTTTGTGTAAGGTTGTACTTGAAGACTAGGTGGTGGTTGAACCATTTGTGGTGGTGGAATTGCTCCAAGTTGTAGAGTATGTTGTTGATTAAATTGTTGTTGATAAATTTGTTGTTGATGATTAAATTGTTGATGTTGTGGACTTAGTTGTTGTTGTTGTTGTTGATGATAAGTGTAAGGAAAATAGTTAGAGTATGGTGGTTGTGGCATGTTGAAAACTTGTGTTGTTAAATGGATCTTTGTAGTCGAATGAACCGTTGTTGATGAAGAGTCCTTAGGCGAGAAATCACGGAAAAGCCAAGTACCACTTATGCGTAAAAACACCAAAGTTACGCGTAATGACAATAGTTACTGTGGGATTAGCTTACGCGTAAGTAAGGAGAAAACACTAAAGTTATGCATAAACAAGAAGTTAGGCATAGAAAACTTAGGCATAGGATTAACTTATGCGTAAGATAAAGCTTAGGCGTAAGATGAATCCTATGCGTAAAAAATTCTACGCGTAAGCTTAAGCTTGTGCGTAAATTTAGGGTTTTTGCCCAAATGATCTTTTACACTATCACGGTTGCAAGAGATATCCAAAGTCGAAGTGTTTCGTGCTTATCCAAGCAAGAAAATCAATGAGTAAACCTAAACGAAGATCAAACCAAGGACAAGTTCTGCGTAAGATTAGGGTTTCTCTTACACGTAGAAATTAGCCAAAAATGATTTCGCCAACCGATGTTTCCAAACCAGATTTTGTGATGAAATAGCTTCAATATCACCAAAATAACACAAAAGTGTGAAACTTGATGATCCAAAGCTTATAAAACAGTTATGTGTAGAACAAAGAACCACGTAAAAACCTAGCTTAAAAACAATGATAAACGAGTAAAGTTTGAAACTTTTTGCCAAAAACAGATATTTTAACACCTAAAAACGTTGAAAGGACAAGAATCTTGGATTAAAAGTGTAAAAATCAATTTTAAGCGTGACAAAGTTGGAACTCGTTTTACGCGTATGACCAAAACAAAACTTCAAAAACAAATATGTTCACCCAACTATTTGGCGAATGATACCTTTGTTAGGTCACCATATTAGTAACACAAGCATCAATATGTAGAAATAAAGAAGATATGAGATCGGTTGAACAACTACACACACACACACACACGTATAAACTATCCACGGTTAGGCGTAAGAGTGTAAGAGTGAAATAAATTGAACAACCAACCCTTAAGTGAGGGTTATTACAAGGTATTTATAGGAGAGGGAGCTAGGGCAACACTCCTAGTCCCTTCCTTTTGTTATTGGACTTGGGCCTAGGCTTATGGGCCTTCTACATAAGCCTAAGCTTAATAACAAATATAAAGGCCATATTAAGCTAACTATTACATATGAATCACTAACACTTGAATAAGGTTTAGGAGTGATTCCAACATGGAAATAAGTGTAAGTAATAAATCACCCCCAGGATTTTGAATTCTACATACATGTATTATTTACCGTGTATTATACATATAGGAAACTTTAAATGCATGATCTAAGAAATCGACTAGATCAAAACGAAGGATTCTTCACGTCAACTTTCCGGATCACAAGAACAGAGTCTCCATTAACATTACTACCACAAGTATGTATTTAAAAATTTCATATGTTCTTTAGTTTAATTAATTATCGATACATATATACATGCAACAAATTATCTTTTAGGTAATTAAGTGCGGTCAGGCATAAAGAAATCAACTATTATTATGGAGGGTACCGTGTACAAAGCGATGGAAAACAAAATGCTTCATAACAAACCACTCCCAAAGGATTGCTACAGAGTGTCTATTGAAAAATCTTTAGTGAACGCAGCGTGCATACCGGATGTAGGAAGTAACGGTCTCAAAACGATTAAGGATGCGATGGTAGTTTTATGCATGGCCAAAGGATCAAGTGGTTTTCGATGAAAAGGTACATACATGCATGTGTTTTATAAACCTACATATATCATTCTTCATATTTAATTCAGTGTTTGATACCCGGCTTTTGTTTCCTACGGTAACACCACCAAGTACCATAAACCGATTGGTGAGAACAGAGTGCACCTAAATTACAAACGAAGCGCTTCGTCTCTAGTGATACCATGCAAAGGAAGCTAAGAAGATCAAGAGTCATAAGTCGTTAAATTATTGAGAATTTTATTATATACGACATTACAATTTTATATAAATTCCAATTTTATTGTAGTTGAATATCATTTGAATATATATATATATATATATTTGAATTTGTTTTGATATATATTGATTTCTTATATGTGACTAAAAGATTCATATAGTCACAATTATTAACACTTTTTGGTCACAGTTTGCTTAATTCGATGTGTGACTAAATGTTAGAAAAGGCCACACAAACATAAAATTCAAGTGGCCATTGGATGATCAATAGTCACACAAAAGACACATTTTTTCACTTTACACACCATATGGTCACACTTATTAACACTTTTGGCCACTTTATGCATAATTGTATGTGACTAAATACACAAAACAAACATGCTTTGTGTGACTAAATGTTAGAAAAGGCCACACAAACATAAAATTAATGTGGCCATTGGATGAGCAATAGTCACACAAAACACACAATTCTTTCACTTAAAACACCATATGGTCACACTTATTAACACTTTGGCCACTTTATGCTTAATTGTATGTGACCAAATAACCAAAACAAACAAGCTTTGTGTGACTAAATGTTAGAAAAGGCCACACAAACATAAAATTCATGTGGCCATTGGATGATCAATAGTCATTCATAACACACATTTCTTCACTTTAAACACCATATGGTCACACTTATTAACACTTTTGGCCACTTTATGCTTAATTTGTATGTAACTAAATACCCAAAAGAAACATGCTTTGTGTGACTAAATGTTAGAAAAGACAACACAAATATAAAATTAATGTGGCAATTGGATGATCAATAGTCACACAAAACACACATTTCTCACTTAAAACACCATATGGTCACACTTATTAACACTTTTGGCCACTTTATGGTGAATTGTATGTGACTAGATACCCAAAACAAACATGCTTTGTGTGACTAAATGTTAGAAAAGGCAACACAAACATAAAATTAATGTGGCCATCGGATGATAAATAATCACACAAAACACACATTTCTTCACTTAAAACACCATATGGTCACACTTATTAACACTTTTGGCCACTTTATGCTTAATTGTATGTGACTAAATACACAAAACAAACATGATTTGTGTGACTAAATGTTAGAAAAGGCCACACAAACATAAAATTCAAGTGGCCATTGGATGATCAATAGTCACACAAAACACACATTTCTTCACTTGAAAGACCATATGGTCACACTTATTAACACTTTTGGCCACTTTATGATTAATTGTATGTGACTAAATACCCAAAAGAAACATGCTTTGTGTGACTAAATGTTAGAAAAGGCCACACAAACATAAAATTCAAGTGGCCATTGGATGAGCAATAGTCACACAAAACACACATTTCTTTCACTTAAAACACCATATGGTCACACTTATTAACACTTTTAGCCACTTTATGGTTAATTGTATGTGACTAAATACCCAAAACAAACATGCTTTGTGTGACTAAATGTTAGAAAAGGCCACATAAACATAAAATGCATGTGGCCATTGGATGATCAATAGTCACACAAAATACACGTTTCTTCACTTTAAACACCATATGGTCACACTTATTAACACTTTTGGCCACTTTGTGATTAATTGTATGTGACTAAATACACAAAACAAACATGCTTTGTGTGACTAAATGTTACAAAAGGCCACACAAACATAAAACTCAAGTGGCCATTGGATGATCAATAGTCACACAAAAGACATATTTCTTCACCTTAAACAACATATGGTCACACTTATTTAACACCATTGGCCGCTTTATGCTTAATTGTATGTGACTAAATACCCAAAACAAATATGCTTTGTGTGACTATACAGTGTTTATGGTCACTAATACGGATTAATCCAACAAAATTTGTACCTAATTAGTCACACATGTTACGGTTTTGGTTACTCTTTTGCAATAGAGACTAAAAAAAAGTCAAACACGTGACCATAGAGTACCTATGGTCGCGCGACCTTTAGTCACACACGGCCAAAAAATCATGTGTGACTATATATATATCGTCACACATATTCGGTGTGGCCAAATCCACTTTTTGTTCTAGTGATTGAAGAATAATTATATGTCACTCAACCCAAAGGCTTTGAAGATCCAGATAATCCAAAGCATGTATACAAGGTTGTGAAAGCTCTCTATGGACTACATCAGGCACCAAGAGCATGGTATGCTAGGCTTTCAGCATTTCTGCTGAAGCATGGTTACAGAAGAGGTGCCATTAACAAAACACTCTTCCTAAAGAAGAATAACAGAGACATCATTCTTGTGCAAGTTTATGTAGATGACATTATCTTTGGCTCCACTAAAGAAGCTTGGTGCAGGGAGTTTGAGTAGTTAATGAAGGGATAGTTTCGGATGAGTGCTATGGGGAGCTTACTTTCTTTTAGGTCTACAAGTTAGCGAAACACGATGGTATTTTTATCGATCGGGATAAATATGTGAGACATTTTGAAGAAATTTGATATGAAAATGTCGAACCGCCACTACACCTTATGAAGCTCCAAAACCAAAGAACAATTTTGAACCGAGATCCTGCTGTGAATGTTCACTTATACAGATCCATGATTGGTTCATTAATGTATTTAACGACTTCTAGGCACGACATTACCTTTCTTTGTGAGTGCTTGTTCTAGACACCAGTCACTCCACTTACTTCCAACTTGAATGCACAAAAGATCTTCAAGTACCTAAAAGGCCAACCAATTTAGGTCTTTGATACCCAAAGAGTCTCCTTTGTGTTTGAAGCATATAGTGATAGTGATTATCTTTGGTGCAAATCGGATAGGAGATCCACAATGGAGGTTGCCAAATTCTTGGTAGAAGATTGATTTCTTGGCAATGCAAGAAACAAACTATTATTGCTACCTCATCTCTGAAGCGGTATGTTCTTCTGCAAATTGTTGTGGTCGGTACTATGGATACAAAATCAATTCTTTGGATTATGGGTTTAATTTCATGAACACCACATTTTTATTGATAATCAAAGTACCATATGCATAGTTAAAAATCCAGATTTTCATAATAGAACTAAGCATATTGAGATCAGGCACCATTTTATAAGAGATGCATATGAATAACACTTGATAAAGGTGATTAAGATTCACACAGATGATAATGTGGCAGATTTATTAACTAAGGCCTTTGATGGACCCAGATTTCAACACCTAGTTGTCCATATTGGGATGCTTAACCCTTAACTGCAAGGTTTGAGGGGAGGCATACGCCTCAGGGGATTATCATAGTATCTTGTATTATATATTTCTTTGTTCATTCTTCTCATTTCTTTCTTTGTTTAATTCTTCTTTTAAAAAAAATCTTTGTATATTCTTTGTTTGTCTCATTTCTTTCTTTCAGGTTTGTTGTATATAACTCTATTGATGGTTATCAACTCACCGGATGTGATTTGTGTACATCAAAGAGTTGGCTAGTCAAAGGTACAGCTTTGGTAAAGACACATCAAATCATTGATAGTCATAATGGTTTGCTAAAAACCATAGGGTATGCAACTCACCCATGCTTAATTCTTTGAGGGTTGTATGGTCATCAATTCACCATGGCTTATTCCTTTTTGGAATCCAAGAATTGGCTAGCCTACATGTATATGGCTTGTGGTAAAGGCAGCGGAATACCATATTTGGTAATCAATTCACCAAAGGTGATTCTTTTCACCTAAGAATTGACTAGTCCTGAGCAAACGGCTACAAGTAAAGACATTTCGAATCCGTTGATAGCTGTTGATTTGCTAATAATCGATGGTTATCAATGTACCATAGTTTTCGAACTTAAACAATTGGCTACTCCAGTAGTAATGGCTATTGGTAAAGAGACATCAAATCTATTATTTTCAATGATTCACCTCTCACATGAGTTAACACACCTGGATGTGATGAGAATAGTATGAAACTAATCTGTTTTGATGTACATTTTGTCATTTGTTGCTGCAAAGATCTAAGATTTCAAAGTTTTCCATCATAGAGTTGTGGTTGTTTTGATTCTTTCTTTGCGATGTTCGACTTCAATCCTCTTGTTCTAACGTGTTAAAGATCTATCAAGAATCTTGAACTTAACCATGTCAAATTCAAGATTAGGGGAGGATTGTTGGAATTCTACAAAATAAGAATTTCGTGAAGATCTTTGTTGACGGATTCTGTTGAAGTCTTTGGATTCTTTGAAGAAGTGATTCTGGGGAAGTAGTAAAACCGCGTAGTTTGTTTCTACGGATATAGATATTCCACCTATTTTATAGTTAGTTAGGATATGCATGAGCTTTATTAGGAAGTGATAATGTATATCTCTTTTAGTTTTATGATTATACATTTCTTGTGAAACGGTTTAGGGTTCCTTGTCTATAAAAGGAACACATTAGTATATACGATGTACAAGTTAGAAAAACAAGTTTTAATTTTATAAAAGATCCATAGAGGATCAAAGTATTCTTAGTTATCTGTGTTCTTACTTGTGTTTGATTTCCGCTTTAGAATACAATTAATAGAGACTTTCTATTAGTGTATTTGTGATTACATAAACATTACTAACGATTCATGAGTGCTCAAAGATCTATCAAGGTCTTAGGTTCAACAACCTAATGAACCTAATCACCCATTGATCGTAGTTTCCAGGAGTGAGCATTGGAGGTCTATCAAGTGATCCAGCCTCATGAATGGATTGTTGGCTACTTAAAGCTTCACACATCTTTGCAAACCAAGACGGTTCCTACATAGTATTCCTGGATGGATGTTGATTGTTAAAGTTTGTGTAAGGTTGTACTTGAAGACTAGGTGGTGGTTGAGACATTTGTGGTAGAATTGCTCCTGGAGGAAATTGTTGTTGTTGTTGTTGTTGTAATTTTTGGTAAAATTGTTGTTGTTGATTGAGTTGTTGTTGTTGAGGATACACATGAGGGAAGTAGTTAGAGTATGGTGGTTGAGACATCTTGAAACTTGTGTTGTAAAATGGATCTTTGTAGTCGAGTGAAACTTTGTTGATGAAGAATCCTTAAGCGTAGAAATCAAGCTTAGGCAAAGAAAACCTTAGGCGTAAAATCACCAACTTACGTGTAAGAAGTAATCTTACGCGTATGATTAGCTTACGCGTAGGGTTAAGGAACCTTAGCTTATACGTAAACCAAAAGCTTAGTAGTAGAATGCTTAAGCGTAAGATTTTCTTATGCGTAAGACAAGGCTTAGGCGTAAGTAAATGCTTATGCGTAAAGGATTCTACGCGTAAGTTATTGTAGGCGTAAAACTAGGTTTTGCCCAAAATCCTTTACACTTATACCAAGTGTAAAAGATATCCAAAGTCGAAGTGTTTTCGGATTATCCAAGCAAGAAAACACCGAGTAAACCAAGAAACTAAAGATCAAACCAAGGATAACTTACGCGAAGATTAGGGTTTGCTTCAGCGTAGAAATGCCAACTTTACCAAAACTTTGATTTACGCCCAAAATGTTTCTAAACCGATTTTTGAGATGAAAAGGCTTCAATATCATCAAAATATCACAAAAGTGTAAAACTTGATGATCAAAACTATTTCAACCCTTACGCGTAAAACAAGCTACACGTATCAAATCAAGCTTAAAACCAAAGAAATACACGTAAAGTTTAAAACTTTTTACCAAAAACTTAAATTTTAACACCTAATAACCTTGAAAGTACAAGAATCTTGGATTGTAAAGTGTAAAAAATGAAATCTTTTTGCGTATAAAAGTTTAATACCGAGAACCTTACGCGTATACCAAACAACTTCAAAAACAAAACCTTTCACCCAACTATTTTGCGAATGATACCAGTGTTAGGTTCCCATTTATGTAACACAATCATCAATAGAAGAAATAAGATAAAGGAGTGATCGGTTGAACAAATACTAACACATACGTATGAATATTAAGAAGGTTTATGCGTAAGAAATGAAAGTAAATGAACAACCAACCTTTAAATGAAGGTTTACAATCCTATTTATAGGAGAGGGAGCTAGGGCAACATGCCTAGTCCCTTCCTTTCCTTATTAGGCTTGGGCCAAGGCTTATGGGCCTTCTACATAAGCCTTAGCATAATAACAAACATAAAGGCCTAATTAAGCTAACTATTACATATTAATTACTAACACTTGTAATCAAGTTTAGGAGTGATTCCAACATCATTCAAGGCTACTTAGATCCATAAACTTTTGGACCTACAAGTGGTATCAGAGCATTGGAAACATTGATAATGAAAGCACTATATATATTGTTAAGAACCCAGTTTATCATTCTAAGACCAAACACATAGAGATTAGGCATCACTTTATAAGGGATTGTTTTGAAAAGGGTCTCATAAGGGTAGAAAAGATACATACTGATAATAATGTGGCTGACTTGTTGACCAAAGCATTTGATGGACCTAGGTTCAATTTCTTGGTGGTTAAAATTGGTATGGTGAACCCATAGCTACATTTAAAGGGAGGTTAAATGTATAGTATGTAAGGTTAGTTAGCATACTTAATAGGATTTTAATTCTGGTAGTTTCAAAGTAAAGTCTGGTCATTAATTCTGGTCGTTAATTATGTTACCATATTTTGCGGGGTGATAATTATCTTTCTACTCTTTAAACTTATTCCTTTTCCAAAGATAATTGTTTAGGTTTTCAAAACCCTGGCAGTATATATATTCATAGTGACTTGGTCTTTCTCATAAGGATTTCAAAACAGAGTCAGTCTTTTCAATCTATATTCTTTATGTCTTCATGGTTTCCACAGCAAGATGTGTTACGGATGAGCATCTTAATGAATTAATGGCCTTGTGTGCTACTCTGTCCTCTAAAGTACAATAATTGGAGGAAGATCTTGCATCGACTAAATTGCTCTTGGGTTCTAAAGTACAAGCATTGGAAGAGGAAATTCAGAACTTGAAAGTCATGCAGGATGTTTTTCTTGATGAGTCGGCTAACTCTCAAGAATCTGTTCATGGTGTTATTGATTTGAAAAATTCTACCAAACGGGGGAGGAACACAGAGTCACACCCAAAGAAGATAGTGATTCAGAATCTTGACCCAATAGTAGATTGGGAGATCTACATGGATAATTTCGGAAAAGCTTGGAAGATAATCAGATTTAGTGGAAAGTTTGCTATGTACAATAATCTTAAAGATCTGATAAAATCTTATAATCGACAAGACTTGGATACTCTATGGAGTTTGGTTCACTAAAAGCTCAAGATTGCTAACAAGTCAGATGTGAAGGAGCAAGAACTTCAAAGATTATATGAACCAGATCCTACAGATGTATATTGGAATTTTCCATGTCAAGATTCATATGTGTCATGGAAATTCTATGATGTGTGTGATGTTCATCACCTGTCCACAAAAGGTGGAGTTGATTTGTTCATGCTTGCGGTGGAGTATCCATTATGTCTTTGAAGTGCTTCAAGTAATGATACTCTCAAAACTTCAATATGAAAAAGAATCAAGTAGTTGAAAATCTCATTCAAAGGATATGTAATCAACTTCTAGCCATAATATGTGATCAGTTGAAGAAGAGACAATGACTAAAGATGTCACACCCCAATTTACATTTTGCGTGAATGGAATTCACAGGGGCATTGTTGTCATAGCACCACATCACGGTTATATTGAGCGACCTAAAGTGTCGTTTAAAAACACATCGTTGGATATTTCATAAAAACATAATCAGTACAACATCGGTCCCAAAAGGTTTAACAAGTTTGCCAAAATACAAATATGTTACAAATCAAACGATGTTTTGAAATAAAGACCATAATGTACATAATGTAAGTCGGCCTTGCGACTCAAAATATAGGTCCCTAAACCATGTCATGATGCGAATGCCTCGATTACACGAAAATACATTGCTAAAACGTCAACAATAATGTTGGTGAGAAATCATAGGTTTATGTAAATGTTTTATCGACTACACAAGTATAGAATATGCATGACAATCAAGTCACGTAAAAATAATGTTACAATTGCTCTAAGCCCATGACCCCGAAACTAGGCTGTTCAATAATGTATGCCCTGCAGTGTTTGCGGACAACTCCGTAATACCATCAAATGAAATGCATCCGTTTGCTTGGTTGGGATTCACCAACCCGGATGGGCGTCACCCTCGATAGATCTATCCACTCATCCTCGCTTCAAAGATTAACGGTTCATGTTCAAGTAATGGGGACTTTCAAATTGGCAAATGTGGTAACTTAAGCAATGTAATGAATTTAACATACTTGGTATCGTACAAAAAAAATGTAGTGCAATGTATTCTCCCGTGGGTTTGAAAATAATCGAAAGCATGTAAAAGCAGGGCTATGAAAACTCACTTGTATAAACGGGAATAACGGCAAATGTGAGTACAGAGGTTTATAATGATCGTCAACGGGACCTATTATCAATGATATGATATGTCATGAGTTGCAATGTAATGTTATGCATGCACCGTATGTTATTTATACCATTTACGGGTTTTGAAAATATTACTCGTCGTCGAAAAATACTCTTTTGACGTCTTGACCCTTCAAAAATGACTTTACATGTTTTACGTCAAAATGTCATCCTACAATGGTTTTATAATGATTTTTGGTGAAATTACCATTTTAAATCGCAAAACAATGTCGTCGGAAAAATCATTAAATCAACAAAAATGACTCGGAAAAGTGGTCGTAAAATGGTGTCGTCGATCGTTAGAAACGAACTCGACGGTTTTGGAAAGTTTGTATCGATATCTAAAAGTTTCAGTTCAGGAGTTTTCGTCCAAAAGGTCTCGATCATAAAGATATCAAAGGCTAAAGATGGTGGTTTTGCTAATTGTGTGCGAAAAATGAGTTTGACCAATGTTTGAACATCCGTAATTAAATCACTATAACTCCGCTTGACAAACGGCTTTTGTTTTGAAAAATATGGCCGATGAACTTGATTTTACTAGAAGACACTTTGTTATAAAAGTTTTGCATCATGGTTAAAAGCGCATAAACATGGACGATATAGCTAATGAAATACTTGTTACGTAAAAATAATATAGTTTTGAAAAATAATATTTACGGCAACTTTATGAAAGCGGCCATATATTTGTCGTTTTAAATCCGTTTTCTCGTAAAATATGTCCTTAGCCGTATCGAAGTAAACTAATATATTTTTGAGAAGTCGAAATAATTTGTGAAGCTTAAGGCTCGTTTTGACCCGAAATATGTAAAACTGCATGCTGTCTTTTTCAAAAAATATACTTTTAAATCGCCAAACTTTAAAAATTCACCACGGCCGTTATAACTCCGTTTTATCCGTTCAAAAGGCCACGGATTCGTTTTAAAGTATATTTTCTAATTATCAAGGCCAAAATGTCGTACCATCAGTGGGTTTTCCAGAAATTCGTTTTAAGGACAGAGCGTAAAATATAGTTTACGAAAATAGTTTTCTCGGACAAAACCTATTCTAATCCCTTCAAATCAACTCCAAAGCTAATCTAATCCTACCATACACCTTCTTAGGGTGTCATGGGTTCCTAATCACCATCAAGACCAAAGAATAACTTGGGAATAATTATAGGATGACTAATAAGTATATAAAACCTTAAAATCAAGAAATAAATGGTATAAACTACATAACATGCATATAAGCTCCAAAATGATAAGAAACATATGAAAATGATAAGGAAACATAAAATGATAAGAATATGCTTACTAGTGCAAGTGAAGAGGTGTAGGTAACAAAGGATTAACTTAGATATCCTTGGTTTTATTTCAAAACCATGAAAAGGATATGTTCTAGGTTGTTAAAACACACTTGAACTTGCAAAATTTTTGATCCCTTTGGTTCTTGATGTTGGCGGTTATGGAGTCCCAAGGAAGAAGAGAGAACTTTTTTTTAACACTTTGAGAAATGAGAAGTATGTGAAAATAAAGGTGAAGTAAGACTTTTAGTATGAGGTGAATTATTAGCAAAACAAGTAAGAATACCATACCAACATTTAAGACACTCCCTCCCTTGGCGGTTTTGGGGAGGTTGTCTCTCAATTTTATTTTTTTTTTTTTTTTTGTAAAACTTGTGTAAATATTCTTGTGTTTATTTGTAGAAAATGTAAGTAAATTGTAAAAAATGTAAAGTATAAGTAAATGGTAATTTTGGTACAAGTAAGTTTTAGTAAGTCAAAATAGATTGTATTGAGGTGATAAAATTGTAAAAATACTTTCCTTGTGAAAATCGGGTGATAAAATAATTATCGTAAAATTTTAAGAAAAAGCAGCGTAATAATTAAGCGTTAACGATTAAAATACCAAATAAATGTGAAACACTAGGAAAACTAAAAATATAGTTTTATAAACTAAATGTAAGTTTAAAAATACCTCGGGATCATTTTTGAAAGTAACGGGTTAAATAATCAAAATAAAACTCACGCGATAAAAATTATTAAACATAAAAATCACGCGTTGAAGGGTGAAATGAAATGTCGTGCATGTACTAATGAGATGCACATGATGTCAATGAAATGTAGACTACTCATAGTCCATATGAAATGTACGTGATGTCATGATCATGAATTAGCCGCTAAACCTCCAAGGTTCTGCAATTTGAAACAAGTAAACCAAGTTTACTAAAATGTTGAAATAATGAGACATGAGCGGTGTCGAAATGACACGAAAGTACGGATTGTCACATTCGCCCATCAAAAAGGAATTCAGTCCACAATTCAATCGTTATTAGGTCTAACGGTGTCGGCGAAAAGATGTGGATACTTGCGTCGCATCTGGTCTTCCGTTCCCAAGTAAACTCGGGACCTCGTCGAGAATTCCAACGAACTTTCACAATAGGAATACGACTCTGTTTCAAGCTGCTTGACCTCGCGGTCCATGATTTCTCTGAGTTCTTCCACAAAGTTGAGTTTGTCGTCAATATGAACTTCGTCCAATGGAATAACGGCGATTAAATCGAAAGACACTTCTTCAAGTTTGAAACATGAAGCGTGTTGTGCACATGACTAAGTTACGACGGAAGATCAAGTCGATAAGCTACCGGACCAACTCGGCTCAAAATCTTGAATGGTCCAATGTATCTCGGGTTTAACTTCCCACGCTTTCCAAAGCGTACCACGCCCTTCAAGCGATACTTTCAACATAACTTTGTCACCCACTTGAAATTCCAAATCCTTGCGTCTAACATCCGCATAACTTTTACATCGACTCTGGCGGTTCTAAGTCGATCACGAATCGAACAATCTTTTCGGTGGTTTCCGTACCATTTACGGGCGATGAGTTGTGCGTCTCCTACCTCGGCCCAACAAGCGGTGATCGGCACTTACGACCATAGAGTGCCTCGAATGGTGCCATCTTGATCTTGGTGTGATAACTATTGTTGTACGAGAATTCAATCAATGGCAAATGGTTAGCCCAACCATTTCCAAAATCAATCACACATGCTCTCGGCATGTCTTCTAATGTTTGAATGGTCCTTTCACTTTGACCATCGGTTTGTGGGTGATATCTTGTGCTCATCTCTAATCGGTTCGAATGAATCTTGCAATGAATTCCAAAAGTTTGAAGTGAATCGACTATCTCATCGGAAATGATAGAAATCGGTGCTCCGTGCCTCGAGACTATTTCTTTGACATAAAGTCTAGTGAGTTGCTCCATGGAATAAGTCTCTCTAATCGGTATGAAATGAGTGACTTGGTAAGGCGATCAACAATTACCCAAATAGCGTCGTAACCTCCGATGTCTTAGGAAGTTTCGTAACAAAGTCCATTGTAATCGTTCCCATTTCCATTGAGGAATTTCGGTTGTTGGAGCAATCTGACGACTTACGGTATTCGACTTTTACCTTAGCACGGTAAGACATTTGCTAACGTCGTGGCAATCTCCGCTTTCATGTTCGGCCACCAATAAAGCTTCTTAAGATCTTGATACATCTTATCCGATCTGGATGAATAGAATACTTTGACTTATGCGACTCATGCATAATCAATTCTCGTATTCCGCCATACAATGGAACCCATTCTATCTTTGAAACATAGTACTCCATCGCTCTCTTTACAAAACCATTTGCGCTTTCGGGCATGCCATAAAGCTTTTCACTTGGTCGGTTTTCCTCCTTAAGTGCTTCGACTTGTGCTTCATGGATTTTCGATGGTAAAGGAGAAATAATCGTCATTCCCAATGATCGAACTCTTAAAGGTTTAGGCCTCTCTTTCGACTAAGAGCATCGGCCACAACATTGGCTTTTCCGGGTGATACTTGATTTCACAATCATAGTCATTGAGTAACTCCAACCAACGGCGTTGCCTCATGTTAAGCTCCTTCGATCAAGAATATATTGCAAACTCTTGTGGTCGATAAACACTTTGTGCACTTTGTACCGTAGAGGTAGTGTCTCCAAATCTTGAGCGCAAAAACTACGGCTCTAACTCGAGATCATGAGTGGTGTAATTCTTCTCATGAGTCTTAAGTTGTCGAGAAGCATCGCAATCACCTTCTCATTTTGCATTAAAACAGCCCCAAGTCCTTTATGCGAGCGTCGCAATATACAACAAAGTTCTCAATGCCTTGGTAGTGCCAAAATCGGTATTTGCAAAGCTTTTGCTTCAACAAGCTGACGACTTCTTGTTTCTTTCCCCACTCGTACTTCTTGTTTTTCTGTGTCAACTTGGTCAAAGGTCTCGCTATCTTGAAAAACCTTGATGAACCTTCGGTAATACCGGCTAGTCCTAGAAATTGTCGAATTTCCGTAGGATTCGTTGGAGTAGCCCAATCTTTCACGGCTTCAATCTTTGCGGGATCAACTTGTAGTCCTTGACTATCAATGATGTGACCAAGAAATTGCACTTTGTGGTTCCAAAATCACACTTGAAAACTTAGCATACAACTTCTCATTCTTGAGTAGCCTTAAAATCGTCCTTAAGTGCTCTTCATGCTCTTCTTTGCTCTTGGAGTAGATCAAGATGTCGTCGATGAACACAATAACAAACTTGTCCAAGTCGACACATACTCTATTCATAAGATCCATGAATACCGCGGTGCATTAGTCAATCAAAGCGGCATCACTTGAAACTCGTAATGACCGTAACGTGTTCTAAAAGCATCTTGGAATATCCTCTTCCGAACTCGAAGGCGATGATAACCCGACGAAGATCAATCTTGGAATAAATACTAGAACCTTGCGGTGATCGAACAAATCGTCAATTACGGGGAGTGGATAACGATTCTTCACCGTTAACTTGTTCAATTCTCGATAATCTATGCACATTCGGAAGGATCCATCCTTCTTCTTCACAAACAAGACCGGTGCTCCCAGGCGAGGAACTCGGCCTAATGAATCCTTTGTCTAGAAGCTCTTGCAATTGATTAGACAACTCTTGCATTTCGGATGGCGCTAAGCGATGCGGTGCTCGTGCAATCGGTGCGACTCGGGCACTAAGTCAATTTGAAACTCTACTTGGCGTGCGGTGGAAGTCGGTAAATCCTCGGAAATACCTCGGAAAATTCACGAACAATAGGAACATCTTCAAGTCGCTTCTCCTCCGACTTTTCTCCGTTACATGAGCTAAGAAAGCAAGACAACCTTTCTTAATGTACTTCTCCGTTTGATACTCGATATGATACTAATTGAGTTCCACTGTTCCCCACGAATAATCAAAGTTTCGCCATTGTAGGGAAGATGAACAACTTTCTCATCACAAATGATCTTTCTTGCGATGCTTAGATAACCAATCCATGCCTATGACGACGTCAAAACTACCAAGCTCTACGGGCATGAGGTCTATGTTGAATGGATGATTAAGAAAATTGAATGTGCAACCGCGAACAATGGTGTTGGTGCAAACTACGCTACCATTAGCTAATTCGGCGTTGTATGATATGTCTAGTGTAGTTGGTTTAATGTTGAGCAAAGGTGCAAATGCATTGGACACAAAACTTTTATCGGCACCGAATCAAATAAAAGCGAAGCGTAACGATTATTGAGAAGGAGCGTACCCGTGATGACATTCGGGTCTTCCCTATCTTCTCCGCCTCCAATAACATAAACCCTTCCTTGAGCCATACCTCCTTGATTCGGTTTTGCTTGATTCTTTCCCTTCTTGCAATCCCTCTTGTAGTGTCCGGGTTCCCATAACCAAAACATGTAACCTTTGGTGCCGTGCAATCCCTAGTACGGTGGCCAACTTTCTTGCAATTCTCACACGGATCGGGACATCGACCGGATTGTGGTGACTCAAACACTTATTACACTTGGCAAAACCCCGAATATCCTTTTCCTTCTTTTTGACCCGCGACATAAACCTTAGCAACCTCTTGCCTTTTGGGCGGTTGTTGAGTAGCATTCCTACCCCTTGTGTTATCCCACTTGCGCTTGTTATTGTTGTTGTAGTTGCCTCGGTTATTGTTGTTGAAACGGTTGTTGGGGTTGTTGTTGTTATTTCGGTTAGTGGTGGTGTACTTGCCTCGCTTCACCACTTGTGCCATCAACTTCTGAGTAACACGAATAGCTTCCTCGATTGATTGTGGATCGAATGAAGTCACATCTCCTTGAATCACTTGAAGTCCTCGATAAAAGCCTCTAGCAACTTTTCATTATCCGATACCATCGGCGGGCATAATGCGGCTAATTCCTGGAATCTCCGAATGTATGTGTCAATGTCATACCCAATCGTGACCAATTCATAGAACTCCGTCTCTAACTTTTTGATTTCTGTTCGAGGACAAAACTTCTTAGTCACCAAGCTCTTAAATTCCTCCCACGTAAGCTTAAAAGCATTCTCCATACCAATCGGTTGCGCGTATGAATTCCACCATGATAACGCTCCATCGAGCAAAGTGCTCGTAGCATACTTAACCTTACTGTCATCCGGACAGTTACAAAGCAAAAATACCGACTCCAACTTTTCAAACCATCTAACCATTCTTTGTTGCTCCTCGGTACCTCGGAACTTAGTGGGTTCACCACTTTTGAAATCTTTATACGAGCATTTCTTAACCCCGGATCCTCCGGCATTACCGATTCGTGAGCAAGCCTCGCGGCTTGACGGACGACCGGCGGCTTCGGCGGCGGCGGCCACTTGTTTCACTTCGACTCTAAGTGCATTAGCAATGCTATCGTTTACCAACCACGAATTCTTTGCTTGGGTCATCTCAAGCTGTAGCTTTCTTGATTGCCATAACTCTTCAAAATCACAAGATGAAACAATCATGAGAACTCGTAAGTAGAAACAACCATCATACAAATATATCCACAACCACAACATGCATAAAGATAAATGGAATCTGGCGGAACAATAATGAAATATCACAATATAATCACAACACACGTGGATAATATACATGAAAATTTCGGCCTACATGGACCGATATCATACATAATAATAACCATTCCTACATAGTAGAGTCAATACTTGATAATTTGTTTGTACAACAACCAAAATACAACAAGTTCTTTAAACTACGTCACACACCTTGTGACTAGGATAATAATGGTCAAAACTATACATAATACAAGTCTACATAAGGCACCTCATGGTGCTCATGACTCTATCACGGAGATCACGAACACGAATAACCAAACTATCAATCAAACTCCTCATCTCATCCATCGACCTGCAAAGTGACAATACGCTCACGAGCTAAAGCTAACTCCTGATGACTCGTAACTCATCACGTGCCATATCGGTCTGTCAAACAACTCGGGCATCTCACGCCTCAACTCCGTAATGTGCTCTCTATCCTCAATGCAGCCGGTCTTTGAAGACCACGAAACTCTAAGTCAATACTAACCACGCTAATATCAAACCCTCGACCTCCTCGGCGATGGGCTCAATCCTGTCAACCGATAGCTCCCCTAGCGTCGAGTCAAACTATCAATCATAGCTGCTTTGCATCGATCACGGGCACCTAATGCCTCGTGGAAGGGCGTCGTGCGGCGGTGCCCTAGAACTCTCGCCTATCTCAAATCTAGCGGGCGGCTCGGGCTCGGTCGGCGGTGGTGTAGGGATATCGAAGCGTGCACGCTTTTGGGCGGCAAGTCCGATCTTGGTCTGGGATCTCTAAGAAAATATGATGATGATGGTGATGATGGTGGTAGTGATGGTCTTGGTGGTGGTGATGGTGCGAGCAATGGGTTAAAAGGCGGGCTAACGTGAGGTGTGGGTGCGACTTCACCCTCCTCGAAGGTTCGGTCTCGGTGTCGGTCATGATCGGTGGGAAGGCTGCGGTGGATCCGATAGAAGATACAATCTCGGTGGAATGTGATGGATCATCATCCGATGATATGGTAATAGGGTGAGAATCGAAGACATATGCGTGACAACCGATATGAAATAAATGTAAATAATCTCGAACAAAGTGTAAGTGAATCCGCATGATAACAATGAACATGTACTATGATGAAATGATGAGATGCTATGATAATGTAGCTATAGTCTAGGGTCAATGATGCAACCTAGTTCTCTATAAGCGTAGCTCGGTACCAATCATCACACCCCAATTTACATTTTGCGGTGGAATGGAATTCACAGGGGCATTGATGTCATAGCACCACATCACGGTTATATTGAGCGACCTAAAGTGTCGTTTAAAAACACATCGTTGGATATTTCATAAAAACATAATCGAGTACAACATCGGTCCCAAAAGGTTTAACAAGTTTGCCAAAATACAAATATGTTACAAATCAAGCGATGTTTTGAAATAAAGAGCCATAATGTACATAATGTAAGTCGGCCTTGCGACTCAAAATATAGGTCCCTAAACCATGTCATGATCACGAATGCCTCGGTTACACGAAAATACATTGCTAAAACGTCAACAATAATGTTGGTGAGAAATCATAGGTTTATGTAAATGTTTTATCGACTACACAAGTATAGAATATGCATGACAATCCGATCACGTAAAAATAATGTTACAATTGCTCTAAGCCCATGACCCCGAAACTAGGCATTTCAATAATGTATGCCCTGCAGTGTTTGCGGACAACTCCGTAATACCATCAAATGAAATGCATCCGTTTGCTTGGTTGGGATTCACCAACCCGGATGGGCGTCACCTCGATAGATCTATCCACTCATCCTCGCTTCAAAGATTAACGGTTCATGTTCAAGTAATGGGGACTTTCAAATTGGCAAATGTGGTAACTTAAGCAATGTAATGAATTTAACATACTTGGTATCGTACAAAAAAAATGTAGTGCAATGTATTCTCCCGTGGGTTTGAAAATAATCGAAAGCATGTAAAAGCGGGCTATGAAAACTCACTTGTATAAACGGAATAACGGCAAATGTGAGTACACCGAGGTTTATAATGATCGTCAACGGGACCTATTATCAATGATATGATATGTCATGAGTTGCAATGTAATGTTATGCATGCACTTATTATGTTATTTATACCATTTACGGGTTTTGAAAATATTACTCGTCGTGAAAAATACTCTTTTGACGTCTTGACCCTTCAAAATGACTTTACATGTTTTTACGTCAAAATGTCATCCTACAATGGTTTTATAATGATTTTGGTGAAATTACCATTTTAAATCACAAAACAATGTCGTCGGAAAAATCATTAAATCAACAAAATGACTCGGAAAAGTGGTCGTAAAATGGTGTCGTCGATCGTTAGAAAACGAACTCGACGGTTTTGGAAAGTTTGTATCGATATCTAAAAGTTTCAGTTCAGGAGTTTTCGTCCAAAGGTCTCGATCATAAAGATATCAAAGGCTAAAGATGGTGGTTTTGCTAATTGTGTGCGAAAAATGAGTTTCGGCCAATGTTTGAACATCCGTAATTAAATCACTATAACTCCGCTTGACAAACGGCTTTTGTTTTGAAAAATATGGCGATGAACTTGATTTTACTAGAAGACACTTTGTTATAAAAGTTTTGCATCATGGTTAAAAGCGCATAAACATGGACGATATAGCTAATGAAATACTTGTTACGTAAAAATAATATAGTTTTGAAAATTAATATTTACGGCAACTTTATGAAAGCGGCCATATATTTGTCGTTTTAAATCCGTTTTCTCGTAAAATATGTCCTTAGCCGTATCGAAGTAAACTAATATATTTTGAGAAGTCGAAATAATTTGTGAAGCTTAAGGCTCGTTTTGACCCGAAATATGTAAAACTGCATGCTGTCTTTTTCAAAAAATATACTTTTAAATCGCCAAACTTTAAAAATTCACCACCCGTTATAACTCCGTTTTATCCGTTCAAAAGGCCACGGATTCGTTTTAAAGTATATTTTCTAATTATCAAGGCCAAAATGTCGTACCATCAGTGGGTTTTCCAGAAATTCGTTTTAAGGACAGAACGTAAAATATAGTTTACGAAAATAGTTTTTCTCGGACAAAACCTATTCTAATCCCTTCAAATCAACTCCAAAGCTAATCTAATCCTACCATACACCTTCTTAGGGTGTCATGGGTTCCTAATCACCATCAAGACCAAAGAATAACTTGGGAATAATTATAGGATGACCAATAAGTATATAAAACCTTAAAATCAAGAAATAAATGGTATAAACTACATAACATGCATATAAGCTCCAAAAATGATAAGAAACATATGAAAATGATAAGGAAACATAAAAATGATAAGAATATGCTTACTAGTGCAAGTGAAGAGGTGTAGGTAACAAAGGATTAAACTTAGATATCCTTGGTTTTATTTCAAAACCATGAAAAGGATATGTTCTAGGTTGTTAAAACACACTTGAACTTGCAAAATTTTTGATCCCTTGTTGGTTCTTGATGTTGGCGGTTATGGAGTCCCAAGGAAGAAGAGAAACTTTTTTTTAACACTTTGAGAAAATGTGAAGAGAATGAGAAATAAAGGTGAAGTAAGACTTTTAGTATGAGGTGAATTATTAGAAGACAATATACCATACCATACCAACATTTATGACACTCCCTCCCTTGGCGGTTTTGGGGAGGTTGTCTCTCAATATATTTTTTTTTTTTTTTGTAAACTTGTATTGTATTATCTTGTGTTTATTTGTAGAAAAAGTGTAAGTAAAATAAAATGTAAAGGTAAATGGTAAATTTTGGTACAAGTAAGTTTTAATAAGTCAAAATAGAATGTATTGAGGTGATAAAAATTGTAAAAATACTTTCCTTGTGAAAATCGGGTGATAAAATAATTATCGTAAAATTTTAAGAAAACGACGTAATAATTAAACGTTAACGATTAAAATACCAAATAAATGTGAAACACTAGGAAAACTAAAAATATAGTTTTATAAACTAAATGTAAGTTTAAAAATACCTCGGGATCATTTTTGAAAGTAACGGGTTAAATAATCAAAATAAAACTCACGCGATAAAAATTATTAAACATAAAAATCACGCGTTGAAGGGTGAAATGAAATGTCGTGCATGTACTAATGAGATGCACATGATGTCAATGAAATGTAGACTACTCATAGTCCATATGAAATGTACGTGATGTCATGATCATGAATTCGCCGCTAAACCTCCAAGGTTCTGCAATTTGAAACAAGTAAACCAAGTTTACTAAAATGTTGAAATAATGAGACATGAGCGGTGTTAGAAATGACACGAAAGTACGGATTGTCACATAATAAATTTGGATTTATTCAAGTTTATAATAAGTCATTCAAGGCTACTTAGATAAATAAACTTTTGGACCTACACCACTTGTGTTTGTGCTTCCAAACTACCATCCAAACACTCATTCTCAGTAGAAAAAATTCTTTTTTCAACTTTTACCTTTTAGCATTTGACCATGAGAAAAGCACCTAGTGCAAACTCATCAACCAAAAGACCTCCAAGAAAAACTGCTCGTGTTGTCCATGAAATTTCATCAACCGATTCATCACCCAACAAAATTAGAGTTCCTCTCCAAATAACTCTACCAATTAAACCAGCTCCTCAAAGTCTTGTTTCCACCAAACAACCTTTGCCAAACACCACCATACCTTCAAGACAAAACACTCCCATGTCTACTAAAACAATCAAACCTTCACCTCTAGAACCTAGAGTTCTCTCCTTCACCACACCTCACTCATCATCAAACCTATACTCTTTAGAAGATTTGCCCCCTAGGCCTTCTCATCCACCACCACCACCCACATTCTCATCAATTGAGAAAATGGTACCACAACAACCTTCTCACCAAAACCTCGATGTTAGAAATTCACTAGCACCCGTGTCTTTCTCTCCTTCACCCTCAAATAGTCCATCTTGGATTATGAGGAATTTCCAACCTCAATAACCGGGTCATATGGATGTTGATACTTCTTTGCCTTCACCATCAACACATATGCCACCACCTTCTTCCTTTGTGGAACTACCACCTTCTCCATCAAACTTACCTCCACAAATATCTCCATTCTTACCACCACCATTTTCAAGCCATGACAATGATTGCTATTATTGTCAAAATGTCCATGGGTTAGTCCACTACTAAGCTGCAGGTACCCGAATCCCTCAACTTTATCTTGACGGGTCCTTCGGGGGAAGGATCCAGCAGAACTGGGTGGACAAAAATATTTTTGAGCTATCTTTAAAGCGTATTTGAAGGAAACAATGCACCATATACTTGTTTTATAACCTTTGTTTTATAGATTTTCAAAATACACATGGAGACCTTGACGCCCTCAACAAGGGGAGCTTTTCGTCAAAGTAAAATATTGCAAAATACTTGCAATACATTGTTCGATCTTCTAATTACTTGATGCCCTTATTAAGGGGGATATTTGATAACATCAAATAGTCACGAATATTAAGTGTCAATTTCCCGATAATGCTTGCAATTTATATCATTTATATGGATTTACGCTTGTTTTCCATTGTTTTCCACTTTCGGGTAAATTCGAGCATTGGAGCTAATGAGGCGGGAATTGGAGAAATATCAAAGACTTATCTTAGTATGTTGACTTTGAAGAAGTTACGGTGTAACTCATCTCTCACATTATGCCGTAACTAAAGCGTGACTCAGAAAACCAACTCATCAGAAGGTTACGGCGTAACATTCCCTAAAGACTACGACGTAACTATATTAGGTCAAATGAGGTACCACGCCGCTGATAACTACGCCGTAACTATTCCACCAACTACAGCATAACCAAGTATTATTGAAGATACGGTGTAACCACTCATAAGGTTACGCCGTAACCAGCAAATCTAGTGCAAATTACGAAGGAATTGAAGATTATGGCGTAACTCTTATATTAGTTACGCCAGTAACCCGAATCCGCCTATAAATACCCCACGATTTCCAAAGATTTCAAAGCATCCCATTCCACACTACAACCAAAGAGCGTGGGAAGAAGCTAAAAGGCGGGTCTAGAGGAGCATACGGAGGCGGTCTCAGGAGAAATCACTCCCCTACAATAAGCATTAGCTTTTATCTTTTCTTTACTTTCGATTCATGTATTTCGTAACTTTGAATATTGAATTGATTTGTATGGTTAATATGAGCGGCTAAGCACGTCTTGGTCTTGGCAAGTTATGATTCATAATTGTTTTTTTACGTTTACATTACTTACGTATAATTATTTCTAAGTGTATGCATGCATAGTTTATTGGTAGCTACCCTTGTTTTGGTAGTTTTGAATGGCGGTAGAGGCTAGTTGCTTAGGAGATATGACCAATGACCTAAGTGAGTAGACTTAGATGGGAAGGGTAAGATATGACCAATGGCGACCCTTTCTACTTGTGCGATTCGACCAACCGATCACCTACCGTTTGGATGGACTTAAGAATTAGGGGTGAGTGTTTAATTTGCTAACGCCGGGACACTCACTATTATAAATCTAGCATGTAGCGGTACTTAATGACTCAGTTAGGGTACCGGGAACAACAGGGACTTATGAGGGACACGACTTCTCCGTGGTGGCATCTTTCTTGATTGGTTAGGCGAATTGACCAAATGATGTCCTCTAGACTTTGACCCCACAAGTAATTGGAAGTAAGTAGCGTAGACATTACTAGCTAGGAGGAATAACTAGGTTAGCACCACTCTCCCTATTGATTAAACCTTTTCCTTTATTTGCTTTTATCGCTTTAGTAGTTAATTAATTAATTCCTTATCAAAATCATTATTAAAATCATGACACTTAGACTTAGTAATAATCCAACATACATAGCTCTTGGGACGACCTCGGTTTTACCGAATGCTACACTACTGACCGGGTACCTTTGCCGTTATTGCATTAGGGTAGACCATAGGTATCTGAGACTATATAAATATTAAAACACGGTCACTAAAACCTGCACAAGCATCCGTCAATGGGGAGCTAAAATGAGACTCTTTTCTTATCTTACTACTTCTTCTCTCTACTCTTCTTTCTTTAAATCTTTATGTGGAAAAGTAGAAGGGGGGTTGAATAGTTTTACCGATTTTAATTTAAGTTTCAAAGATTTAGATTCGATCTTATGTGAATTCATATGGATGGATGGATAGTATGAAAGAATAAGTAAAGTATATAATGAAAGCAAGTAAAGTAAAAGGATAGAAAGTAGCGACACAAGTGATTTGCAGTGGTTCGGCTACAAGGACACCTTCCTTGCCCTACTCCACTCCCCGAGTACCCCACTTGAGAGTTCAAGCACTATGTCAACAAGCTCCTTCAACTTGGCGGAGAAGCCGCACAACGTCGCTTACACTTTTTCTGGTATAAAGCTAAATACCGAGTTATTCCACGAGGTAGAAGTAAACCTTTACACAACTATTACACAACAACTATGTGAAATATGAGTTACAAGATCTTGCTACAGAAATCTTGTGGATGGACAAATAAATCAAGGACCCTTTGCTTGGATGACTTGTAGAATAGCATGATCTCGCCTTTGTGAAGGACCTATATGAGAATCACAACAAAAGATATAAGAACTACTAGAATGATCAAATGATTAGAGGTTAGGAAAGTGAGATAATATGTGAAAGAGTTGTAAGAAGAAGGATGAGTAAAAATGAAGAAATGGATCACTATTTATAGGCACAAAAGCCTTACATCTCGCAGTTTAGTGGATCCCTCACTTGGGGATCCGGCGATCTAAAACCAGGATCCGATGAGTGCAGGTCGAGCAGTCCGGATTTTGGGTTGCAAACCGGGTTATGGGTTATGGGTTATGGGTATGAGTCATGGGTCATGGACTTTGGGTCATGGGTACCCAACAGGATACTATGTATCTAGACAATGGGTTATGGGTCTTGGGTGATGGACATTGGGTCATGGGTCATAGATAATACTCAACATGATTTCATGCATGAAGTCATGCCATGGGTCATGAGTTATGGATTAGCTCCATGGGTATGGGTCATGGGTCTTGGATATTACCCATCCTATTACATAAACTATTACAACAATTAAATTATTACAACATTTTATGTAAATGACCAAATGTATGTACTTTGGAAAACAACATGTATTCTTATAATTTTACTTATGATAACTCTATATTTGTCATCAACAAAACATAACGAGATCGCTAAATATAAACAAACGCTTTTACGGTTTATTTGTATTAACACTTTCTTTTCTAAATTTCTTACTTTCTAAAATCTTTTCTTAAAACTATTTCTAAATCTTTCTCTTTTACTATGTGTTAGTTTCTTTTCGACACTCTTTTTGTTTCAACAAAAAAGGGAAAGAGAGTAAAAACTTCAATTTGAAATTTTATGAATTTTATTTTTTACTTAAATATATTTATATTTTGTCATCAACAAAAAGGGGGAGATTGTTAATACAAATAAACCATAAAAACGTTTATTTATATTTTACGATCTTCTAATGTTTTGTCTATAATAATAACGAAATAAATAAAATACGTAAAAGCTTTGAGCCAATAGTTTACTAACACAATTTTACTAAACATATAAAATCATCAAAACATATGTGGAAAACTAGAAGGGGGGTTGAATAGTTTTACCAATTAAAACTTCGTTTTAAAATATTTAGATCGACTTATGTCAATCTATTTGGTATGTGTGTTGGATATTGATAGATAAGCATATAAATAAGTAATGCAAAGATAAATATTAAAGGAATTCAAAACCACGACACGAGTATTTATAGTGGTTCGGCTACAAGGACACCTTCCTTGCCCTACTCCACTCCCCGAGTACCCCACTCGAGAGTTTGTAAGCACTACACAACACAAGCTCCTTAATGTGGAGGAGAAGCCTTCACAACATCGCCTACTCTTTATCCGGTACAAGGCTAGAAACCGAGTTCTTCCACGAGGTAGAACCAAACCTATCACAACATCGCCTACACTTTATCCGGTACAAGGCTAGATACCGAGTTTCATTACAAAGGAGGAACTACTACCCAACACTACACCACACCACAACTACCTAAAGGAGACACACTCCTTGTTACAACACTAGAGAGGATATCAACATCCTCTAACCAAAGCTACACATCGATGCACCATATCGAATGTACACCATTAGCACCATTCACTAATGCCTTAAACACGACCCTTCGGCACCTTTCACTAATGCCTTCAACACGACGCTTCTATGGAGGGAGAAAGAACTATCAACAAGATGCACTTCAGTGGTCTTGATGATGACGAAGCCTAGCAACTCACGACTTGAGCTTGCACGTCTTCAAGAAGTGGTGATCTCTCCTTTAAGAGGAACCTAGAGAATCACACAAACATAAAACTACATAGAATGATCCTTTGGATCAGTGGTTAGAGATGTTAGAATACTGGGAGAAAGTATATTTAGAGTGGTGTTGAGCAAAAGAGAAATGGCTCACTATTTATAGACAAATTATGTCTATTGTCCCATTATTTCCACGGATCCCTTCCTAGAGGGATCCGGCTAGTGCAAAATTTGGGATCTGGCTACTAGGTCAGTTTAGTCCGAATTTCGGGTTGCAAACCGGGTTATGGGTTATGGGTTATGGACCATGGGTTATGGGTAATGGATTATAGATACCTAACAAGATGCAATATACCTAGTCATTGAGTTATGGATCTTGGGTCATGGACTTTGGGTCATGGATCATGGATAATACCCAACATGACTTTATGTATGATGTCATGCAATGGGTCATGGGTGATGGATCATGTGGAAAACTAGAATGGGGGGTTGAATAGTTTTACCGATTAAAACTTTGTTTTAAACTATTTAGATCGACTTCAATCTATTTATGTTAGGATTTAGTAAATCCAAGTATTAAAGAGTCGGTCACCTCAAGTATATGTAATCGTTAAGCTCGTAGTCGTAGATTATTATAAGTTAAGTAGTATTTAGTTTAAGTAACACCGTGGAGGACAGACGGGTCTTTACCCATTGTATGCACGATCCACGACCCGATAGGTGGCGATTTATGTAATGACTATAAATACTCTCTACCTCCCAGGTAGAGTTTGGAGCTCATAATAAGATTTTCTTTCTCTCACTAAAGTTCCCAAGTCTCTAACTTTCTCTCTAAAACCTCTTATCGCCTATTTGTGATTATGGTTTAGTGTGTTTGTGAAATCCAATATGTTACAAATGGTATCAAGAGCCATGGTTTGATCATCTCTTACATATTCTTGGATTTCTAGTGGTTTTTAGATGGTTTTAGAGTTTGAAAAAGTTTAGTGGTTTTTGCATCATTTGGATCATCTCTAGTGTTAAAGTTTGAATTTTGGGTGTACTTTTGTGTTTAGAATCATTGTATGTGCTTGGGTTTTGATTTGGTAAGCTTGAATCATCGTGGTTGGGTTGTTTTGGATTGAAAAGTGGTGTTTGTGAGTTTTTCTAGCTAGCGACTTGAGCCACGGATTATTAATCTTGGTAGCGACTTGCTTTGTAAGTTGGTAGCGAGTTGTAGTTGAAGTTGTTAGCGATTTGAGCTTAGCGACTTGTCTATTGAGACAAGCCGACAAACGGTACATTAGTGGATTCTCCACTACGGTAGCGACTTGGTGAAAGTTAGCGACTTGTACTTAAGTTTGTTAGCGACTTGGTGTTAGCGATTTGGTGCCTAGCGAGTTGCTATTTAGCGACTTGATAACTTAGCGATTTGGTGCTTAGCGAGTTGTTCTTTAGCGACTTGCACGTGTCTTAGCGACTTGGCATTATAGCGACTTGATAGTTAGCAACTTGGTTCTTAGCGACTTGGTTCAAGGTTTCTTAGCGACTTGGGTGATTTTGCTTATAATCGGTTTTCTCTTGATTTAGTAAAATCCGTGAAAGAATCTATTTCCGGTTTAATCATAGAGTTATAAAATCCGTGTAATCTGTTAACATGTCTACCAACGTACCTACAATCATCTCCATTGTTGCGAGGATGTTCAAGCGGTGGTTCGATACTCGTCCACCCATGCTTGAGCGAACCGACTACGACTCTTGGGCTCAAAGAATCAGTTGTCTTGTCTTGGAAAGGAAAATGGGGTCAACATTCTCAAATCGATTGATGAAGGACCTTATCAGTTGAGACTACAAGAGACTTAATTGATACATTGCGGATGGAACAATGATCTATGGAATAGACGGACCAAAGACATATGATGAGCTCGATGATAAGGAGAAAAAGAGATTCGATCTTGATATCGGGGCTTCTAACATCATACTTCAAGGTCTTCAAAAGATATCTACAAGTGATCAATCACAACACGAAGCCAAGGCGGTGTGGGATAATGTCAAGATGCTTCTCTCGGGTTACGAACTTACTATGGAAGATAGAATCACAACTCTATGATGAATTTGAGCACTTCAAGATGAAACCGGATGAGAGTGTCTATGAGTATTACGTGAGATTCCACAAGCTTGTGAATGATATGAGAAACATCGAATGACTATGCCAAACATTCATTTGAACTCAAAGTTTGTGAACAACATGAATCCCGAATGGCACAAGTTTGTCACCTCGTGAAGCTAACCAAAGGATTGAAGAATACAAACTATGAGCAACTCTATGCCTTCCTTCTTGAGAATGAGAGACATGCTATGTTTGAAAAAGGATTCTTAATCGGTTCAAAACCAACCGGGAGAGATAAGCTCATCAAATGATTCAAGCGCCTTCTACTCAAACATTGGAATTACCACCAAAGCATCTCAAGTTATACCCATGGGTAATGGTAATCACAAACTCATTCCCGATCCAATGTTCAAACAAGGCGATCTTGATGCACACGTGGAAACTTCATTAATCAAGCGGCTCTCATGATCGGTCAAAACATGAACTCTCTCCCACACAACAACAACCTCGAGCGACATCTAATCCACACAATCGAGGCCCTTTATCGAGAGATGGGAAGGTTATGGTACAACCCGGTTCAAGAAAGCGGTATGAACAAGGAAGAGGTAGAGTTGATAGAGGTATGTGGCAAATCGAAATAGGGAAGGAATGGAAATCAAGGACAAGTAAAGCCGATCAAGTGTTACAAGCTGTGGTGGTGAGGACATATTGCAAGGCGCACATCGCCAAAATGCCCTCGAAATGCAGTACTTGAGGATAAGATGTTGCTAGTGCAAGCTCGGGACAATGGAGCGACTTTGGATGAAGAGGAGTTCTTGTTTCTTCTTGAAGGAATGCCAAGACATATGATCTTGATGTTGATGAGCGACCAATTCGGAGATAGGTCATAATCATCGAATGCCTTTCAAGTAGGCGATTGTGATGCATTTGACTCGATGTAGATGAAGAACCTCTTGCTCAAACAATCTTCATGGCTAGCATCTCACCTATGGTTTCTCCAAGGTCTCTCCTCACAACAAACTGGTCCATCCAAAGACAAAATCATTTGGAGGTATTAAAACTATATGATAATGTTGATGAGCGAAAGATGCATAATGAAGTACAATCTCTTGAAACTTATGAATCAGATATTGATGATGAGGGTAATAGCAATATTGTCCCATATGATCAATATGTGAAGCAAAGTGAAAGTAAGGTTGTACCAAGTAATGCATCCTCTGCGATCAATGATGACTATGTTTTGATGAATTCACTTGCATGTGCCCACGATGATTACATTGTCTACGAACTTAATGCCTATAAAGAGCGTGTTGCTATTTATGAACAACGTGCTAAATTTGAGTTGACCACCCGTGAGCGAGAAATGGATGACCAAATCGTACAATTATTAGAAAAAGTAATTTTAGAGAAGAAATATTAAAACAAGAGTTAAACTCCTTACAAGAAAAGCTTTCTAAAGCGCTAAGCAAAAACAAGAACTTCAAGAAAATGTGAAAATGCTTAAGCAAGAATTCAATGCTAAGGAATCAAAACTTTTGAATGATTTTCTAATCTAAAACTTTGAAAAACAAGCTTGAAAATAAATTATGCGTACAAGGAACACCATTCGATTGCTCACATGATCACTAAGCATAGAGTCTTAAGCGATAAGCATAGCATTCCCTTGTTGAGGAACCAAATCCGAGGTCATTAAAAGGCTAGAAGTGCTCATAAGGTAATTTATGATGGCAATGAAATCCTTAAGCCTAGGCAGAAACCTAGTTGCTTGAGTGTGCCTTGAGGAAGATAAGAAATCGAGATGAAGTCACTAGGGAGAAGATGAACAAGAAACTAGATGATCCTAAATGTAAAGAGAAAAAATATCTATCATACCCCATGATTACAAAAAGGAGAATTGGATTTCCTTGAACATGTTTAAGCCTCAAGCGTTGTTAACTCCCGAACAAGTGTTACGGAAAAAGATTTAGATAAGCAAAAGCGAGAGAATCTTGTTGTTACAAACCCTCCCTTAGGAAAATGCCTTGACGTGTGTATCCTCCAAATACACCAATGCATCTAGTTCCTAGAACTATTGCCACTAAAAGCAAGACCTTAATCGGTCAATATGTCATATTTCAATTATTTGTTGATTTTGAGAAAACTTGTAAGAAAAGGATCACACCCATGGGATAAGCGAAGGGAAAGGGTTTTGAGCAAACTAAAGAATGCTATTTAAGCGAGGTCATGCCTTTCTTTAAACAATTAAAAGGTCAATTTGAGAGTCTTAAAAGGGGATGGACTTAGATATTAAAGAAATGGAAAAGGAATTTGATGCGATGATTGTTGAGGTTAGTGACTATGGCGAGAACTAAAATATAATGAGATTGAGAGGAAGAACTTGCATACCTTGAATGAGAATCTTATTTACGAATGTATTGCTCAAGATGTGTTTTACTTTGCTACAAATTGTTCCATTAATGCTTCTCAATTTCATGAATTATCTGTTGCTCGAAAGTCTCCCATGATCGTGTCATTGAGCTTGAAAAACTAACTCTAAAGCGCATAATAAGGTTGAGCAGGATGATCATGATAACTGGTAAAACAGTTTTCTAAATTGGAAGTTGAGCATCTTGCTTTGCAATTAAAATATCAACATCGAAAGAAAATGTTAAAACCTCAAATATCAAGACATCCTTGGATGTTCACGAATTTGATGCGATTTTGAAATTAGCAAGCGTGATGAGCAGATTCGAGCTCATTGTAACACGATCGAGAAAGTTGAAAGCCCAAATTTCTCAATTAAAGGGTGAAATGAACAATGTGGTGGCTCCCAAATGCCTCCTCCTTTAGATTCTCGAATTCTCAAAATTTTCATCTTCAAAACTTGGTTAATGCTTTACAAAAGGAAAATGAGAGTTTTCTAGAAGAAAATGAAAAGGTTAACGTCATTTCAATGAGTTATTTGAGTCAATAAAAGTCACTCGTAATAAAAATAATGAACAAATAACCGTTGCAAAAGGAAATTGAGAATCTGAAGAGTCAGGTAAAAGGGAAAATGCCAATGACCAATGGGAGAATGGTGCATCAAAGTTGCATGGTTGTAATAAATATGCTTTGTCTGTGAAATATGTTCCTCCTCATCTTAGGAATAACAAACTTGCCATTCAAACATATTTCTCATACCTTAAGGATAGTCTAGAATGTCTCCGTGAGATTGTAGAAGAGGATAAGTTAGAGAAACCACTTGATAATGCAATTGGCCATGCATGCTTATATGCCAAACGATCTCAAGAACTTCTAGAATGCTTAATTACAATATGCCCTAAATCCCTAGGTGAGCAAGTCAATCCCTTGATACCCTGTTCTATGCCTAATGCCAAGTATACAAGTCATTCAATGCCCAATGTTATGAATGTGAACTTTAGTAGGCCTTCAAATAGTTCGGATCCAGCACCTCGGTGTTAAGAAAGTGAACCTCGGTGTGCCTTGAATAGTTCACATCCCAACACATCAAAGCAGGAAAGGCAAAAGTAGCAAAACCAACTAATGTTCCGTTCCTCTACAGAGTGTCGGTGACATTAAAGCGAGCGGTGTCAAAGTCTCAAGGCAATACAAGGAATGATAGGACCTCATGAGCTAAGAATGTGCATTGGAAGAAAGTAGAAGATCACCGTAGGGAGAATTTGAATAAAACGAATCGTGTTGATTCTAGTGTTAGCTCTAAGCATACTGTAATTAATGCGAATTCTACTACTTTTGGCAAAATATGTAATGATGATTGCGTGGTTTCTGTTACTAATCTTGAATGTGGTATGAATGATTTGTCTAAAGCTGTCAAATGCTCAGTTAAAACTGTTAATGTTAAAAATCAAGCTAAGAAGGCTAAAAGGCAAAAGCGAAAGAAAGTTAGAAAACAGTGGAAACCCACAGGAAGAACATTTAGTAAGATAGGTTATCAATGGATACCTTTTGGCCATAAGGTTAATCAGGAAATGCCCACTAGAAAATGGATGCCTACTGGTAGAATTATTCCCTTAAGAAGTGAACATACTTTGAATAGGTCAAATACGGATACTAGCACTGCATCTATTTCTAATGTTTCCATTGCTTCTATTTCTAATATGGGTGTTTCTATTTACGATGTGGGAGTTCCAATCATTTGTTACTAACCAAATGGAACCCATTCTTGCATGGGGATCCCAATTATCGATTATCCATTCTTGTGCGTGTTCAGCTGCGGATCGTTCAAATCGTTACGTGGTACACGGACTCAGTTTGTTCCAAGCATATATTTGGAGACGGTCGCGGCTCATGAACTTCGTGAGTAAATTCATCGGAGACGTTAGATTCGGGAGCGACCATTTTGGAGCTATTATGGGTTATGGAGATTATGTGGTTGGTAAAGTGTAATTTCGGGGTATATTATGTGGAAGGTCTTGGTCATAATTTGTTCTCTGTTGGTCAATTACGTGATTCCGATCTAGAAGTGGCTTTTAGAAAACATACTTGTTTCGTTAGAGAACTTGATGGTGTGGAATTATTAAGAGGTACTCGAGGTTCAAACCTATACACCATCTCTATCGATGACATGATGAAGTCTTCTCCAATCGCTTCTTGTCAAAGGCTTCTAAAACAAAGTCTTGGTTATGGCATCGTCGTCTCAATCACTTGAACTTGGCACCATAAACAATCTTTCGAGAAAGGATCTTGTCGAGGCTTACCCAGTTAAAATATGAAAAGATCATCTTTGTTCGACTTGCCAATTGGGAAAAAGCACGAAATATGCCCACAAACCAAAACCCACAAACTCGATAATGGAAGTTCTTCATACCCTTCATATGGATGCATGCGGACCAATGAGAGTGCAAGCGATAAATGGGAAGAAATACATTCTAGTAGTTGTTGATGACTACTCTCGATTTACTTGGGTAAAGTTTTTGAGGACAAAGGATGAAACTCGGATGTCATCATCAAACTAATCAAACGACTTGAGTTCGACTCAACAATACGATCGAATTGTTCGAGCAGACAATGGCACGAGTTTGTTAACAAAGACTTAATTGAGTTTATGAAAGTGTTGGAATCGGTCATCAAAGAAGTGTTCCACGAACTCCTCAACGAGCGGTGTAGTTGAAAGGCGAAATCGAACTCTTGTAGAAGCCGCAAGAACAATGCTAATTTATTCAAAGGTTCCAATGTTTCTATGGGTGAAGCCATTGCCACTTGCTACACCCAAAATCGTTCCCTTATACACACCTCTCATGGAAAAACTCCATATGAACTTGTTCATAAGCAAGCTTGATCTCTCCTACCTTCGTGTGTTTGGTGCCTTGTGCTATCCAACGAATGACGGTCAAGACTTAGGAAAATTAAGAGCAAAGGCGAGATATTGGAGTTTTGTTGGTTATGCACCAAACAAGAAGGGTTCTGAAATCTACAACAAGAGAACCGAAATATCATGGAAACAATTCACGTTACGTTCGATGGTGACCGGTCAAATGGCTCTGGACAATCGATTCTGGACCCGCACTTCAAAAGCAGTCCCATTGGTTCATCCTTGTACCAAATTCCTCTCCAATGACTCCATATGTACCTCCAATGAAGATGATTTGAAGAAATTGTTTGATCCGATGTTTGATGAACACTATGAGCCAAGTGCTAATGATCATCAATTCCTACAACAGGGCTGCTCATATCCACATGAATGAAGTCAATCCTTGATCTCAATATCACTAAGTCAAGAAGCGCTGCTGCGATCACTCTGTCTCATCAACAAATCATCAATCTTCAAATGTACATCATGGAACTGTTTACGGCATCAATGATGAAGTTAATCCCTTTGCTACTCACGAAGATGCTCCATTTGAAAACATATTTGCTCTGAATCATCATCGAACCATCTTCATGAGAGACATCGACTCTGCTACTTGGTTCCTCAACAACAACCACATGAACACCTCGGAAAATGGACACATGATCATCCATTAGACAACATCATTGGAAACCTCTCTCGTCCGGTATCCACAAGGAAACAACTTGCAACCGATGCCTTATGGTGCTTCTTCAACTCCGTACTCTCTAAGATCGAACCTAAAGGCGTTAAAGCGCTATGAATGAAGATAGTTGGTTCAATGCCATGCAAGAAGAAATTCATGAGTTTGATCGATTAGATGTATGGGAATTAGTACACGCTCCAGTTGTGCTATGATCATTGCTCTAAAATGGATCTTCAAAGTGAAACTTGATGAGCATGGTGATGTTACGAAAAACAAGGCTCGATTGGTTGCAAAAGGATACCGTCAAGAGGAGGGTATTGACTTTGAAGAATCATTTGCTCATGTTGCTCGTGTCGAGGCAATCGAGAATCTTCTTGGCTAATCTTGCAAGTAAGAACATGGTAGTCTATCAAATGGATGTAAAGGCGGCATTTCTTAATGGAGATCTTAAAGAAGTCGTCTCGTCGACCAACTGAAGGCTTTGTGAATCGAGCATCCTACTCACGTTTATCGTTTGAAGAAGGCTCTTTATGGTTTAAAGCAAGCTCCAAGGGCATGGTATGATACGCTATCAAAGTTTCTTCTATCTCTTGGATTGACAAAGGAGGCGATTGATCCTACATTGTTCACCGAAAGTCGAGCAAACATTTAATTCACGTTCAAATTTATGTTGATGATATCATCTTTGCCTCGTGACCCCAATGAGTGTGACCGTTTTCAAATGAAATGGGTTCTAAATTTCAAATGTCAATGATGGGACAAATGTCATTTTCTTGGGATTACAAATTTCACAAAGTCCGGAGGCATTTTATAAATCAATCTAAATATGCAAATGAGATTTTAAAGAAATTTGGATTTGATTCTAGTGACCTGTTGACACTCCCATGATTGAGCGTACTAAACTAGATGAGGACCACTCGGGGATCATGGTAGACCAAACAAAATATCGTAGTATGATTGGATCACGATGTACCTCACGACTAGTAGACCGAGACATCTTGTTCATTTGTTTGCATGTGTGCTAGATACCGAGCTAAGCCTACTAAAAAGCACCTTGAAGCGGTTAAGCGGGTCTTCGGTATCTCAAGGAACCATCAATATGGGACTTTGGTACCGAAGGACACCGGTATGTCACTAACGACCTATCACGAATCTTGATCATGCGGGATGTCAAGATACTCGTCGAAATACGTCGGAGGTGCTCGGTTTTGGGTGATAAGCTTGTGAGTGGTCTTCAAAGAAGCAAATGAGTACTTCTATTTCCTCTCAGAGGTGAATACATAGCCATGTCATCTTGTTGTGCTCAAATCCTATGGATGAGATCCCATTATCGACTATGGCTTTGAATTCAACAAAATCCCTCTGTCTTGTGATAATAAAAGTGCTATTGCTCTCTCATGCAACAACGTACAACACTCAAGAGCAAAGCACATCGACATTCGACATCATTTCATCGGGGAGCAAGTTGAAAGCGGTGTGGTGGAACTTTACTTTGTGAGGATGAATACCGGTTAGCGAGACATCTTCACCAAAGCTCTTCCTAGAGAACGTTTTGAGTTTATTCTTCCACGACTTGGTCTTAAAAGCCTTCAACGGAAACACTCAAACGTCTTCAAGAGGAAGAAGAGGATTAAAAGGTTTTCTTCATCTATCTCTTGTAAATATTTATTCGAAAAACAAAATACAAAATTATAAAACCTTCAAAAATCAAATAGAAAAATATAAAACTTTCAAAATCCATAAAAATTTGAAAAATTCGAAAAATCTTCAAAAAATATTGTCATTTTGTCATGTTTTTCTCGATTCGATAAATATCTACGGTCTTGATCTTGTCATTCAAAGAATGACACGGGACTTTAGATGTTGTTGAATTTTCTATAAAAAAAAAAAAAAAAAAAAAAAAAAAATATTTTTGGGAGAAAGAGAAACAATGGTTTATTGTCATTTCGAGCGATAACCGCTTTTCAAAGAAAAAACGAGCCATGCTTTATCTTGGTTTTCAAATCTCATGCTCGATTCTTTAAACAAATCCTTACTATCTAATGAAAACTAGTTGCTTTGAAAAATAACTCGGACTCTATTTTTGGAAATCATCTGGACTTAAAGTTTGTCAAAATATCTATCTCTCAATCAACAACTTATGTCATTGATTGAGGGAGAATGATTTCAATTAAATTAAAGGTTATTTGTCATTCAATTGTTTTCAAAAGATAATCATGCATGTTTAATCAATGGAGTTTAAAGTCTCAAAATCCGATCCTTATCGGTTAAAACGCTTTCATAATCAAGTCACAATTCTCCTTAAAAGCTTTCAAAATCAATTTAAATCTCTGAGATCACAAATCTCAAATGATTTGATAATTGTGATCGGGGAGAATTTGTGATTTAAATTGGTTTAAAGCGATAATTCGATAAATGGTTTTATAAGGATGTACAAGCTCTCCTCCCACATGTGCCAAACGATTTCAAATTTTCCATGCACATGTTGAGGGGAGCATCTATCTTAAACCACAAAGATTTGAAGCGTGATTGATTTGTCTCAATGTGCGGGTTCCCTCTAATATGTGCAAAACTCTTTCAAACCTCGAGGCACATATTGAGGGGAGCAAATTTATGAAAACCTCATCCTTCCCTAATATGCTTTATCTACTTGTTTTGATCGGGAAGTGATGTTGATATCTTTTAGAAAATGGTAATCAAAGTTAATTCTTCCTCTTGCCTCCGTGTGCTAAAACAATTTCAAATACATGATGCACATGTTGAGGGGAGCTCTTGTTCTAAAAATATCAAAAACAATTCGGTACAAAATGCTTTGATAATATATCACAAGTATCGGATTGATTTTCAAATGGTTTTCAATTGGTTCCAATGGCGGATGAACAATACCAAATAGACCGACCAACTTTACTTTATGTATGGTGATATAAGGATGATAAGGTTAGGTATTTGTTCCCATGATCCGCTTGAGAAGGAGGGATCTACCGAGGACAATCCACTAGATAGTGTAGAAGTCCTTAGGTATATTGAAAAAAGGAGAAAAGTGAGATATGGGAAGAGTGCGGATGAGGCGAGCTAATCTTGGAATAAACCCAACAAGGTTCTAGTTATGAAGTCTCGGTAAGCCTTGAAGGGTTGAAGAATGAAAAAGAATTGAATGAGAAAAGGGTGAAAACAAATAGCCCTCCATTTATTCAACCTTAGGGCGAAACGGGTTCAATTCATATACTCTTGGTGGTTACCAAGGTAACATCGGTATTGAAGACAAGGCGTCATGGACCCGGTGACGCACTGCACTTCAACTTCCCAAACCACTCAAGTTCCTCTTAAAAGGACTTGTTTCATTCTCACGGGGAACCTACATTATCTATCGACTTTCTCTTAGAGATTGTTGATATTGAAGAAGGAGACCCTCTCCTAGTCTCGATATAGGATCCAAATATGCACAATTGAGTCTAGAGCCACGAGATCATCAATAAATCTCATTAGGACACTTTCAATGAAGACTCTGTTTCACACAATGTGGAAGAGATTATATCTTGAGTCCTCGCATTATCCTTGTGGTATTGCGGAACATCCGAGTGATATGTAAACATATTCACAATGAAGATGGAAAGCCTTACGGAGCCAACATCAAACAAGCTCTGGTAGGTGGCATGTGAGATCTATTCAATAGATCAACCATGTGACAACCGAGCAGAAACAATGGGCGATTCAATCTTTTGAATCAATCACAGTTCGAGATATGGATTGACGGATACCTTTGAAAAACCGGTCGTTGTGCTTAAAACTCTTTTCTTTAGCACATCGATTTGTACTTATATTTCAAATCAAAGGTGTTTATGATTGATAATTGATTTTCATTAAAACCTTCGTTGTATTGCAAAACAATTTCTATTGAGCGATACGATTGTTTTCAAATCTCTTTTATCAATCGGTGAATCTCAATTATTGGTTCACTCACTCCGTGTTGTCTTCTTTGAGGCGTTCGGTTTGAGAACGGCTAGAAACATTGCGAAACCACATCAAGGAAATTCTTGAATTATACGATCACGGCGGTACTTGTCTTGATCAGCGAGGAACCGTGGGCGTGTACCTCAATTCAACAAAAGTGATCAAAGACACTTTTGTGTGCTTTATTGCTAAGCTGTTTTATGCGAGGAACACCCTACGTTTGCGGTGATCGAAATGGGCGGTCAATCCATAGCCGCATGCTCACACAACACATTCATTTCAAAGAAATCATGATTAGTGCATCAATGACTCGATATTATCACTCCATGCTTACGCTTTCTGCTGCGCCAATATCATGAATCAATAAAAGCTTCCGCTACTCGATGAGAATATATCATGATCCGAATGTGAGCATGTCGGTCCAAATGTCACAACATCACATAATACCAACACCACAATGGATGAGTCGAGATTGATGTTTGATGATCTCAAAGCGGCTCAAAACTCATTATCACGTGGATCGGTAAAAGACCTCCACTTGGATTAACCAAACATGCAATGTGAAGAATCAATGACTACGAGCTTGAACAAAGTACTACATCAAGAATGCAAGAACAATTTTTATGTAATATCTGTTTGTATTCAATGTAATTTTAATGTGTGTTTGAGGTGACCTCCTTAGGGAGATTGTTAGGATTTAGTAAATCCAGTATTAAAGTGTCGGTCACCTCAAGTATATGTAATCGTTAAAAGCTCGTAGTCGTAGATTATTATAAGTTAAGTAGTATTTAGTTTAAGTAACACCGTGGAGGACGGACGGGTCTTTACCAGCTGTATGCACGATCCACGACCCGATAGGTGGCGATTTATGTAATGACTATAAATACTCTCTACCTCCCAAGGTAGAGTTGGAGCTCATAATAAGATTTTCTTTCTCTCACTAAAGTTCCCAAGTCTCTAACTTTCTCTCTAAAACCTCTTATCGCCTATTTGTGATTATGGTTTAGTGTGTTTGTGAAATCCAATATGTTACATAATACAAATAAGCGGGAAAACGTTTATTTATATTTTACGATCTTCAAATGTTTTGTCGATAACAAATATAAAATCATTTTAACGAAACAAATAAAATAAATAAGCGGTTTGAACTAATAGTTTTCTAACACACTTACACTTTTACATAAAACACTAAAACAAGTATAAGTGATTTTATGATTTAGATACATATGTACAACAACTAGTGTTTACATATTGGGTTAAACATATACTTAAACTAAGTATACTAAAATGGGTAAAAACTAAGTGTATGCTAAATTGGGTAAATACAAGTATATACTAAAAGGGTAAATACTAGCAAATGGTTTTGACCCATAACCCATGGTTTTATATATACCACTTAACCAAGTTCATTGTATCTAGAAAGAAAACCATGGATCAACCCATAACCCATGACCCATGACCCTTAACCAAAAATACCCATGGGCGAGAGAGGAGCGGACCACGGATCCCTAGCTTTGTGCTAGCGGATCCCTTGTGGTAGGGATCCGTGGGATCCGGGATCGAGAAGAGAAATTCCTCTATAAATAGAGAGCCATTTCTTCCTCTCTAAGTGTGCTTTTAACATATACTTCCCAAAGTATTCTAACCTCTAACCTCATATCTAAGTGATCTATGTAGTTTGTCATTTGTTTTGTGTGATCTACTAGGTTCCTCTCAAAGGAAAGATCACCACCTCTTGAAGACGTGCAAGCTCAAAGTCCATGAGTTGCCATGCTCGTCATCATCAAGACTACTAAGGTTATCTTGTTGATAGTTCTTCCTTTCTCCATAGATGTTGGGTTGAAGGCATTAGTGAAGAATGCCGAAAGTGTCAAGATAAGCATTAGTGAAAGGTGCTCATCATTCGTGTCAAAGCATTAGTGAAGGATGCTAAAGGTGTCAAGACGAAGGCATTAGTGAAGGTGCCAAGCATTGTGTCAAAGGCATTAGTGAAGGATGCCAAAGAATCAAATCAAGTAGCATTTGGGAAGAATGCCTAGGTCGTATAATCGATGAGGTGCATCGTTATACATATATGTATTTGTTTATTTACAAGCATGGTGATATCCTTGATGGTGTTGTAACAAGGAGTAGATCTCCTTGAGATTAGGTGTTGTGTCGTGAAGGTGTAGTTCACCTAAGGTGTGAAAGAACTAGGTACTTAGCCTAGTACGTAATAAAGGGTAGGCGACGTTGTGAAGGATTAGTTCTCCTAAGGTGTGAAAGAACTTGGTGGTTAGCCTAGCACCGTATAAAGGGTAGGCGATGTTGTGTTAGGTGTGGTTCGCCTTGGTGTGAAAGAACTCGGTATTTAGCTTTGTATCGGAAAAAGGTTAAGCGACGTTGTGAAGGCTTCTCCGCCATAAGGAGTTGGTGTAGTGTTTACGAACTCTCGAGTAGGTGACTCGAGGTGGAGTAGGGCAAGGAAGGTGTCCTTGTGGCGAACCACTATAAATACTTGTGTCGTGGTGATGTGCTTCTTACTCTTTATCTTTCATTACACGTTTATATATCTATCTATCAACGTCCAACATAAACAATCAAATAGATTGACATAAGTCGATCTAAATATTTAAAAGGAAGTTTAAAATTGGTAAAACTATTCAACCCCCCCCCTTTCTAGTTTTCCACAATTGGCATCAGAGCTTCGTTACCAAGTTTCTTAGAGTATGTTGTACTTTAAAAACTTGATACGATCCATGTATGTTTGAAAACTACAAAGAAGGATTATTTTTGTCATATTTTATAAATCACCATTTTGTTTATTGTTGGACAATGATAGAATGCTCTAACATTTTTTTTAAGCATTATCCATACTTGGATTTGGAACTACCAAGATGATCATGAAGAATTCATCTAAATAGTTCTTCTCGCAAAAAGAATGTTTAAGTATCCTTACAACATTAATCTGGAGATTCCAAGAAACATCTAAATATTTCTTTTCTTTAAAAGAATATTTGGCAAAGGTATGATCTTTAATTACTTACCTTTATTTGTTATTATTAGTATCTTGATTGCATGACTTAGTAGTAATGATTCTAGTAATTATTCTTTTATAGTAATTCTCTATTTAGTGCTCTCCGCCTTTTAGACTTTATTACCAACCCATAATAATATCTAGTTATATGATAACATCAATCATTATTCATCACAAAGGATTTATTGATATTTCATGCATATCAATAAATATCCATGTGAAACTCCTTATGTTATAATAAAATGGGATTTTATTATAATGTTTGAAAAGCTTCCAAAAATTACGACTAATTCTTAAAAGGGAACATTGTCTAATAGGAATAGCATTAAATCATCAAAACCTCAAACCACAAGTTTTAGAACATTAACACCAAAACACTAGGTATCTTAGAACTCCCAAACCAAAGTTATCAAGGAATTTCTTGAGTGACTTTTCTTGTCATGCGGATCCCTAAGTTTATACTAGATGGATCCCAAATGAGAGGGATCCGCGGATCCGTGCAACAAAAACGATATAAGCTAAAATGATCACTATGGATGTTCCACCATTACTCATTTCATAGACTCACGAACAAAGACTCGATTCATCGCTCATAGGAGCTAATTGATCATTTTCTCAAGCCTAACAATCACGTGTGTAAGTTTAATCTTCACTACATTGTTAATCTAATTCCTTGATTCTTAGAATTACAATTACTTCATCTTTAAGAGTTGGGTTCAAATGGGTTTTCCATAATTTGTCATCACATTGTTTTCTAAGATAATCTAAATCAAAGATTTAACATTGTTAATACAAATTAAACACATTTCTTGAACCCAACAAAGATGATGAGAGCAAAATTGTGATGAAACCCTCTAGGTTACTATTCACCATTAACACCACATTGTGGTTACATTGTTTAGGAACATCATGCCGAGCAACAAGCAACAAGATTACCAAGACACCACTCACTACATTCCCATGTACCTTAGGAAAAATGGATTAAATCCGGACGATAGGAAAGCTTTTAAGTTACTTGAAAGGAGACTCTTTCATGAAGGTAGAGTTGTTGATCCATCATTTCTTGCAAATACCGACATGACGGAAGTATTTGGAACTATTGGGTTTGATTGTTTATTGGATATAAACGAGCAAATTTGCCCGATCTTTGTGCTTGAGTTTTACAAGACTATGGGTATAATTAGAAATGATGATGGGTCCATCTCAATTGAATTTACCATAAATGGACATAAGTACACTCTTTCACTTGTGGAGCTTGGAAGAATTCTAGGGGTTACATATGATGGCGTTTGTATGTACTCAAATGAATGGTCTTTGGAACAACTACACACAATGGTTGATCACCATGATATCTACCACACTTTGATCCCGGAAGCAACCACGGTGAGGGACACCGTGTTTATGCCAAGAGCATCACCATCAAGAGTCACAAGAAAGTCAGAAGTGATCTATAGGGATCCTTTTCAAATGGAGCTTTTAGAAATGTATGGGTTATATAAAAAATGGGAAGTTGTGATAAGAGAAAATGTGGTATGTCTAGTAGGAAACAAGGATCACCCCAACGCTTGCCTAAGCTTAATGATATATTGTCTAGTGACCAATACTAGATTCAACCTTGCCTACTACATGGTCAAAAGAATGGCAAGTGTAAGAAGCATGGACAAGATGGTACTCCCTTATGCAATGCTTCTAACCCGTCTTGCAAAATTCATCTTTGCATTAGATCCTTCCCCACAATCCCTTGATCATAACTTTTGCAATAAGGTCATGGTTCCACTAACCGGGTAGAACAACAAGGTTCATGGTAGAAGGCAAGAGGCCACATCCACCCACAGGATTCCTCGGACGAAGAGAGAGCAAGAAGAAGGTGAAGGTGAAGGGTAGTATCAACCCACTTGAGAATATTGATCTTGACCCTTTGGACTACATTAACCAATTGCCAAACATCCCCAATGAATCGCCCGAATGGCAACAAACCAAGGGAATCTTCAAATGCTTCGCCAATTTCTTGAGGAGGAAGAAGTGAAGAAAGGTAAAATCCTAAGGCTTAAGTGTTTGATGAACAATGTCAAAACAATGGTTTGTAAACAATCTTAACTATGCTTGTAGTATGTAGGTATTGCCATATCTTGGCACTAAACATTCTAACTTAGGTATTTGAAAATGAGATTTTACGACCTCTTGGTATGGTCGTCGTCACTCATTCTAGGAACTTCAAGTTTCCCACTTTAATACAAGTTATATTAGTTGTGTTCTTACACTTAGTCCCTTAGAAACAACTAAGAAATGCATTCACTATAATATGCATAGTTGCACATTTCTGTAAGCCTTCGATCCGTAGATTGGCGGATCCCATTTTCAACTAGCCGGATCCCTCCCATAAGGGAACCGTGGGATCCGTATACAACTGATGTGCAAAACATATTTAGCTTCATCAAAATAGTCCACTAGAACACTTCAAACTAGTCTAACATGATACCCTAGAACCAACTAAGTCTTCCGCTAATAGTTGAAAACCTCACTCTCATCCATGGCTTATCTAGGATACATTTTGAAATATTTCGTTTGGTTATCAACTAGTCAAAACTCACCATAATTCGCTCCAACACTCACATTATCCATCACATTTGATAGCACTTAGTTTGGTATATCCTTCAATTTTAGCAAATTGATCTCAATCTTCTTTGACTCATAATTAGAGCCAAAAATAAGTTTTTCTTTTTATTTCTTTTATAAATTTATTCTATGACATCATCTGACTTTTAGGACTTAGTATCATCATTTTTCTCACAACATATTGAAATGAAACCTTGACAAATAAATAGTTAGATTACCCAAGGTAAGTGCTCTTAGTCTAACCATCATTATGCACCATTACTTATTATGGTTGAGAATTTGAGATATCCAAACAGCTAAAAACTTCAAATTTAAGTCAAAACCTCGAAATCCATTAATGATAAACCTTACAAAGGCATGATGACTTCACTTAAAACACATCGATAGCGGATCCTGGTCTATAACCAGCGGATCCTCTTGAGAGGATCCATGGGATCCGTGCGTGCGAGAAAGAATAAGGTTAGCCTCCTTAATTCAAATTCAAGTTACCTTTTCTCTAACCACCTTTAAGCATTCATTAATTACCCTCCTAGAGCTGATCAAAATCTTAAGAGCATGCTTAATCCTCTAAGTGGTCAAGGATTTAATTTCCTATTTCAAATTTTCCTTTATAACCAAACAAACCTTAGGACTAAGTCACCACTCTTAATCACATCTCAAAAATCAGAAATTTGAAGCTCACATTAGCACCTTCATCACCATGACTAAAGCCCTTAGCAACAACTCCTCAAACATAGGATCATCCAAAAGAAAGGGCCAAATGATCCATGAAATTTCATCCACGAAACATCCCTATTAGAGATAATGACTCTAGAATCCCACCTCATCAAACCCATCCAACAAAAGCTAAGAGAACCGCAAGGATTAGCATCAAATCCTTCCAACTAGAAAAGGGATCATCTAGTTCCAAACATAACATGGATAGTTCTAGCAAGCCATCAAAACCCTCATTCATTGAGAACGGACTACACTCATTGAATGAGCCTCTTCCGCATCCAAACATATATTCATTGTTTCATTCATCACCAAGAACCTCCCATTCACCAACCTTTTCATTGAATCGGGAACCACCTACAACACCAACTAGCCCATCATGGGAGACAAGAAACAACCTTGATCATATGGAAGAAGTTCCATTACCACCCTCATTTTAGAACCTCTCCTACTTCTCAAAATGAAGACCTCAAACACACATTGAGCCCCTCAAAACATCCTTTCTCCTTGGGGCCAAACCAAGACAATACTTGCCCAAATTGTCTAAAAACTCAAGGACTTGTTCAAGAAGTACGAAATGAGATACATTTCATGTTCAATCATCTTCTTGCAAAGTTGGATCAATTCAACAAGTCCACCCATCCCTAGACTTAAGCACATTGTCATATTCTAAATCCCGAAATGAGATTAGTATTAGTAGTACTTATGTGGCTAAAGTTCATTCTCTTAGTTTTTAGAGATTTGGTTGTGTATCTCTTGTTTTATTGAATGAATACTTATATGCTATGATTATTATGTGTGTTGTGCTTGTTATATTGTACATATATCTCATTCCTCAAATAGCACTCCTTGACATTTCTTCCTTCTTTGAAGAAAGCGTAACAGATAATGGGATCCTTCCAGATAACTAGACGGATCCTCCTTGAAGGGAACTGTGGGATCCGTGATGTATGTAGCATAAATTTCTACTAACTTGAGTCTCTTTTGCGGAAATTATGCACTATACTCTTTTTTCTAACCTTTGTTTTGTAGTTATTCAAAATACATGAAGATATTGACACCATAAAGCTAGGGGGAGCTTTGTGTCAAATGACATTACAAAATCATTTTCAAACTTAATCCTATTTTGGGTTACACTTCATGACACCCCATTGCAACATTGCAATATTTAAGGGGAGCACGTTCGTCACTTAGGCGAACCATTTGCAAACTTAATTGCAAACACAATTAGTTTATTTTACGTTATGTCCTTGACGCCCTTTCAAAGGGATGGACTCGTCAAGGGGAGTTAAGGCAGTATCATTCCGTCACTTGCTCTCTTTACATTTTTACATTTTTTCTCTTATAAAAATTGTGTTAGTTTCTTTTAACACTTTTGTTTCGACAAAGGGAGAAGAAAGTAAAACTACAAATTCAACCTTTACAATTTTAGATTTTCCTTAAAATAATTTTATGTTTTGTCATCAACAAAAGGGGAGATTGTTAATACAAATAAGCAGAAAGCGTTTATTTATATTTTACGATCTTCAAATGTTTTGTCGATAACAAATATAAAATCATTTTAACGAAACAAATAAAATACGTAAACGGTTTGAACTAATAGTTTTCTAACACACTTACACTTTTACATAAAACACTAAAACAAGTATAAGTGATTTTATGATTTAGATACATATGTACAACAAATAGTGTTTACATATTGGGTTAAACATATACTTAAACTAAGTATACTAAAATGGGTAAAAACTAAGTGTATGCTAAATTGGGTAAATACAAGTATATACTAAAAGGGTAAATACTAGCAAATGGTTTTGACCCATAACCCATGGTTTTATATATACCACTTAACCAAGTTCATTGTATCTAGAAAGAAAACCATGGATCAACCCATAACCCATGACCCATAACCAAAAATACCCATGGGCAAAGAGGAGCGGACCACGGATCCCTAGCTTTGTGCTAGCCGGATCCGTGGGATCCGGGGATACAGAAGAGAAATTCCTCTATAAATAGAGAGCCATTTCTTCCTCTCTAAGTGTGCTTTTAACATATACTTCCCAAAGTATTCTAACCTCTAACCTCGGATCTAAGTGATCTATGTAGTTTGTCGTTTGTTTTGTGTGATCTACTAGGTTCCTCTCAAGGAAAGATCACCACCTCTTGAAGACGTGCAAGCTCAAAGTCCATGAGTTGCCATGCTTCGTCATCATCAAGACTACCAAGGTTATCTTGTTGATAGTTCTTCCTTTCTCCATAGATGTTGGGTTGAAGGCATTAGTGAAGAATGCCGAAAGTGTCAAGATGAAAGCATTAGTGAAAGGTGCTCATCATTCGTGTCAAAGCATTAGTGAAGGATGCTAAAGGTGTCAAGACGAAGGCATTAGTGAAGGGTTCCAAGCGTTGTGTCAAAGGCATTAGTGAAGGATGCCAAAGAATCAAATCAAGTAGTATTTGGGAAGAATGCCTAGGTCGTATAATCGATGAGGTGCATCGTTATACATATATGTATTTGTTTATATACAAGCATGGTGATATCCTTGATGGTGTTGTAACAAGGAGTAGATCTCCTTGAGATTAGGTGTTGTGTCGTGAAGGTGTAGTTCACCTAAGGTGTGAAAGAACTAGGTACTTATCCTAGTACCTAATAAAGGGTAGGCGACGTTGTGAAGGATTAGTTCTCTAAGGTGTGAAAGAACTGGTAGTTAGCCTAGCAATCAGATAAAGGGTAGGCTGACGTTGTGTTAGGTGTGGTTCGCCTTGGTGTGAAAGAACTCGGTATTTAGCTTTGTACGGAAAAATGTTAAGCGGCGTTGTGAAGGCTTCACGCCATTAGGATTTGGTGTAGTGTTTACGAACTCTCTAGTATGTGACTCGGGAGTGGAGTAGGGCAAGGAAGGTGTCCTTGTGGCGAACCACTATAAATACTTGTGTCGTGGTGATGTGCTTCTTACTCTTTATCTTTCATTACACGTTTATATATCTATCTATCAACGTCCAACATAAACAATCAAATAGATTGACATAAGTCGATCTAAATATTTAAAAGGAAGTTTAAAATTGGTAAAACTATTCAACCCCCCCCCCCCTTCTAGTTTTCCACAGTTTCGTCCTTTTTGACGAACATGCTCCCCCTTGACGAGTGCTCCTTTGCAAGGAGGACGTCAAGTAATGTAATCCTATGTGAAGGTATTGCAAATGATTTTGCAATGTTTTGCTTTGACAAGAAGCTCCCCCTAGCTAAGGGTGTCAAAGTCTTCATGTGTATATTGAAAATCTACAAAACAACGGTTAGAAAACAAGAATATAGAGCATAATTTACTGCAAATAAGACTCAAGGTAGTAATAAACAAGTCTTCTGTTGCACGGATCCCACGGTTCCCTCTTTGGAGGGATCTGTCTAGGTTAAAGTGAGGGATCCGTCTCCCTGTAAACTCAAGACAGCAAATGTTGATGTAAAATGTAAAGTTAACATCAAAAGTGAGTTATGTATTAAGGCACCAATGATAATACGAAATATAAGATGTAATTTCATTCAATAAAAAACATGATAAATGATCTACATATCTCTAAAACTAAGAGAATGACTTAAATATGAAATATGATTCCTAAACTATCTAAGTTAAGCTTAAGACTAGGACACCACTTGAATCCTTAAGCTCAATGTTGTTTAGGTTTGTTAACCTCGTCAAAATGTTTGAGGAGGTGATAAAACATGAAACGTTGATCTTTACGTAGTTCATGTATCAAGCCTTCAACATGTTGACAATGATAACATTCTTTGTCATGGCTAGGAAATGGTGGAGGTAGAAATGGAATTGCTTGAGATGAAAGGTTGGGTTGAGTTTCCACAAAAGGATGAGGGATTTGTAGAGGTATATTTGGAGGTGATTCAACCAAAGGTGGTGGTGGTGGAACATGTGTCGAGGATGGTGGTAGAGAAGTATCTACTTCCATGTGATCGGGTGGTTGACTTTGAAGATTCCTCATAATCCAAAAAGGACTATTTGAGGGTGACGGAGAAAAGGATACCGGTGCTAGTGTCGATTCAACACCTTGATTTTGTTGTGCAATCCTCTCTATAGAGGAGAATGTTGGTAATGGTGGAGGATGAGAGGGCCTAGAAGGCAATTCCTCTAAGTTGTAGAGGTGTGGAGATGAATGGGGAGTGGTAAATGATATGGCTCTAGGCACTAATGGTGATGGTTTAGTGGAAATAGGAGTGTTTGGTTTAGGAGGTATGGTGGTGTTTGGCATTGGAAGTTTTGTGGGAACAATCCTTTTAGGAATTGGTTTGATTGGTGGAGGAGAAATCCTATCATTTGTGGATTTAACAGGAGATGATTCGATTGAATAAATTTCGTGAATAACACGAGAAAGTTTCTTGGGTGGTCCTTTGGTGGATGAGTTACCACTAGGAGCTTTTCTCATGATGAGATGACAAAAGGTTAGTAAGATAGAGGCTTCTAGTTGCTGAGTTTAAGTTGTAGATGGTTACTAAGAAGTCCTAACAAGATGGTTTATAAAGAGAAGGATTTGGCAATTGCATTCAAGACTTAAGCCACTAAGATCCTTTGAAATGTGATGATTTGCATGCACAAGAATCAAGTTTAGAGTTGCACCGATCAAGGAGGTTAATTAAGACAAGATGGAGTGTTCAAGTTAGCAAGGAGAGCTTGAAATGATTGTTTTACCTAGAGTTAAATGAATCATCGGCCCGGTTCCTGGTTCCTCCAATGAGGGATCCGTCTAGGCTAATCCTAGGATCCGGCTCTCGTGACCAAGAAAAGAGGAAAATGATGTTTTGTAAGGTCTAGTACCTATACATTTTGAGTGTTTCAGGTCTTCTTAAGTGTTTTAAATAAAGGGGACTTAAATGATCAAGGGCAATGAGTGATGGTAGCTAATGATTGCCTTTTATAGAAGCAAATGGGACTTTATGAGTACCAATGAATGATCAAAGATGACACTAGGAAATTCGAGTGTGTCAAGTAGTGCTAAATGATCCTAGAGATCAGATGGTAACTTAAGATAATTTTGGAAAATTCCTTAAAAATTATAAGAAATGAAAAACTAGTTTTTGACCCATTTTGAGGTAAGAATGACTAAAATCAATTTGCTAAAATTGAGAGAATTATAAGACCGGATGTGTTAACATGTGAGAAATGATGTATGAGTATTGGAGAGGAAGGATGATGAGCTTTTGTGAAAGATAAATCAAAAGCACTTTTGAATGTGATTCTAAGTTGGCTATAAGTGAGTGTGATACATACTGAGCTTGAGGAAGCTTTAAGTGGTCCTAAGGCATTATGTTTAGCTAGTGTGAAGTGGTCTAGAGAGATGGTTTGATGTATAAAAGTCTGCAACTGCATTTTTGTTTGCCCGAATCCCACGGTTCCCTAAGTGGAAGGATCCGTATAGTACAAAGTGAGGGATCCATCTCCTGCTAAACAGTACCTTCACAGAAGGTATGCAAAATTTGCACAAGGTATCGTATTTCAAAGCCAATGTTTTCTAAGGAATTTGAACAACTATATAAGCGAGACATCAAATGTTAAATGTTTTATTCATGAGAAGGATCACATTACAATGATAAAAGATGAAATCTAAGGATTGAACCTATTTGGAAAGGAAACTAAGTTTCTTGAGCGTTTTCGCTAGATGGATCGTCAAATGGATGATGAGTATTTGTCGATTCAGGGATTAAGAAAGACTTGATGTGAGATGTGTTTAGAGGTTCCATCATCTTATTCACAAGTACGTATAACGGACTTTGAAATTGAGGATGGAAGTACATGATATGATGATAAAGGCGTGTCAGGAATATTCCATAAGGGATTAGCTTGTTCTTGTTGCCTTGAAGGTTTACAATTCGTCTTGCAAAGAAATAGGCGAGATTGTATGGTTGTTGGGTTAGCAAACAACACATTATGTGAGCATAACAAGCGGGAAGAATTTCTCGATTTCCCTAAGACTCCAAACATTTTCACGTAGAATGACTGCGAGAGGTTTAAGATCATCTCGGATATCACGTGTATAGATTATGTTTGGATCGAGTAATAGGGTCGAGGTTTGCATAACATGCGAGTTAATTCTTGAGGGAAGGTATGTGAACAATATGGAATATTTTCTTCACGATGGTTGAAGAGAATCAAGAGACCAATCTTGGTGAAGGCACATTGTCCATGATTTGAATTCGAGAAATGTGAGCAAATTGCCCAAGGGTTAAGACAAACTTTTGGTTTTTGTTTCAAATCAAAGTGATAGAGATCGATCCTCGTTACGAACGAGTTCAACTTGACGGAAGAATTCTAATACAAACCGTGGAAATATTTTCTCGTTAATTCCGAGAAGACCTTCTAGTCCTATGGTTCAGAAATAAGTATTGATACCTTCTTCGTATAGTAGAGGTGTGTCAACAATACATCCTTCATGGAAGTGGCGAGTTTCTAGATTATTGAACCCACGAACATGATTGCCAGGTGTGTTGGGCTCAAGGGAGATATTAGGAATGTAGACATAAGTGGGTTGAAAGTCGAATTCATACTCATGAGTCATGACGAGACCCATGGAAGTGAAAAGGTAATATGAAGAGATGCATCAAAGGAGATGACATTTGATAGATGAAAAAATGATCTCCTAACGTTTTTACTTGATATCTATTAACAATGACAATTAACTTACTTAATACTTAACATTCTAGTGGGATTTTTCCTTTTATGGTAGATTTTTATGAAATGGTTTTTATGTTGCATGAGATTCTGTTTCCAAGTTCCACGGTTCTCACGGTTCCCTTCTAAGAGGGATCCAGCTAGTTGAACTTTAGGGATCCGTGAATCTGCAGTGACAGAAAAATGGTCTTGACATAAAATAAATTTTTGCATCTTTTAGGTTTATAAAAAGGATGTATGTTCTAGCCAATATTTACTAGTTAAGCATGCATTGTAGGTTTCTAAAGTATGTTAAGGTGAAAAATACAAATGAAAAAAAAAAGATAAACACATTATGAAAAACAAACGAGATAAACTAAGATATTAGTAATATTTCATTTCAATGCTAAGAGCGATACAAAGGATTGGATATATGATACAAATGTAGATTAACAACACAAAGTACATGTCTCCATGAGAAAACTTGATCATGGGATACACGAGAGCGATGAGTGTTAAGACGATGATCACGAAGGTGATATAAACCATGATGATGAAGTTCTTCCTTTGTTTTGATTTGAGATGAGATGAGATGAGAGGGAAGATAAAGTTTGAATGAGAGGTAATTTTTGAAAGTGGAACATTTGAAAAGTGAGGTTTTGGTGGAGTTGACGAGCGGAAGGAGTTTTTATGGGGAAGGAGGAATTTTGAGATTTGTGTTTTGTTTTATTATTAGAGAGATTTTATTTTTGGATTAAGAAGTGGTGATATCGCCTTTAAGAGGAACCTAGATAATAACACAAACATAAAACAACATAGAATGATCCTTTGGATTAGTGGTTAGAGATGTTAGAATACTAGAAGAAAGTATATCTAAGAGTGGTGTTGAGCAAGAGAGAAATGGCTCACTATTTATAGAAAAATTATGTCTCTTGTCCCATTTGTTCCATGGATCCCTCCCGGAGGATCCGGCTAGTGTGAAAAATGGGATCCGCTCCGGGTCGATTTAGTCTGGATTTCAGGTTGCAAACCGGGTTATGGGTTATGGACCATGGGTTATGGATAATGGATTATGGATACCCAACAAGATACAATGTACCTAGTCATTGGGTTATGGATCTTGGGTCATGGATCATGGATAATACCCAATATGACTTCATGCATGATGTCATACAATGGGTCATGGGTTATGGATCATGCTCCATGGGTATGGGTTATGGACTTTGGTTTTTACCCAACAACATTCATTGTACCTAGTCAACGGATCATGGGTCATGGGTCATGGGTTATGGACTATGATTTTTACCCATTACGATATATACAAAGTAGAAATACATTTCTATAAGATGTAAACACTAGTTGTTATACATATGCATTTCTATAAGATATATACAATATTACTTGTTAGTGTTTTATAAAATTGTCTTTGGTTTTATATAACTTATTTACTAAACACGTTTCGATATAGTTTTAATATGTTTAGTAAACGTGTGTTAGTAAACTATTGGCTAAAACATTTACATATTTATTTTTTCGTTAAAATGATTTTACGTTTGTTATCGACAAAACATTAGAAGATCGTAAAATATAAATAAACGTTTTTATGATTTATTTGTATTAACTACATGTTTAGTTGGATAAGTTATATAAAACCAAAACCATTTTTATAAAACACTTACAAAGTAATTTTGTTTACTTATATTTTATAAAAATATATATGTACTTAATATAACTTGTAATGGGTAAATGGTGGGTAAAAACCAAAGTCCATAACCCATACTCATAGAGCATGATCCATAACCCATGATCTATTGCATGATATCATGCATGAAATCATGTTGGATACTATCCGTGATCCATGACCCAAAGTCTATGACCCATGACCCAAGATCCATGACCCATTGATTAGGTACAATGTATCTTGTTAGGTATCCATGATCCAAAGTCCATGACCCATGGTCCATAACCCCTAACCCGGTTTGCAACCCAAAATCTGGACTAGTCTGACCCAGCTGCCGGATCCCTTGGATTGCACTGGCCGGATCCCTTGGGTGAGGGATCCACCGGATCTAGGTTAGTGAACCATTTCTCTCTTGCTCACAACCTCCCTTTTAGAAATGTCTTCTCTCTATGTTCTAACCTCAGATCCAAAGGATATGTGGAAAACTAGAAGGGGGGGTTGAGTAGTTTTACCAATTAAAACTTCGTTTTAAAATATTTAGATCGACTTATGTCAATCTATTTGGATGTGTATGTTGGACGTTGATAGATAGATATATAAATGTGTAATGAAAGATAAAGAGTAAGAAGCACATAACCACGCACGAGTAATTATAGTGGTTCGGCTACAAGGACACCTTCCAATTCTTAAGTTCATCCAAACGATAGGTGATCAGTTGGTAAAATCGCACTAGTAGAAAGGGTCGTCAGTTGGTCATATCTTACCCTTCCCGTCTTAGTCCGCTCACCTAGGGTCAGTTGGTCATATCTCCTAGGCAATTGGCCTCTACCACCATTCAAAACTACCGAACCAAGGGTGGCTACCAATGAACTATGCATGCATAACTTAGAAATAACTGTACGGAAGTAAAGGTAAACGCAAACAAAATAATTAAGGAATCATAACTAGGCTAGCACCAAGAGGTGCTTAGCCGCTCATATTAATCATGCAAATCAATTCAATATTCAAAAGTACGAAATACATGAATTGAAAGTAAAAGAAATATAAAACACTAATGCTTATCGTGGTGGAGTGACTTCTCCTTAGAAACAGCCTCGCATGCTCCTCTAGACCTGCCTTGAGCTTTTCCCACGTTCTCAGTGTTGTGTGTGGAATGGGATGAATAAAATGCCGGAATTGTGGTGTATTTATAGGCGGATCCGGGTTACGGCGTAACCAATATAGGAGTTACGCAGTAACCTTCTATTTCTTCTTAAAATGCACTAGATCCTGTTGGTTACCAGCGTAACCTTATTAGTGGTTACGCCGTAGTCTTCAATAAACTCGATTACGCCGTAAGTGATGTAGTAGTTACTGGCGTAAGTATCGCCGTAGAACCTCTTTTGACCTAATGTAGTTACGTTATAACCTTTGGGAGGAGTTACGCCGTAACCTTCGATAAGTTGGCATCTTGAGTCACGCAATAGTTACGGCAGAGGTGAGAGATGAGTTACGCCGTAACTTCTTCAAAATAGCATCTTGTGATAAATCTTTAGATATATTTCATGTTCCGTCTCTTCACTCAATGCTCGTAATTTACCCGAAGTGGAAAACAATGGAAAACAAGCGTAAATCCATATAAATGATATAAGTAACGAGCATTATCGCGAAATTGACACTTAATATTCGTGACTATTTGATGTTATCAAATATCCCCCATGAACTCTACTTTCCTCAAGTAGACCTTATTAGATAGATTCCTAAAAGATGTCTCCATAACTCGAAAATATGAATTTACAAATCCTTATGCTAGAATAAAACAAAGCCGAACACCTCACGAAAGGGAACAAACACTCAAATCTCTCAACTATTCTAAGTGTCAATTTTGGGGTGATCACCAATCGCATGACCATAGCATGTATTCTATCATAAGCTTGGCGGTTACACAAATCCCCACCACTAGAATTAAGGGCTAAAACATTTTCGAAGGCAATATAGGTAGACGCGACAAAGGTTAAGGGTGACTCGTCATTACTAACATGTCACGGAGAAGTGGACAAAATCAATGATACATGACCAAATCCATGGCCAAGACACCAAAGATTGCTCGCTACATCACCTAGACACGCTTCATGACTAAAAGGGTAGGATAAGACATGGGATATATAATTGGTGTAAAATAAAAAACAAGCATGTAGTCTAAATCTATAACCAAGTCATCACCACTTACCGTCCGCCAAAAGTTCAAGCTTAGAAGTCAAGAAACCGGATCATGAAATGCATGGTAGATGTGTCATTAGAGGACGTCGTGATGGGCACACTACCCTTTTCTCCAACTGTTGGCATAACTACCAACTCCAATCTTCAAATGTGACCGAGGTGGCCTCCTCGATACTAAATCAATAAGCTTATACTACAGTGCTTATAACATCGCACTTTACAATAATCATAACAACTTTTTTTTTCAACATAATAATAAATACTAACATAATATCCCCCCACTTGAGATGAACAATGGGAATTTGGGGGGTCTTCAATGATCTTCGAAATGTTGCTCGGTGAAAGCGTGATTTCAACCTTCCACTCGAACCTTGAACTTAGGCAAATGATGACTTCCAATTACAATTAAAGACTACAGGGTAGGCTAAGGTGTGTAGGTGTATCAAAACAATATATCGGGTTAACAAAATGAAAGAAATGGCTCGTAAGGGTGTATCTAGGGGTATCTTGCACTAAAGATGAGTGCAACAAAAGGGTTTCACATGGGGTCGAAAAGTCGAGGTGACTAATCGATATACTCACAATGGTAGGTCATTTGGGTGATAATCCTATAATATTGCCTTATAAACGAAAAGTCCAAATACATCGAGCTAACTCAACATACCTCATCTATGGTATCGAAATGATGTGTTAGGAATTAGAAATTCCAGTGATTAAAGAGTCGGTCACCTCAAGTATATGTAATCATTAGAAAGCTCGTAGTCGTAGTTCTTTTAAGTTAAGTAGTAATTTAGTTAAGTAACACCGTGGAGGACGGACGGTCTTTACCCACCAGTGATGCACGATCCACAGCCCAAAGTGTGGCGAGTTATGTAAGACTATAAATACTCTCACCTTCTAAGGTAGAGTTGAACTCATAATAATATCTTTCACTTTCTCTCACTAAGTTCCCTAAACCTCTAACTTTCTCTCTAGAATTCCATCTATATGCTACTTTGTGTTAATGGTTTGATGTGTATGTGAAAAGTTATATCTTACAATTGGTATCAAGAGCCATGGTTAGATCATATCTTGCACATCTTTGGATTTATAGTGGTTTTAGGTGGTTTTGAGTTTGAAAAGTTTAGTGGTTTTTGCATCATTTGGTTGATCTCTTGTGTTAAAGTTTGAATTTTGTTGGTACTTTTATGTTTAGAATCATCAAAAGTGTTTAGGTTTTCATTTGGTAAGCTTGAATCATCTTGGTTGGGTTGTTTTGGATTGAAAAGTGAAGTTTATTTGGTTTTCAAGCTAGCGACTTAGTTCTCGAATAGTTTCTTGGTAGCGACTTGCTTCACGCTTTGTAGCGACTTACGGTGTTAAAGCTAGCGAGTTAAGCTAGCGAGTTAAAGTACAAGTAGTGGATTCTCCACTCACGGTAGCGACTGTGGTAGCGACTTGGTCGAAGAGCGAGTTGCTCTTTAGCGACTTCGTTTCTAGCGACTTGTGTAATAATTGCCCAAAATTTGGTTAGCGACTTGGTCCATAGCGAGTTACTACTTAGCGACTTGCTTTTCTGTTAGCGACTTGGGATTCTAGCGACTTGGCCTAGCTAATTAATTGGTAGCGACTTAGTGCATTTGTTTCTAGCGACTTAGAGCTTTATCATCTAGCGACTTGAGTGATTGTTTACGGTTTTCTTGATTTAGTAAAATCCGTGAAAGAATCTATTTCCGGTTTAATCATAGAGTTATAAAATCCCGTATAATCGATAACATGTCTACCAACGTCCCTACATCATCTCCATCATTGCCGAGGATGTACAAGCATTGGATCGAGATACTGGTCCACCCATGCTTGAGTAATCGACTACGATTCTTGGGCTCAACGAATCGATTGTATTGCCTTGGAAAGGAAAATGGTGTCAATATTCTCAAATCCATTGATGAAGGACCATATCGAGTTGAAACGACTAGAGACATACTTGATACTAATGAAGATGGTACTCCTATTTACGGAATGGACGGACCTAAGATGTATGATGAGCTTGATGATAAGGAGAAAAGAGATTTGATGCGATATCGGGGCTTCAAACATTGTTCTTCAAGGTCTTCCTAAAGACATCTACAAGTCGATCAATCATAACATCAAGCAAAGGCGCTTTGGGATAATGTTAAAATGCTTCTCTCAGTTCGAACTAATCGTGGAAGACAGAGAATCCCAACTCTATGACGAATTTGAGCACTTCAAGATGAAACCGGATGAGAGTGTCTATGAGTACTATGTGAGATTTCATAAGTTAGTGAATGACATGAGGAACATCGAATGACTATGCCTAACATTCAAATTCAACTCAAAGTTTGTGAACAACATGAATCCCGAATGGCACAAGTTTGTCACAAATTGTGAAGCTCACTAAAGGATCAAGAATACAAACTATGAGCAACTCTATGCCTTCCTCCTTGAATGAGAGACATGCTATGTTTGAAAAATTGATTCTCAATCGCCTCAAAACCAACCGTGGGAGAGACAAGTCTGCCTAATGACTCAACAAACTTTCTACTCAAACATTGGAATCACAACCAAAGCATCACAAGTCATACCTTGGGTAATGGTAATCACAAACTCATTCCCGATCCTATGTTCAAACAAGTCGATCTTGATGTACGCGTGGATAACATCGTTAATCAACTAGCTCTACTCATTAGTCAAAACATGAATTCTCTCCACAAACCAACAACAACCTTAGAACCGCATCTAACCCACATAATCAAGCCACTGTTAAAGATGGAAGGATCGTGGTGCAACCGATTCGGAAAGACAGATGATCAAGGAAGAGGTGGAGCTCGAGAGGTTATGTTGGCAACCGAATCGAGGAAGAAATGGTAACCAAGGTCAAGCTAAGCCTATCAAATGCTATAACTGTGGTGGTGAAGGACACATTGCAAGGAACGCACATCTCCAAAGCGCCCTCGAATGCCGATTACCAGAGATAAGATGTTGCCGCACAAGCTCAGGACAATGGTGTCGCGTTGAATGAAGAGGAATTGTTTGTTTCTTCTTTGAGGGCAATGCCAAGACCTATGATGCGATGTGGATGAGCACCTTATTCGTGAGATAGGTCACAATCATCGAACGCCTTTCAAGTCGCCGACCGTGATGCATACGACTGATGTAGATGATGGACCCATGCACACACAATCTTTATGGCTAGCATCTCTCAATGGTCTCTCCTAAGATCTCTTCTTCATCATGTGGCCCATCCAAGGACAAACTCATCTCGAGGTATTAAAGCTATACGATGATGTTGATGTGCAACAGATGCATGACAAAGTACAACCAACCGAAACTATTGAATCAAATATTGAAAATATGGGTAATATCAATATTGTCCCATACGATCAATACGTGAAACAAAGTGAAAGTGAAGTTGTACCAAGTGATGCATCTTCGCATCAACAATGACTATGTCTTTGATGAATACACCGCATGTGCCCGATGAGTCCATAATTTACGAACTAAATGCCTATAAGGAACGTGTTGCCATTTATGAACAACGTGCAAAATTTGAGTTGACCACTCGTGAGCGGAAATGGATGACCAAGTGCGCAAGTGAATTAGAAAAAGTAATTTTAGAAGAAGTATTGAAACAAGAATTAAATTCCTTGCAAGAAAAACTTTCTAAAACCGCTAAGCAAAAACAAGAACTTCAAGAAAATGTGAAAATGCTTAAGCAAGAATTTAATGCAAAGGAATCAAAGCTCTTAAGAGATTTTTCTAATCAAAACTTTGAAAAACAAACTTGAAAACAAGTTGTACATGCAAGGAAACACCATTCGATCGCTCACATGATCACTAAGCATAGAGTTCTAGCGATAAGCATAGCATTCCATTATAGATAAACCCAACCCGAGTATGGAAAGATAGCAAAGCGACTCAAAGTGTTATCTATGATGGCAATGAGATTCTTAAACCTAGATAAAACCTAGTTGCATTGAGTGCAATCGAGGATGACAAGAAATTAGATGAAGTCACTAGGGACAAGATGAATAAGAAACTAAATGATCCTAAATGCAAAGAGAAGAAAGTAATTATCACTCCCATGACTACAAGAAGGAAAACTGATTTCCTTGAACAAGTTTAAGACTCGACATTGTTGACTCCGAACAAGTCTTCTCGAAAATGGATTTAGATAAGCGGAAAAGTGAAAATATTGTAGAAACAAACCTCCCTTCGAAAATGCCTAGAGCGATTGTGTATCCTCCTAATACACCAATGCATCTTGTACCTAGAACAATTGCCACTAAAAGCAAGACATTAATTAGCCAATACGTTATATTTCAACTATTTGTTGATTTTGAGAAAACTTGCAAGAAAAGGATCACACCCATCGGTATAATCAAGGAGAAAGGGTTTTGAACAAATGAAAGAATGTTATTTAACCGAGGTCATGCCTTTCTTTAAACTTCTAAAGGATCACTTTGAGAGTCTTAAAAGGGATAGAAAGCGGATATTAAGGAATGGAAAAGGAATTTGATGCAATAATAGTTGAAATTAGTGACTATGAGCGCACTAAAATACAATGAGATTGAGAGGAAGAACCGTGCATACATTGAATGAGAATCTTATTCTTGAATGTGTTGCTCAAGATGTCTTTTTCATCGCTTCAAATTGCTCTATTAATGCTTCCAAATTTCATGAACTATCTGTGCCCCGAAGTCTCCCATGATCGTGTCATTGAGCTTGAAAAACTAATTCTAAACTAAATGAGAAAATTGAACCGGATGATCATGACAATTTGGTTAAACATTTTTCTAAACTAGAAGTTGAGTATTTTAATCTACAACTAAAATATCAACATCTCAAAGAAAATGTCAAAACTTCAAATATCAAGACATCTTCAGATGCTCCAGTTTGATGCGCTTTTCAAATTAACAAACGAGATGAACAGATTCATGCTCGATTGTAACACGATCGTAAAGTTGAAAGCCCAAATCTCTCAATTAAAGGGTCAAACGAACAATATGACAGCTCCCAAATGCCTCCTTCTTTAGATTCTCGGAATTCTCAAACGCTTCATCTTCAAAACCTAGTAAATGCTTTACAAAAGGAAAACGAAAGTTTTCTAGAAGAAACGAAAAGGTTAAACGTCATTTCAATGAGTTGTTTGAATCAATTAAAGTCACTCGAAACAAAAACAACGAACAAATAACCTCATTGCAAAAGGAAATTGAGAATCAAGAGTCGTAAAAGGGAAAATGCCAATGATCAATGAGGAAAATGTTGTATCAAAGGTTCACTCGTAATAAATATGCTTTATCTGTGACATATGTCCCCTCACCTAAGGAACAACAAACTTGCCATTCAAACATATTTCTCATCCCTTAAGGATTGCTTAGAATGCTGCGTGAGATTGTTGAAGAGGATAAGCTAGAGAACCTCATGATAATGCAATTGGACATGCATGCTTATATGCCAAACGATCTCAAGAAATCTTAGAATGTTTGATCACAATATGCCCAAAGACATTAGGTGAGAGAGTTAACCCCTTGATTCCATGCTCAATGCCTAAGGCCAAACATGACATGCACTCGATTCCCAATGGTTTGAATGTGAGGAGTAGTGTACCATTGAGTAGTTCAGATTTTAGATCTGTCAATGCTAGGAAAGTGAACTCAAATGTGCCTTCTAGGAGTACTAATCTCGAAGACTAGCCATAGGCGCATCGTAATTAATTCTAAGAATGTGCCCGGAAGAGTAGAAGAACAATCTAGGAACCTTAAGTTTGAATCGAATAAAACGAATCGTGTTGATTCTAGTATTAGCCATAGGCGCATCGTAATTAATTCAATTACGATACTATTTGCAAACCTTGTACCGATGATTGCTTGAATTACTTTCTAATCATGAATGTGATGTTAATGTTTTGCCTAATGATGTTAATTGTCCAGATTAATTTTGTTAATGCTAAAATTCATGATAAAAAGGCTAAAAGGCAAAAGCGAAGAGAGTTAGAAAACAATGGAAACCCACAGAAGAACATTCATTGAGAATAGGCTTTTATTGGAAACCCGCTGGTCATAAGACTAATCGATAATGCCCACTAGAAAATGGATGCCTACCGGTAGAACTATTCCCTTAAGAAGTGGTCACACCGTAAATAGGGCTAATCTGAGACACTAGTATTGCATCTATTCACAATGATTCCATTACCTCACCGTCTCGATATGAATGCTTCTATTTCGATGCGGGTGGTCCAACTGCTGTTACTAACCAAATGGAACCCATTCTTGCATGGGGATCCCAATTATCCGCTTATCCATTCTTGTCTCGTGTTCAACTGCAGATCGCTCAAATCGCTCGTGGTACCGGACTCAGTCGTTCCAAGTATATGACCGAGATCGTCACGGCTCATGAACTTCATGAGCAAATTCATCGGGATCGTTAGATTTGGTAATGATCATTTCGGTGCTATATGGGTTATGGAGATTATGTTGTTGGTGATAGTGTCATCTCCGTGAGTGTATTATGTGGAAGGTTTAGGTCATAATCTGCTCTCTGGTCAATTTCGTGATTCGATCTAGAAGTAGCCTTCAAAACATACCGCTTTGTTAGAGATCTTAATGGTGGAACTGCTGAAAGGAACTCGTGGCTCAAACCTTTACACTATCTCTATCGATGACATGATGAGAGCTTCACCAATCTGCTTGTTATCAAAGGCTTCAAAACAAAGTCATGGTTATGGCATCGTCGTCTCAATCACTTAAACTTCGGCACCATCAACGATCTTTCCGAAAGGACTTAGTTGTAGGTTTACCTAGACTAAAGTATGAAAAGGATCATCTTTGTTCAAGATGTCAATTGGGAAAAGCAAGAAGTATGCCCATAAACCCAAACCTACTAACTCGGCTACGTAAGTTCTTCATATGATTCATATGGATTTATGGACCAATGAGGGTGCGTAATATCTTTGGGAAGAAATATGTGTTAGTTGTGGTTGATGATTATTCTAGATTCACCGGTCAAGTTCTTAAGGACAAAGGATGAAACTCCGATATCATCATCAAACTCATCAAACAAACCGCAGTTTAGACTAAACAGAATCGCCGAATTATCGAGCAGCATAATGGAACCGAGTTTGTCAACAAACAACTTAGTGAATTCTATGAAAGCGTTGGAATCACCATCAAAGAAGTGTTCCACGAACCCCTCAACGTAACGGTGTAGTTGAAAGACAAATCGTACTCTTGTTGAAGCCGCTAGAACAATGCCGATCTACTCAAAGGTTCCAATGTTTCTCTCTGGTCAAGCAATTGCCAACGCATGTTACACACAAAATCGCCCCGATTCACACCATTCATGGAAAACTCCATATGAACTTGTCCACAACAGAAACCTAATCTATCTTTCCTTCGTGTGTTTGGTGCCTTGTGCTATCCAACTAATGAGGTCAAGACTTGGGCAAACTTAGAGCTAAAGTCGACATTGGAGTATTTGTAGGATATGCACCAAACAAAAGGGATACCAATCTACAACAAAAGAACCCGAAATATCATGGAAACAATTCACGTTACGCTTGATGAGTCGACCGTCAAATGGCTCCCGGACACTACAACTCAGACCCGCACTTCTAAACAATCCTATTGGTTCATCCTTGTTCCAAACTCCTCTCAAGAAACGCCATATGTACCTCCATCCGAAGATGATGTAAAGAAATTGTTTGATCCAATGTTTGATGAATTGTATGAGTCTACTACTAATGAGGTGCCGATCCCTACAACAGAGGATGCTCATATTCCGTTGAATGAAGTCAATCCATCGGTTTCAATATATGTAAGTCAAGAAGCACCACACGATCCTTCGCCTCATCAACAAATCATCATTCTTCAAATGTACATCATGGAAATGTTTCGCATCAATGATGAAGTTAATCCCTATGACTCAAGATGCTCCATTTGAAAACATATTTGCTACTCCGAATCATCATCGTAACCATCTTCTTGGGAGACATCGACTCGCCTACTTCAGCCTCAACAAATGCCACATGAACACCTCGAAAAATGGACTCACGATCATCCATTAGACAACATCATTGGAAATCCTCTCGTCCCAGATCAACCCTAAGCAACTCGTAACCGATGCCTTATGGTGCTTCTTCAACTCCGTACTATCTAAGATCGAACCAAAAGATGTTAAAACCGCTATGAATGAAGATAGTCGGTTCAATGCTATGCAAGATGAAATTCATGAGTTTGATCGTCTTGATGTATGGGAGTTAGTACTGCCTCATCGTGCTATGATTATAGCTCTAAAATGGATCTTCAAAGTAAAACTTGATGAGCATGGTGATGTGTTGAAGAACAAGGCTCGATTAGTTGCTAAAGGATATCGTCAAGAGGAGGGTATAGACTTTGAAGAATCTTTTGCTCCAGCTTGCTCGAATCGAGGCAATCGTAATCTTTCCGCTAATCTTTGCTAGTAAGAACATGGTGGTATATCGATGGATGTAAAGACGGCATTTCTAAACGGAGATCTTAAAGAAGTCGCTCACGCCGACCAACTCAAGGATTTGTGAATCAAGAGCATCCTACTCACGCTTATCGTTTGAAGAAGGCTCTTTACGGTTTAAAGCAAGCTCCAAGGGCATGGTATGATACACTATCAAAGTTTCTTCTATCAACCGGTTTCATCAAAGGAGCAGCTTGATCCTACATTGTTCACCGAAGTCGAGCAAACATTTGATTCATGTTCAAATTTATGTTGATGATATTATTTTGCCTCGATCACCCAATGGAATGCGATCGTTTTCAAATGAAATGAGTTCAAAGTTTCAAATGTCAATGATGGGACAAATGTCATTTTTCTTGGGATTACAAATTTCTCAAAGTCCCGGAGGCATTTTCATAAATCAATCTAAATATGCAATGTAGATTTTAAAGAAATTTGGATTTGATTCATGTGACCTGTTGACACCCCCATGATTGACCGTACCAAACTAGATGAGGACCTCTCAGGGATCATGATTGACCAAACGAAATATAGGAGTATGATTGGATCCCCGATGTATCTCACCGCTAGTAGACCGTACATTTTGTTCTCTGTGTGCATGTGTGCTAGATACCGTGCTAAGCCTACTAAAAAGCACCTTGAAGCGATTAAACGGGTCTTCGGTATCTCCAAGGAACCATCAATATGGGACTATGGTACCAAGGACACCGGTATGTCACTAACGGCCTATGCGTATGCCGATCATGCAGTTGTCAAGATACACGTCGGGCACGTCAGAGGTGCTCGGCTTTTGGGTGATAAGCTTGTGAGTGGTCTTCAAAGAAGCAAATGAGTACTTCTATTTCTCTAGAGGTGAGTACATAGCCATGTCATCTTGTTGTGCTCAAATCTTATGGATGAGATCACAATTATCGACTATGGCTTTGAATTCAACAAAATCCTCTGATCGTGATAATAAAAGTGCTATTGCTCTTTCATGCAACAACGCTCAACACTCAAGAGCAAAGCATATCGACATTCGACATCATTTCATCAGGAACAAGTGGAAAAAGGTGTGGTGGAACTATATTTTGTGAGGTCCAATATCGGTTAGCGGACATCTTCACCAAAGCTCTTCCAAGAGAACGTTTGAGTTTATTCTTCCACGCCTTGGTTTGAAAAGCCTTCAACCGAAACTCTCAAACGTCTTCGTGAGGAAGACGAGGAGTAAAGGTCTTTCTTCATCTATCTCTTGTACATATATATTTGAAAAACAAAATACAAAATTATAAAAGCCTCAAAAATCAAATAGAAAATTATAAAACTTTCAATATCCCTAAAAATCAAAAATTCAAAATCTTCAAAAATATTGTCATTTTGTCATGTTTTTCTTGGTTCGATAATATCTACGGTCTTTGTCTTTGTCATTCAAAGAATGACACGGACTTTAGATGTTGTTCGAATTCTTAAAAAAAAAAAAAAAAAAAAAAAAAAAAAAAAAATATTTTGGGAGAAAGAGAAATGGTTTATTGTCATCTTCAGCAATAACCCGGTTTTAAAGAAAGAACGAGCCATGTTTTACCATGTTTTCAAATCCTATGCTCGATTCTATAAACATTTATCTGCTTGAAACCAAATGCTTTGAAAAATAACTCGATCTCTATTTTGATAATCATCCGACTTATTTGTCAAAATCTCTATCTCTCAATCAACAACCTATGTCATTGATTGAGGGGAGAATGATTTCAATTAAATTAAAAGTTATTTGGCATTAAATTGTTTTCAAAAGATATACATGCATGTTTTATAAATGGAGTTTAAAGTCTTAAAATCGATCCATATCGCTTAAAACACTTTCACAATCAAGTCACAATTCTCCTTAAAGCTTTCAAAATCAATTTAAATCTATACGAGATCACAAATCTAAAATGATTTGATAATTGTGATCGGGAGAATGTGTGATTTAAATTGGATTTAAACCGATAATCGTGTAAATGGTTATAAAAGGATGTTCATGCTATCCTCGCCCACATGTGACAAACGATTTCAAATTTTCAATGCACATGTTGAGGGGAGCATCTATATTAAACCTATGATTTGAAACGTGATCATTTATCCCAATGTGCGAGTTCCCTCTAGTATGTGCAAAACTCTTTTCAAACCTCGAGGCACATATTGAGGGGAGCAAATTCATGGAAACCTCATCCTTCCGGAAATGCTATACCTACTTGATCCGTTGAGGAAGTGATGTTGATATCTTTAGAAAATGGTAATCAAAAGAAGTTAATTCTTTCTCTTGCCTCCGTGTGCAAAACATTTTCAAATACTTGATGCACATGTTGAGGGAGTTCTTGTTCTAAAATATCAAAAACAATTCAGTACAAAAAGCTTTGATAATATATCACAAGTATCCGAATTGATCTTCAAATGGTTTTCAATTGATCCAATGGCGTATGAACAATACCAAATTGACCTACCAACTTTACTTTATGTACGGTGATATAAGGATGATAAGGTTAGGTATTGGTTCCCATGATCCGCCGTAATCGGAGGGATCTACCCAAGGACAATCCACTAGTTAGTGTAGAAGTCCTTGGGTATGATGATAAAAGGAGAAAATGAGATATGGGAAGAGTGCGGACTAAGATCGAGCTAGTAATGGAATAAACCCAACAAGGTTCTAGCTATGAAGTCTCGTAAGCACCGAAGGGGTTGAAGAATTAAAAGAATTGAATGAAAATAGGGTGAAAACAAATAGCCCTCCATTAATTCAACCTTAGGCGTAAACCGGGTTCAATTCATATGCTACCGATGGTAACATCGGTATTGAAGACAAGACGCATGGACCCGTGGACGCACTCACTTCACCTTTCCAAACCACTCAAGTTCCTCTTAATAGGGCTTGTTTCATTCTCACGGGAACCGACATAATCTATCGATTGCCTCTTAGAGATGGTTGATATTGAAGTAGGAGACCCTCTCCCTAGTCTCCCAAGACAGGATCCAAATATGCACAAATTGAGTCTAGAGCCACGAGATCATCAATAAATCTCATTAGGACACTTTCAATGAAGACTCTCTGTTTCACACAATGTGGAAAGAGAGATTATATCTTGAGTCCCACGCATTATCCTTGTGGTATTGCGGAACATCCGAGTGATGTGTTTACACATTCACAATGAAGATGGAAAGCCTTCGAGCCAACATCAAACAAGCTCCTCGGTAGGTGGCATGTGAGATCTATCATATAGATCAACCATGTGACAACCGAACAGAAACAATGGGGCGATTCAATCTCTTGAATCAAACCCGGTTCAGTTATGGATTGACGGATACCTTTGAAAACCGGTCTTTGTGCTTAAAAACTCTTTTCTTTAGCACATCGATTGGTACTCATTTTTCAAACCTAAAGGTATTTTTATGATTGATAATTGATTTTCAATAAACCTTCTTTGTATTGCAAAACAATTTCTATTGAGCAATACACGATTGTTTTCAAATCTCTTTTCATCAATCGGGACTTAAAATTACCGGTTCACTCACTCCGTGTTGTCTTCTTTGAGATGTTCCGGTTTGAGAACAAATAGAACAAATTGCAAACCTCACAAGGAGATTCTTAGGAATCCTACCGATCACAGCAAGATTTGTCTCGATCAACGGGGAACCGTGGGCCGTGTATTCAATTCAACGAAGTGATCAAAGACACTTTCGTGCGATTTGTTGCTAACTGTTGTATGCGTACGCCCGACGCTTGCAACCGATCGTAATGAAGCGGTCAATCAATAGCCGCATGCTCACTCAACACATTCATCTTAAAAGAAATCATGATTAGTGCATCTATGACTCGATATTTTCACTCCATGCTTCGCTCGCCGCCAATATCATGATTCAACAAATGCTTCCGCTTACTCGATGAGAAGATATCATGATCCGTAATGTGAGCATGTCGGTCCCAAAGTCACAACACCACAATGGATGTCTCGTAGATTGTTGATAGTGATGATCTCAAATGATGGCTCAAAATTATCATCACGTGGATCAAGAAAAGACCTCCACTGGAACAACCAAACATGCAATGTGAAGAATCAATGACTACGAGCTTATGAGCAAAGGACTACATCAAGAATGCAAGATCAATTGTTAATGTAATATCTATTTGTATTCAATGTAATTTTGGTGCATGATTGAGGTGACCTCTTAGGGGAGATTGTTAGGAATTAGAAATTCCCGGTATTAAAGAGTCGGTCACCTCAAGTATATGTAATCATTAGAAAGCTCGTAGTCGTAGTTCTTTAAGTTAAGTAGTAATTTAGTTAAGTAACACCGTGGAGGACGGACGGGTCTTACCCATCAGATGCCTGATCCATGCCCCAAAGTGTGGCGAGTTATGTAAGACTATAAATACTCTACCTTCCAAGGTAGAGAGTTGGAGCTCATAATAATATCTTTCACTTTCTCTCACTAAGTTCCCTAAACCTCTAACTTTCTCTCTAGAATTCCATCTATATGCTACTTTGTGTTAATGGTTTGATGTGTATGTGAAAAGTTATATCTTACATGATGCAAAGGCCAAGTTCTAAAGTTTACAAGCTACCCAAGACACTCATAATTTGGTGGATTTGGGGTAAAATATTGGAAACGGATAAGGCTAATCTCACCATATAATATCAAGGGTTGTATGTGCCTACAAGGTCTAATCTAGTTAGGTTAAGAAAAACATGTCAAAATTTTAAAATGGCATAATTTTTCAAAATAAACTAGAAAATGAGGGCAAAATAAAGTTCAAGAGATAATTCTACTCCGTCCCCCACTTGAATTGTACAAAGTCCCTTTGTACTAGGCATTAAATAAAGGTGAAGAGAAAGATAGAATTAGAGCGAGAACTTCCCGAAATTTCCTCCATAAAGAAGGAAGGCTCACGAACAAGAGACGGCCTTCATATAAGCGCCATGAACAAACTTCAATCCACGAAATCACAATACCGACAAGCATAATTCTAAAAGAAAAATGAAAACCAAAACAAACCTAACTCACTTTCATAGGAATCACACGCATTTAATCTAATGCAACAAGTTTTTAAACCACTTGGTATCCCAAGTGGACGAGTGAAGTCTCGTGAGGGTTTACAGGAACACACCCACAAAGTTCATTTAAAATACTAATACAAGGTTATTGTGTTTTAAAATGAAAGAATTAGCAGAGGAAAGTTACGTCAGAACTTTTTGAGGAGTTACGCCAGAATCGCAAAACTGAATGAGTCAGAAGCGGTAGTTACTGGCGTAACTAATCGAGATGGTATTATGCCGTAATTGGTAATGCGTCAATAATTACTGCGCTAAAAGGTTGGTTACTGCGTAATCACCAAGATGAGTTACGCCAGAACTCGCTCAGATCACCAACCGCAGCAAAGAATTAGTTCCTCGCTTCGCAAAAATAGTTAGAAAATACAAAACCCTACGAGAATGGAAATAAAACAAAAGAAAGGGATAATTCGGGTTGTCTCTAAAGAGCACTTTTCTTTATTTACTTAGTCTTGTTAGACTCCAGAGCAGGGGCTCTATGGGGCCTTTGGATCTGCCCCACTTCTTCAATATCTTTCATCAAGTTATGCCTAATCTAGGCGACATTCAAGCAGCTCGAGGTATTCATTGGTTTCGATTTTCCGGACTTTAGAAAATTTCTCTTCAAATCCAGTGGTAGCGGTGAATTCATATTTTGACAATAATTGAGGTGGTCTCTTGTAAGGAATCCCCATGAGTTTGCACCTCCTTTGTTCGTGACGCTCGTCGTCGGGATCAAGAACTCTCATTACCTTGCAACTCAAGGTAATCTAGGATCCCTTCAATATCATCATCATGTGTCGCACTTTGAACCATTCTTGATCGAGCAGATTCTCCACTAGAACGCCGCTTGCATTCTTCTTTTCATCACTAACCAACTCTTTGTCATTTTCAATTGTTATTTTACTCGTGTTGTTGAGACTCGTTGTTTGAATTTTCTCGATCCATGTACTCCTTCCAAATCTTCTCTTTGGTTAACGTGTCCACATGTCCATACTTAATCTTCACCCAACTATCGAATCCTAGGTTGTCTAGCCAAGGCAAACTCGTTCTCTCCTCATCATTGGTCGAGGACCAAAAGAATTCATCCTTTCCTATTCTCCCAAAGCGCTTCCCCGCTACATATATCGTCATATGGGTTGCATGACCTTGTAAAATTTCCCAGAGATTTTACTCTTTCGCACTGATGATCGCTTAATTCTTTGTTGCCGCTTTCACTTAAATGCTCATCCGCAAAGATATGTCTTTATTAGCCTCTTCCTTTTCCTCGAATGTGCTCCTTGTAATCAATTTTAGCTTCTTAAGGAGATCCGGGTTAATCTTTGCATCCCGAATTGTATTGCGCACACCATCAAATGCCAAGTCACCAAACTTTATACAATGTCTTTCATGCTCATGAGGCATGTCCACTCTTCCTCTCTTTCACTATTCCCGCCATTGCAATACTCACGGAAAGGGTTGCATGTAGGTTATGTCGTGTGGACTCTCGTCGCTTATGATGACAGAGTACACCAAGGAGTGATAAGTGGCTCTTCTTCATCTTCAAAGGAGAGTTTCTCGAGTCTTTCATCATCGATATATGTCGGCCACATAAATTTGTTATGGTTGATCCTATCCTTATTGCTTCCCCATCGCAAACCTCATTTCTCGAGTCACAAGAAGCCCAAAGATCATACCAATCTCCTTAGCAATCATATCATTTTGCACCAGTGATATTTCTTCTTAGATTTGGGTAGAGGCACAAGTTGATGTCATGGGACCACCATTTCGTGATTCTTCTACTTCAAGGAATTTTTCCGCCACGTATCCCGCTTACGCCAGAATCGAGTTTCTTGGTTACTGGCATAATTCGTTAGAGTCGTTATCCTCGTAGTTCTTCATAACCCCGTTATCGCCGTTGAAGACATAGTTACGTCAGTAACTCATTAGGCGGGTTACGACGTAATTAAGATCTCGTCGACTAAATCATCCCTTGAATCTGCTTTCAATGGCCTCGAACCTTCGAAAGTTATCATCAAGAAAGATCACTTTACATTCCATAGCTGGTTTAGATCCTTGTGTTTATCGTTATTCCTCCTTACTTTTCACCGAGCTTCTCCTCCATGGACTCTAGGTTTTTCGAGTTGTGTCGTGCTTGGAAAGGTTCCTGCCAAGATTTTCGTGGAATTCTTTCAACCTCTCATCTTGCTCCTTTTGTCTTTGGGCTGAACTTTCCGTGAACTTATTAATTGTTTCTTCAAGACCGATTTCTTTCTCCATAAGGCCCACGGTTGTAATTTCCATGATAACCATTACTATTTCGATTATCTCCGTAAAATGGTCGATTTTTCCATACTTAGCTTCTTCAATATTCTCTTCGTCCCCATTAGGACAATTCTTCGTAAGATGTCCTCTTCCACAGCCTTTACAACCTACTTGGATGGCATGAACGGTTTCTCGACCTTCAAAGATATCTCGATCGAGATTTTCAATTTTACTAGCGATTGTCGCAATTCCGCCAAAACTTCCGCCTTTGGTTTCTTTTACTTCCTCCGCCGTGCCATTTTTAGAGTGATCCGCCATTTTTGAATGGCTTCAAGTGCAAGAGTAGGAGTCATGTTTGGGATAGGTCCTTGATAGTCTAGCATCCGCCTTGTAGTTACATTAATTGACCTTTGTAGAAGATGTTGACCTTTTGTCGGTTGTTCGGATCATTAGTAGGACACTTGAAAAGAAGATCGTTGTATCCGTCCCAAGCTTGATTTAGCGTTTCATTGTCTTCTTGTTTGAAATTATGGATCTCCAAAAGTCGGTTAGAAATCTTCGACTATGGCAATATCTTTGAATAAGGTGTTTCTTTAGTAGCGCCAAGTATTAATTTCCCCAGGCAATCTTTCGATCCATCTTCCGCGGCTCCAAGAAGAGTCAATGGAATACCCTTAGCATAACAAAGATCATGAGACACGCCCGAAATGTTGAAAAGGCTTGCAATGTATAGGACATTTTCAACGTGCTCATATGCATCTTCTTCCATGTTTCCGAAAAGGGTTAGCGCAAAGCTCCCCATAAATTGGTCTTTGATTTCAAATGGACATCCACCCAATTGCCGGTCTTACGAGACCCGGCCCTTGTTCCGCTTCTTGTCAACGCCAAGTATTCCTCAAGAGTGAGGTCATCGATGTTAACAACTTTCATGGTACCAAAACTTGAAATATGATCGTGAGAAAAGTTTAAAATGAAATTAGAGACTTAATATCAATCCTAATATAACTCCTCGGCAGGCACCAAAAACTTGATGCGTGTTTTATTGACTGTGTCTTAATATTTATAGTGTCTCGCTATACCTATGGTCTACCCTAGTGCACTAACAAAGGTATCCGGTCGTGTGTAGTGTAGTAAATGGTAAAGCCGAGGTCGTCCCAAGAGCTATGTGTATTGGATTATTACTAAGTCTAGTTGTCACAGAATAATAATAGTTTTGATAGAGATTAAATTAATTAAACTACTAATGCGTAATAAAGTAAAGCGTATAAATGGATAAAGGGAAATCAATAGAGGAGAGGGTGCTAACCTAGTCAATCCTCCTAGCTAGTTATGTCTACGCTACTTACTTCCAATTACTCGTGGGGTCAAATTCGAGAGGACAAAGATTTGGTTAATTCGCCTAACCTATCAAGAAAGATGCCACCACAGAGAAATTAGGTGCACTGTCATAAGTCCCGTTGTTCCCGGTCCCTAAGCCAAGTCATTAGTACCGCTACATGCTAGATTCATAATAGTGAGTGCCCTACCGTTAGAACTTAGACACTACACCCCCAATTCTTAAGTTCATCCAAACGATAGGTGATCGCTTGGTCAAATCACACAAGTAGAAAGGGTCATCGCTGGTCATATGTTACCCTTCCTGCCTCACCCACTCACCTAGGGTCACTGGTCATATCTCCTAGGCAATTGGCCTCACCGCCATTCAAAACTACCAACCAAGGGTGGCTACTAATGAACTATGCATGCATACACTTAGAAATAATTGTACGGAAGTAAAGGTAAACGCAAACAAAACAATTATGAATTATAACTAGGTTAGCACCAAGAGGTGCTTAGCTCATATTAATCATGCAAATCAATTCAATATTCAAAAGTACGAAATACATGAATTGAAATTAAAAGAAATATAAAACGCTAATGCTTATCATAGTGGAGTGACTTCTCCCTTGGAAACAGCTCCGTATGCTCCTCTAGACCTGCCTTGAGCTTTTTCCCACGTTCTCAGAGTGTTGTGTGTCGAATGGGATGAATAGAAATGCTAGAATTCGTAGGGTATATTGTTAGGTCACTAGTTTTACAAACACAAGTAATATAGAAAGGAGATGAGGCGATTGAACAAGAACCAAACACACATACACGATAATAAGAGGCGGTTATGCGTAGGGCATATGTGAAAGGAAATAACTTGAACAACCAACCCTCAAATGAGGGTTTACAAGAGATTTATAGTGAGGAAGCTAGGCAACACCCTAGTTCCCATCCTTTCTTATATGGGCTTGGGCCTAAGCTTATGGGCCTTCTACATAAGCTAGACCTTAAACAAACATAAAGGCCATAATAAAGCTACCTATTACATATGAAATATAAATACTTGAAATACAGGTTTGGGAGTGATTCCAACAATCTCCCTCAAGTATATATGAATGTAAACGGTGAAGGCGTTGATGTAATAGTAGCTCGACGCCTTCCGACATTCTTCTTTCTTGTGAGAGGAATTGCCTTGATTCAACAATCTCCCTTGTGTAGAGAGATAGTTGTCTTTGAACAGTTATGCTCGACGTCATCTTTAACTTTGTTCTTTGATCATTGTTCTTTGTGGTGAAAGTGATAGTATGTTGTTGTCCGCATCACCGCCTCAGTGCCTTCACCGCTCCAAAGGTTCCACGCCATTCTTCAACATGCTCACACGCCTTTGACGTTGGAATACAATACCGATGAAGTTCTCTAAGTCTTTAACTTTGTAGATTCTTTGGTTTGACGAAGAATCATTCGACGGTTGTGTTGCTTTTGAATAGAACTTCCATTAGTGATGATGTTGGTGTGAGCATGAGAAGAATCAAGACGATCATCCCGCTTCGAGCTTCCATAAGAAGAAAACATTTCAAACGGTTAGTAATAAGGTGTTCCGACTTACAAGTTTGAACTTGAGAGTGTTAACGACATAGTGTGAAAACACAACTCTAATTCTTACAAAGGCCGCTCTCGAACTGGAGTCCCACAAGTGAGATAACGCGATGTACCGGGTACATCTATAGCTCAGATGAGTCACGAGGTACACCAAGCATCACCTCACGATCAGACCGCTTTGAGACACACTCCGTGAATCCACGGGAGTTACCGGTGACCACCGCCGGGCTGCTTGATGTTGACCACGCGGGAGTTTCCATTCAATCACCGAGGATCATGATGTGAACCTCTCATAAATGTTCTCGATGATTGCTAAGATCCGTAAGGACTCGATATGAACCAATCGATAATCTTATTTGTTGATCATCATGATTAAATGTCAAGTGTTCCTAAGAGATCTTTGATGAATCTCATGGCTCTAGACTCAATAGTGCGCTTTGGTTTCCCGAGCGAGACTAGGGAGAGGGTCTCCTTCTTCAATACCAATGATCTCTAAGAGAAAGCCAATAGTTTACGTAGGGTTCCCCGTGAGAATGAAACAAGCTTCTTTTGAGAGAAACTTGAGTGGCTAAGAAGATTTAGTGCAAGGCCACCGGGTCCATGACGACTTTTAATCTTCAATACCGTGTCACTAAGTGACCACCAAGAGTATATGAATTGAACCCTTGTCCGCCCTAAGTTGAATAACTGAGGGTCGCTTTTCACCCTTTACTTTACATTTCTTTTGATTCTTCAACTCCTTCTTTCTCCGATTCTCATTTTCTCCTTTTACAATCATTCCTAAGGACTTCTAACACTAACTAATGGTAGTGTCCTTGGGTAGATCCCTCCGCTCAAGGGATCATAGGACTGTTATTCCTAACCTTAGTCACCTTATAACCCATGACTAACCTATGTTTGCCATTAAAACCATCAGATGTGAAAGTATCTCTCAAAGGCTTTGTAAATGAAAACATGTTTGAACCATCGCGAGAGATAAGGTTTTGCATAAATACTCCTCCACATGTGCTTAAGAGTATTAATGGTATAAATGCACAGTGAGGAAAGAGCGCACTTTTGAATTGATCCATCAAGATAGACAATCCCCGCGAGACACGGTTACGTTGTATAGTTAAAGAGTTACATTGTCGCCTTTAGGTGACAACTAGCTCTAATAACTACCTTGAAGGTGTAGAAAACCTCGAAAGGTTGTCATACCCACGAGTTCATGTCTATCAAGAGTTTCTAATGGTACTTTCTACTTGACAAGTCCTTTGCGAGACACGCTACATTACTAGCGAACTAGCTTGAAATTATTACCCGTCCAGACAAGTCTTTTCGAGTTACAAACAGCTTAGTATCGTCAATCTGTTGGTTAAGTCCGAGGTACATGTGTTCATTTGCATTTAGCACAACATATTTCTTATCACATAAATTTTCTCCCCTCAAAATGGCATAAAAAATGTTATTTTTGAACGGTTGACAATAAATATGACTATTTCGAGTGTTCGGGAAGAGTGACCATCGTGAACAATTTGTGAACAAATTTTAATTCAAATACTCCCCTCAACTAGTGATATAAACGGTTGAGGTTTTGAAAATCATATGGGAAGTACTTGTGTTTTGAGCAAAACCTTGAAAATGAAAGGTTTGATAGGTTTTACTCAAAATAAGAAGTTTTCGCCCTTTATAAGGATTGTGGCACTAAGGCACTACGTGGTCCTTTCTTGACAATTACGGGTTGTACATCGTTATGTGCACAAAGCCATTGACATATATAATCACACATCCAAATTTGTAATGAAAGAACCAATTCAAGGGTACCGTGAAGTGCGTTGATGTTCCCGTGAGTGCGCATGTATGCTTGAAAACCGGTTATGTTAATCCCGGTCGACCACCAACATAGCTCTCCAATCGTCGAATCGATCCCGCCTCGAACAACCGCTCATCAATCATGGTGATGATCCTTCTCACATTCCTCCGATCCCGAGAATTCCATCGCTAGGGTTCCCAATGTTTTCACGTATGTCCTTCAATCGATAAGCTAATCCGTCCCTAACCATCTTCGTAGTATTATCTCCAAATTTGTGAAGCTCATTACACGCCATCAAGCAATCGCGATGAAGTTCATCGCGATAAACGACACCAAACGGTTTGTCATGAGCGTTAATTGTGATAGCCGGTTGATATCGGAAGATCAAGTCGTGTGGAGTGAAGTTGACACGCTTCGATATGATTCAACGGCAAGTCAAGATCTTCAACACATTCTTTGATGACTATGCGCCCGATAAAGATGAGCAGTGACTTGATGAATTCACGTTGTACTTCGCTTGAAATTGTCTCATGCGACCTTGAACTTTGGCAAGGTACATGTCTTCAATATCGCTGATGTTCAACTTCTCAAAGTCGCCTTCGAGAATGCATAGTCCCTTTCGCCTTGTCTTTTGACCACAATCTTCTTGAGAAAAGTGTAGTCCCATTTAGACGATAGACCAACATGTTGGATGGCTACGATACTTTTAGTATCGAACACCGCATGTTGAGACTTACGGACCAAGCACAGTAGTAGATTCTTCTGCTCCGCCAATGGTGAATCCCATACATTGCATCTTGGTCATACGCTACCACTTTGTCGGAGAACATGTGGTAGCACGTTCCTCGATGGCTATACAATCGAGTATATTGCGGCAGGAATGGAAGTGTCGGAGATGTAGCGATTTCCTTGAACCATCGCCACCGTGTTGAAGAAAATCTAAGTCTTTGTTGAAGAAATGTCCGAAAGGAATCCTAGGTCGATCAGTTGGCCAATGGTAGGTAGAGGTCGAGACCGATCGGTGTAATATGGAGGATTGTCCCGCTTGGTGAAGTCGATGTTTGCTTCGGGTCGAGCCAATCCATGTTATTAGACATGGCTCGAGCAATCTTTTCAAGGTGATATTCAACCTCGATTGCACTTTCCGAGCCGCCTTCAAAAGTAGGAATGCTTCATTCTTGATGCGCTCAATTGATTTCGCCATCTTCTTCACACGGAACCTTTCTTGCAAAATCTTTGCATGCTCCAAAGTACTACCGCTCACCAATTCTTGACCTTCTTGGGTAAGGAGTGTTGTTAACAAGTAAAGCAAACCTTTCAAATTCTTCATTTTATCGCCATCTAGCCATGATATGACGCCGGTATGAAGCGCCTTCTTCTTCTTTTCAAGGCTTAGATGATGATGCCGGTTTCGCCCTTGTTTGGGAGAGGTGGGTTGTTGTTGGGCTCAAGGACCTCTTCATCATCACCACCCGTGATACTCAAAGTAATCACCGGTTTTGAGTCGGGGTGGTAACTCGTAATCGCCCCGAGGTTTATCAAGAGAAGACCGAGGTGGAGGAGACTTCGCTGAGAAGAAGTCCGCATGGAGGAGGTGGCATCAAGAAGATTCACCGATTGCTTTTGTCGCTTAGATGCAGAGTCCTTGTCCTTATCATCGCCATCTCTTGGCCGTTTGGGTTGATCGGTGACTCCTTGCATGATGATCCGAGTTGAAAAGCAAGTAGACCTTCAAAAATTTAGCTTCATCCAAGTAAACGCTCCGCATCGCTTTGACATTTGCATCACTAGTTTAGCGATTAACCCGTATTCTGTAGAGATCGCCTTCTTTGGCCATTGTATGTTTAACCAATGCGACGATGTTAGGGTGAGTTGTCCGAAAATACTTCTAGTCACACCGGGACAAGGTGTCGAGAAGAAACTTGTGGGTATGATCTCTTCTCGTCTTCTCCAGTTCTTTCGGACTTTAGGAACGATATCCTCAAGGTACTTGTTAGTGTAACCTTCGATCATTTCGCTCAGCCTCTTACGATGACTCTTCATGAACTTCTCGAACAAATTCCTTTTTTTCGTGATCTTGTCTTTCTCATCATTTAAGCATCAGATTTGGTCAAGAAACCAATTCAGTTTCGTAAAGTATGTCCTTCTTTCCGACTTGTTGATGACTTTCACAATTTTTCATGAGTCCGAGAAATCCAAGATTTATGTGGTTTCTTCACGGATTTGGATGATGATTTGGTTGACTTCTTAGATGGTGGTTGTGATGAATGAGACGAAGAATCCGATGATGATGAGATGTGAGGAGATTCCGGTCCTTTGGTGGTTCGTAAGTTTCCTTACGTGAGCGTGTAGGACTATCCGTAGCACATCGTCGTAAGTAGCATCTTTATCTTTCTCGCCTGGTTTCTCAAAATCATATACAATAGTATCCTCTGCAGGCTTTTGTTGTTGCACAAGAGTGGTGGCACCAGCTCCCTTATCGGGTTGATTAACCGCATCGAGTTGGTGAAGATTGAGTCTGCACCACTTGACCCACCGGGCCACCCAATTGGTCTTTAGCAAATTCTTTAGCCTTTTGAAGATGTCGATGATTTTAAACTTCTTCCGTATGATTTATCCAGCTGCTCTTCTTCTTCTTCGAGCTCTCATCATAGGGTACAATTGTCGAGTCTTCCTTTTCTTGGACAAATGGAGGACTTGGAGGTTTTGCTCTCGAGGCGTGTGCTTCAGCAGCGATTGCAGAGTAATGAACCTCTTCATCTCAGACAAGATCTTCGAGCTCTCGTCCACAAGCTTTCTTTGCGGTTCAAGTGTGGAATAGGTTCGGCTTCCTTTACGGAGCTATCCTTTTAGAAGGAGGATTCCTTTAGGAAACTTCTTTGACTCACAAGATTTGTTGCGCTTCCTCGCACTTCCTCTTCGGTTCTCCTTACAGTGTTCCGTAAGATTTTCGTCGAGATGACCAACTTTGCCTTGTCTAACCGCTTCCGGATACCTTTGTAATGCTTCGAGCTTTACGACATCTTCGCTAAGGAAATCGCAACACAAAGACCTTGTTTCTTTGTAGACGATTCCTTGATTCTCGAAGATAGAATAGGCTCCCAACATATCATGATTGTCGGGGTCATTGAGCCTCTGGGAATATCGTGATGAAGTCCAAGTGCTCTCGGATCAACAGCTTAGTATATCCGATGTAGGGAATCTTTGAGCCAAGCTTGTTGAGAAATGACATCATGTCATCCCAAATCGAGCTTCGATAGCGATGTGTTTCATGTTGACCAATGCCCAAAATATTTGCGCTCCATGAGCTAAGGATGCTCATAGCCACCGTCACGACCGTAAATGACTTGGTGATGATCATGTAGAGAGTTCTCCATGGTCGAGGAATACTCTTAAGTTCTACGAGAGAATGCTTGGTGATTACTCCGTAGCTTCGCCATAACCGATATCGATTAAGAATTGGAGAGTGAGTTCTTCAAAGGTGAGGCATAAAGTTTGGTTGGTTCGACTGTGAATTAGGAGAATAGCCCTTAAGTCAAGTGAGTGTAATGGTGACTTGTTTGTGATTCGAGTCACCGTCACAAAGATCCGCCCTTTGACCCTTTCCATAGTGTTCCGTAATCTGTTGGATATAGATCTCGTGAACAGCAGAGTAAGTGAGCATATTCTCGATACGGATGAGTCCTCGTAATATCAATAGCAATTAGACACCTAAGATTCCGAGCAAGTAAGGGTGTCAAAGTCAAGACGGAGATTATTCTTTCCTATCTTCATTGGATAGCCATAAGGATAGATATCAAGAATGGAGAGAACTTCGATGCATCCACATTCATTTGTTCACCATGTCGTGATCTCAAATAACATTAGCCAAAAGAACCAACATATCGAAAGACATAATGTTAGTCAATGTAAGGTCTTATTGTCTAGTTATTGAATGTACAATGTCAATGATTGTTACGAGTCCTAAGTCACTTGTATGTCCAATAGTCCAATGACGCCGTGAAATGTTTTGTGAGTTAGTTAACTTTAAGTTTTAAAGTTTATGTTATCACTTATGGTTCACAACATCTCAACCGCTTTAGATTTATTAGTGACATTATTGGATTCGTGACGATATGATTAGTTTATTTACAAGTTTGTACACGTAATAATTCATAACGAAGGTATGATCCGTGCTTATGCGAGGATTGGTAAAGTTATGCGAGACGTAAATGATATATGTGTAGGCGTAAACTTACGCGTAGATCCTAACTTACGCGTAAGAAATGTTACGCGTGAGGAAAGTGGGACCTTACACGAGAGCTTACGCGTGGGCATATATTAACCATACGCGTAAGGCTACTCGTAAGAGTTGACCTTATGCGTGAGGTCATCACACGCATATCCTTCACGTGATACGCCGTAGTCCCATATGTAGAACCTTATGCGTAGAAGCCACGCCAGAAGACTAATCTTACGATAACATGCTACGCTGTAAGGTGATCCTTATGCGAGAGTTACAACAACCTTGATTCTGAATTTTAAGTGTAGCAAGCCCTAAACAAAGCATCATATCATCAATTTTGACACATAACATTCATTTTGTGACAGATCAAAACACAATTGCACAGTTTAACAGTTACGCGTAGAAAAACTTACGCGTAGTCTAAACCCTAAATCTACGCGTATGAAATCTAGCCATGGAATATGCACCAAACTTTTTCTGGTAGTTTAAGAGTGTTGAGGAAGTCTTTATACCAAGTTAAAACACTTAACTCGTTGTGAATCAAAAGTTACCAAATATTATGAACTTTAAACCCTAAATCCAAAATGTTAAACAATTCGTGTTTCTGGGTGGTTAATAACCATGGAAATCATCAATTCATCATCTTAAGACTATATCCCAACAATCTTTTATGCCAAAACACTTCACATTTGGAAAAACCCAAATCGACACATAAACCCTAATTTTCAAAACTCATTGATAAGTGTTTCTGGATGGGTTTTGATGGTTAAAAGGATATCCTTGATGTATTTAAGACGTTTTGACACATACTTTTTAACCACAAACGTCCACACAATGATTGTGTGTTCATACGCTATGCGAGAACACATAATCACTGTAATATGAATTTTAACCGTTGGATTTGAATAAAATTCAAGACCTTATCTTAAAAACATGTTTAGATCATAAAAACACTTACACAACGATGATCAAATCAACAGATATCTTGAACGATTGTAAGGCGTAGGATGTGTTAGGTTTTGTGTATTAAATGTGAAGAAGAAAAGTAGGTGGGAGGGTGTTTTATTAAAAGTGAGTTTAACCTTTTGACAGTTTTGGTCCCTCCACCTTTTCCTTTTTCAATCAAAGCCTTTAACTTCCATTTGGTTACCAAACAAAGATTTTTAGAAAGAAACATGACGACACTCCCCGACTTAAGAAAACCGATGAAAAGTTATTAATTTTAGTTCGAGGAGTGTCATTGTACCGTAAACTTCACCACCATTGTAAAAGAAACAACCGGATATGATAACATGCAAGTACCCGATGTTTTGAAATGCTTAGTTATGATTTTCTCCCCTCAACACTTGATCGGAAAAATAATCAATTTTGAAAGATTAAAGTGTTGACTAAGAAATGTACTTGCCATGTTTGAAAGAAAGATAGATTAGAGAATATTTTGTTGTTTTATCGGATTTTATATTTTGTATTTTGTTTTTGAAAAATTATTTACAAAAGATGTTTTGGTGTTTGATGTGTTTTTAAGATGCTTTTAAGAGGTCATCCAATTCCTCTTGAGTCAAACACCTCATACCAACCGTGGATCACCATTAAACCTAGCGGGAGGCAAGGCTTTGGTGAGAAGATCCGCCAATTGGTATTCAAGACCCACAAAGTATAATTCAACGGCACTGCTCCACGTGGTCCTTGATGAAATGATAGCGAGATCGATGTGCTTTGATTTCGAGTGTCGAATCGAGTTGCACGAGATCGCAATGGCACTCCGATTGTCGCAAAGACATCGATTCTCACAAACACGTAACCATAGTCTTTGAGTTGTGTTCTCATCCGATGACTTGAGCACAACACGCGACATGGCTACATATTCTCTTTGGTTGATGACAATGATGTACAATCCTCGCTTCTTTGATTGTCAAGACACCGCTTATCACCGAGAAATTGTAGAGCTCTCAAGTACTTTTCCTCGAGTCTAAGCATCCCGCGTGATCGGCCTCTAAAAGCGATTAGTTCAAAACCGTAATCCTTCTGATACCGGATCCCCAAGTTAATGGTTCCTTGATGTATCGGAGGATTCTTTTAGCCTCGTAGAGGCGGGTTTCAGCTTGGTCGCGATCGATAACGGGAGCATAGATAAACCAAAGACAATATCAGTCTCTAGTGTTAGAACATTAGAGACCCAATAATACTACGGATATTGTGGGGTCAACTAATTTCCCATTTAAGTCAAGATTCAGCTTCTTGGTATGAGTCATTGGTGTGGCATAAGTTTCACATGTTTTCATTCCAAATTTGTTTAACAATTCAAGGGCATATTTGATCGACTCAAGAAAATACCACGGGTGATTGATGAACTTGCAGTCCTAGAAAGAACGTGAGTTCACCCATCATGGACATTTCAAAATTTTTCTTCATTAGTTTTGCAAAAGCGGTTGAAAACTTTTTATGTGTAGACCCAAAATGATGTCATCCACGAATTTGAACAATTAAGATATGTGCCCGTGATATTGTATAAAAAGAGTTGGGTCAATCGATCCTTTGGTGAAATTATTAGCAATGAGGAAAGATGATAGCTTATCGCACCATGCCCGAGGGCTTGTTTGAGACCATAAAGAGCTTTGTTCGGTTTGTAGACATGGTTCGGGCACTGGATCAACGAATCCTTCGGGTTGGTCGACATAAACCGCTTTTCGCTTGTCCGTTGAGAAATGCGCTTTGACATCCATTTGAAAGACCGTCATGTTCATATGAGCTGAACGCGAGAAATATCCGAATGCCTCAAGACGAGCAACCGGAGCAAAAGATTCTTCAAAGTCTATACCCTCTTCTTGACGATAACCCTTAGAAACTAGCCGTGACTTGTTTCGGATAACATTCCCTTCAAAGATCCAATTTGTTTTTCCAAATCCATTTGAGACCAATGACGAGACCCTCGTTGGTCTTTCAACCAGCTCCCATACTTCAAGACGCTTGAATTAGTTGAGTTCTTCCCGCATGGATTCAATCCATTGTCTTTGTCATTGCGTCTTTAATGTTTTAGGCTCGATTAGCATAGACAAATGAAGGCATAAATGCAATGTTCACCATCCGTGCGAAGACGTTGTCTCGAACGATCGGTTGATTCGGGTTACCAATAATATTAGCCGAGGATGGTCTTTTGTCCATCGATGTGTAGAGGGTTGATGTTGGTATACATTGTGCGATTCGAGGATTCAAATGGTTTGTTGAAGATTCCGCGACATCCGTGCGCAGCCTCATTAGCAAACGGGTCAAGAACGATTTGGATCAAAATCGCAGTGGGGTACTTCATTCGTAATATCATCCGCCGGTTCATCATTGTTGGAAGCGTGTGTTCAACTATTGTGTTGAGTCAATTGGTGTAGGTGCATCTTCAACGCTTGTTGTTGTAGCAGTGTATCGTATAGGAATATTATCGTGTTGTGCAATGGAAACAATGGATACACCGAGCACGCTCATCAATATCGTCACGTAATGTAGGAGCAAATAACATTTCCATTTGTTGACGAGTTAGTCGGGGCTTTGTTCACCGATGATGGGGTTGAGGAAGTTTAAACGGTTGTGACCGGGTTCTAAGTCATATACTCGTAAGCCATTTCCGAGTTCATCAAAATGAGCATGAATCGCTTCCATTACCTCCTTAGTTCGGACGATTCCATTCGAAACCTTTAGAATTGTCACAAGATCCAATAAAGACTCCAATATCGCCTTTGGCTTTGAGCTTTCCAAAATCATCACGATCATTATTCGGATAGCAAAGGGATCCAAATACATGAAAGTGTTTGAGGTTCGGTTTATAGTTGCGGACAAGCTCGAAAGGTGTTTTATTGTATGCTTTGTGATCATAGAACGGTTTGAGTATAGCATGCAGATACGACTTCCGCCCATAAGTAACCTGAAGTTTAGCATTGATTAACATTGTTCTGCAGCCCACTAACGCTCGCTTGCCTTCAACAACTCCGCTTTGTTCGTGTGTACGCAATAGACGCTTGATGTTTGAATTCCCACTTTCTCATAGAATTCACGAAGGGTTTTGTTAACAAATTCAGTTCCTTTGTCTGCTCGATTATTCGACGGTGTTGCGGAGTCGAACCTCAGTATTTTTGTGAGAAAGGTGATGATCATTTGTGGAGCTTGGTCTTTCTTCAAGAAAGTAGACCCAAGTCCAACGTGAGTAGTCATCAACAATTACCAAGATGTAGCGTTTGCCATTGATCGCTTGCACGCGCATTGGGCCACACAACCATGTGAAGAAGATGAAGCACATGTCGAGAGTCAGGTTCCACCTTTGAAGGAAGTCACAAGGTTGGTGATGGTTTGAAAGTTTAGATGAGAGACGACGTGCCATAGCTGTGGATTTTGTAGATGTTGCCTTTGAAAGTAAGCAAATGGGAGAGGAAGCAACCATGTCTTGCATAGAGATAGTGTAGAGACTAGAATTTCATGAGCTGACATAAGGTCATTTCCTTGTAGATCACGAATGAAACAAGTTTTCTCCCCGAAGCAACCTCCAAATCTCCATCACAAAATTGACCCATCGAAAACAGACAGACCGAGGCCTTCCACATAGTAAACCCTCCGATTTCGATGTTCCCATTGACATAATCTCCGTAGCCCATGATAGTCGCTGGAGTGATCGCTCCCAACCCCAAAGCCAATGAACTTTGCCATAAAGTTTGATAACAATTTAAGGTCGCTCATCATGTGTCGGGAACATCCGCTATCAACAATCCAGAATGATCTCAGACACCGCATTACACATGCATTTACACGTATGGAATAGAAGTAGATGTAGAACCCAAATGTTTGAGGGTTCAAGGTATATTAGACATACACATTCATAATTTTAGGCATCCATTTAAATCCTAGTGTGTTATATATCCATTTCGCCATCTATAACTACTCTTTGCTTTAGTCTTAGTGAATGCACTAGGTGGTACTACATTCTTAGAAGGTGAAACGAGCTACAATGACAAAGAATGCTTGCCTTAGAATCTAAAGAAGGCGGTCTACTGCACGTACTTAGAATGATTAGTGGGCCTAGAGGTATTCCGATTCTTAGGATTCCGTAATCGAGATTATAGCTTTAGCAACACATTTGTCATGACAATCGAATTCATACTTTTACGACAAATAACACAAGGTGCATCGACTAAATATCAAAAGTGCTCAAAGGTTTAGCATCTCTACATCACTATTTCTATTACATTTGCCGACGCAACATCTATAGTGGAAGCAACGTGAGTCTTATTCATAGTCCTAGGGTGTTCTTCTACTTTAGCATTCCTTATTGATCTTTTCTTAGGTCGCAACTTCCTATTCTTCGATTGAGTGCTCCTAGGTCGTGAAGTGCGGACGCTTGGAAAAGACGCAACTATTCATGTTTCAAAGAGTGGGAAACACATTAGCAACTTGTGATTTGGCGGTAGGGATTCTAGGTTCACGATTACTAAGTGTGACCGTGTTAATCTCTTTAATCACGGTAGGCGGAAGTTGTTCATACTTTCCTAACATTTCTCTTAACTTAGAGATACCGTGAATCAAATCTTGATTTTCGTAATCTAGTATTACCAAAGAAAATTCATGGCTTCTAGTGTGAGCAAGATAGTGATCAAGTTCGCTTGATGCTTCATGACGAGTCTTATTGAGCAAATCAAATATGACACCATATTCTGCTTAACTTTTAAAAGTTCTTGTTCATATTTTGAGATTTGACTTTTCAAAGACACGCTTTGATCATCCAGCTTGCTCAATTTTAGGATCGAAGATTTTGCACTCAATTGAGCGATTTTCTTTGAAAACTAAGTTGATGATTGTGAATATCTTTTCACACCAATGAAGACGACGCTTTGCATTGTAAATTTCATTGAGTAATCGCTATTTTCGACTTTTAAAGACTCGATCCAAGCACATTATCGGTGTTCTCAACAGCTACAACATTTTCAACAATATCACAGAGATATAATCGATGCATGTGGCAAAGAATAGAATAACACAACATTATGGACATCAAGACAGATAAGGTCTTCCAAGAGTCGATCAACATCTTTTCTCAAGAGTTTCTTTTACGCTTAGTGTTAGAAATAGATGTTTCGCTTTCTCGAAACGCTTTTCATTACCCCAAGTTCCTTATGAAAATCCTTTTCCCAGTGCTAATGCACAACTTTTCAAGTTTTTAACATTAGGTAAAAGATTTTTCCGAAAATGTCTCTTTGTTCTCGCGCTGAGGCGATTGAAAGTGTTCAATTTTGATTTCGTAACGATATTCTATCTCATGTTGTAAAATTTGAGGTCACCATGAAAATGTCAAAATATCTAAGAATATTTCGATTTTCAAGTTTTGAGTTTACTTCACCGATTGAAGGTAAAGGACCATAAGTTTGTGCATAACTGCTTTGGGATTAACATTAGAAGACTCGTGTGTTTTGATGATAACCCTTGGTGTGTTAGAAGAATCCGCTGGTGTGACGAAGTGACCGCTTTTTATAATTAAAAGGTTTGTTGTAAACAACGCTTTTAATTTTGATCGACTCGCCTTCGCATCTAATTCCTCTTGACGATGATATTCAACAACACTCATAACAAGATTATCAATTTTTATTCTCGCACCGGAAACTTCGTGAGTTGGTTTGAATGTTTTTAGTGAAAGCTTTGGTTTGTAATCGCCTAGATTTTTCCATATCCTTTTGATCGGGTTTTAAGGTAAACTTTCAATAGTCGTTATTGATTCACCATGTTTGTAAACAACAGCTTTAAACTCTTTAAGTTTGTTTTGCAAGTCGATAATTTCTTCAAGAAGGTCATCTACCCGATTCGCTGAATGCTTTTGTATGGAGAACTGCTTTTGACAATTTAACAACTCAGCCTTTAGCTTTTTGATTTTCCAAAGTAGAGCGTTAATTTTCTTTTTATGTTCATGTTTCATTGTTCTAATTCGCATAACAAAGCATTCTTCGAGGCGCTAGATCACGATCCGTCTCTAAATATTTTTCGCTTTGATGAGATTTTGAAAGCGCTTCAAAACCTTTTTCACGGTTTTCGAGTTTTGAAAAAGTTGAGTTGCATTTGTAAGCATTCAAAATCCTTGGTTAGCAAAGCATTTTACTTTTTAAGGTCCGATTTAATGCAACACATTCAAAGAATTTGGGATTGTTGGTCTTTATAATGTAACAAGATCTCGATGAGGCAAAGGTTCATCTTGTTCAACGCGAGTCACAACATGATCATTATTTAGATCCTCAAGTATAACCACGAGTCAATTTGATTATCAAGGAAACCGTAAGGTCATCTCGATCATCAAATGTAACTACGGGTTTATTTGAAAATCGCCGAATGAGATGTAGATGACTCATTTTGAACATTCTGAGCCGTGCTGATTCGTGATATTGACGGAGATATTAGTTCGAGATATGATGATGGTTTGTTCGGCACTGAGACAAGCCATCGATGTCATACATCGGGCCTGTTTCACTCATGTGTAACTCTTGCATATTAGCCATCAACATAATAAATGCATTGGCCTGCAAGTCCTCCATATCATCATCCGAGTCTCGTGATCCGCCATAAAGCTCGTTTTGTCCGTGAGAGATCCACCACTTCATCCTTAAGAGCCAAAAGTAAAGCCTCTTTGAAATAAGCACCGCCCCTAGTCCTCGGCTTTGGGCATGCATTAGCCAGTGTCCCTTCTCATTGCGCTTGTAGCATCTAAGACCATTTAACCGATTCTCGAGCATTTCCTGCTCCACCACTGAGCTCATTGTTATTCCTACCCACAAGATTAAACCCTTGACCACCGCCCATCCGATGACCATAATCACGATTCTCAACTTCAACACGTCCATTGTTCACAACACCTTGAGTCCGTGTGTTAGATGAGGAACGAATACGATTGTTGGATTTGTTGGTGTAACGCCAAAAGCATTAGCAATCATCACAAATCCTTGTTGCAATGCTTCGAACGGATCGATTTCTCGCCGCTTCAATCGACATATGCTTGAGCATTGTTGTTGTATGGAACCGCTGATTTTGTTGAGGTTGTTGCCGTGAAGGTGTGTTTAAAGCAGCTGGTTGAGTTCTTTGTCGAGAGGATAATTCGCTGAGCATACAAGGCAAGTTGTTGATTATCCGGATGTAATTGTTTAGCAATTTGAGCACGGAGAATCCTTTCCGATCAACTTCCTTTTCATGAGGCTTCAAGTAATCGTGACAACAATCCATAAGTAGAATGATGCATATTCTTCGCTTGACGGAGAAAATGACATACTTCTCCCATTCTCGACCAAGACTACTCAGAACTTAGTATTCACCGCAATTATTGGCATGATGATGTTGTGTTTATCCAAATCATTGATGATGTCTCAAAATCGATGATGATAGGACTCTAGTGTCTCTCCGGTTCAATCATGAAGTGTTCATAAGCCAAGTAAATTTTTGATTCCAAATCCTCCCGATTGAGCATGATCCTTCCATAAGAAGACGAATATGATCCCACATTTTTGTGCGCTTTTGAGCATCAACACTACGAAGAATCGGGTTTGTAATCCTAAGAGGATGTATTCCATTGCAAGTTCATCACTTCATAGTGTAGAAGTTCAGAGCATTTAGATCTCGCAACAAAGAGCAATGTTGGTTTGTTCATCTCTTGGTGGAACCGCAGCTGGATCTCCTGCACAATGACAAGAGGCATCTCAAATGGACCTTCCAAGATAACCTTCTTTAAGAACTTTCCATGTGGCTTCTTCGATCACAAACCTAAAGAACCTTATCACCCATTGATCGTAGTTTCGGAGTGAGCATTGGAGGTCTATCAAGTGATCCACTTTCATGAATTGATTGTTGGTCGCTAAAGCTTCACACATCTTTGCAAACCAAGTGGGTTCCTTCATAGTGTTCCTTGATGGATGTTGATTGAAATCATTTGTGTAGGATTGAACTTGAAGGCTTGGTGGTGTTTGAACCATTTGTGGTGGTGGAATTGCACCAATTTGTAGAGTATGTTGTCGATTAAATTGTTGTTGATAAATTGCTTGTTGTTGATTCCATTGTTGATGTTGTGGAGTTAATTGTTGTTGTTGATGATTATAAGTGCGAGGAAATAGTTAGAGTATGGTGGTTGAGACATGTTGTTAAACTTGTGTAGTAAAATGGATCTTTGTAGTCGAATGAACCTTTGTTGATGAAGTGTCCTTAGGCGAGAAAAGACAAGACACCAAGTAGCACTTATGCGTAAAACACCAAAAGTTACGCTGTAATAATAAGGAGTTACACGTGGGTTTTAGCTTACGCTGTAAGTAGGAAAACACTAAAGTTATGCGAGACAAAAGTTAGGCGAGAAATTTAGGCGTGGGATTACCTTATGCGTAGACCTAAGTTTACGCCAGTAAAGTGAATCTTATGCGTAGATTTCACGCCGTAAGCTTATGCTTATGCGTAAGTTTAGGTTTTTCCCAAATGATCTTTTACACTATCACAAAGGCAAAAGATATCCAAAGTCGACGATTTTCGGACTTATCCAAGTAAGAAAACACGGAATAAACCACGAAAATGAAGATCAACCCAAGGATAATCTTACGCGTAATTTTAGGGTTTCAATACGCCGTAGGATTACTCGTAATTTTGATTTTGCCCAAATGTGTTTCTAAACCGATTTTTGTTATGGAATAGCTTCAATAGTACCAAAAGAACACAAAAGTGTGAAACTTGATGTACCAAAACGGCTAAACGGGTTACGCCAGAAACGACACCCAAGAACAAAATCAAGCTTAAAAACGATATCCACGCGTAAAGGTTGAAACGCTTTGCCAAAACAAGTATTTTAACACCTTAAAACATTGAAAGTACAAGAATCTTGGATTAAAAAGTGTAAAACAAGTTTTTGATCAAGCCAAAGATGATGATACGACGTTAGGCGTGAGACCAAAACTCACTTCAAACAATACGCTCACTCAACTATTAGGCGATTGATACCATCGTTAGGTCACTAGTTTTACAAACACAAGTAATATAGAAAGGAGATGAGGCGATCGAACAAGAACCAAACACACATACACGATAATAAGAGGCGGTTATGCGAGGGCATATGTGAAAGGAAATAACTTGAACAACCAACCCTCAAATGAGGGTTTACAAGAGATTTATAGGAGGAAGCTAGGCAACACCCTAGTTCCCATCCTTTCTTATACGGGTTGGGCCTAAGCTTACGGGCCTTCTACATAAGCTAGACCTTAAACAAACATAAAGGCCATAATAAAGCTACCTATTACATATGAAATATAAATACTTGAAATACAATTTGGGAGTGATTCCAACATATATATAGGTTGATCCGGGTTACGGCAGAACCAATATAGAGTTACGCCAGAACCTTCTATTTCTTCGTAAAATGCACTAGATCTGCACTGGTTACTACAGTAACCTTATTAGTGGTTACGCCGTAGTCTTCAATAAACCCGATACGCCGTAAGTGATGCAAGAGTTACTGCTTAAGTATCGCCGGGACGTGGAACCTCTTTTGACCTAATGTAGTTACGTCAGAATCCTTTGGGAGGAGTTACGTCAGAACCTTCGATAAGTCAGCATACCGAGTCACGCAATAGTTACTACAGAGGAGAGATGAGTTACGCGTAACTTCCTCAAAATAGCATACCGTGATAAATCTTTAGATATAATTCCAGCCTGCCTCTTCACTCCAATGCTCGAATTTACCCGAAAGTGGAAAACAAGCGAATCCATATAAATGATATAAATAACGAGCATTATTGATCCGTCTCGATGTATAGGCTTAGGGTATTTGTGTATGGATAAACCTCAATATCGATATCAAAATAATCACGAAGATAGATTCAAAATTCCTTTAGGAAAAGAATATTAAATCAAATCCGCTGTGATCGCTGATACGGATTAGTCAACCCGAATCGCTTCCCAACGAGGCGTGAATTGCCAACGTCGTTTTTGGTTTGGAATTTAATGCTCGATGTTTTGATTTGTTGGATTTGATTAAAAACTACGGGAATAGGGAAAGTAATTAAGGGAATCTAATCTACGGGAAATCCTAATTACGAGAATTAACTAAAACGAAACGTAAATAAAATGCAACTACGTCTAATCTATATCCTAAAAATAACCTAAAATTACTTTTACTCTAAAAATGCAATTTGAAAACTATTTATGCATTAAAACTATTTTTAGGATTTTTCTGGATTTTATTCGGATTAAAAACTAAATTTTAACTTTTAAAACTAAATTAAAATACTAGAAATTATGAAAATTAAAGGTAAATTTATGAAAATATTTTTATAAAATCTAAAATAACCTAAGAGAATTTTCAAAACTGATTTTGTATTTTTCTGATTATTTTTCTATTTTCTACGAATTTAAAACTATATAAAACTATTTAAATGGCTAAAAATTACAAAATAAGCTAGGAAAAATCTAGAAAAATTATTTTTTTGCTTTTTGTATTTATTTTAATCTATGAAAATTGAAAACTTATTTTTTTGAAGATTTTCTGATTTAATTGTAATAAAAGCTATTTAAAAGTCCTAAAATTGTTTTAAATTGTGAAAATACTAAACAAAGGATGGAAATTTATGAAAAATTCAAGAAAATCTAAAATATTATTCTAATTTTATGAAAATATAAAACTATGGCTTATGTGTGAGAAATAGAAACCTAGTGCAACCGCTTTCAAATAAGCTATTATTAATAAGCTAAAAAGTGCAATAAGCTACCAAATCATATCAAGCTAATTTATACTAAAGTTACCTAATATCAACTAATTCCAGCCTACTCCTAACCTCTAATCAAGAATTTACCAAGTTTTGAGCTAGTTAACTACTTAAACCAAACAGCTTTTTAGGTCCTACTTTAAGCTAAAGCACGTGCTTATTAAGAGAGCTTATGTGAAAACCAGATCCGTAGTCCTCAAGACCACCAAGCAAACTACAACTGGACCAATTTTCGTGCTAGGATAAGCTATAATGAAGCCTTGAGATCTTCAAGATGAAGCTCGCGCACAACTCAAGAATGACCGAATGAGTGCATTGGATTTCTAGTCCAAAAGATAAGCTAGTTTGAGCTTAATAAAATTTCCAAAATTTAACTAAATGATATTTTGAAAACCACCAAGTGAAGCTTATAAATCCAAAGTTTCGTAAATATTGGATCAAGAATGGATCCATGAAAATCAAGTTAGTTATGCCAAAATCCACTTGTTTCACTATTTTGACTTTAAAACAGATTTGTAAATTTGACTAAAGTGAGATTTGAATCCAAATTATGAACTGAGATTGATGAATTATGATGAAATGAAGCTAATGCAGGCTAACTAATCCTAGTTTAATCCTAAATGTAGCTTATGCTTGTCTAAAACCTAACTGATGGATTAACTAGAGCAGTTTCAAATTGATTTTGACTTTTACTGATTTATTGTGCAAATGAGTGACAAAATTAGACTAAGTGATGCTAAATCAAACTAATGCAACCTAAATCTACTTCTGCTAGAATCTCTATCTCAGTTTAAACAACTGATCCAAACAGTACTTTATGCTACTGAAATGCAAATATAGAATCAGAAAACTATTCAACTACTCTATACCAACATTATAACCAGATCAAATATAACTATTTATAACTAAACAACAAAGATCCAATCAACAAATTCAGATTATAGAAGAATTAAGATTAAGGACAGATTTCAAAACTTACAAGTGGTCCAACCACTATGGTTTGCAACTGATATTAAAGTACCACTATCCTAAACCCATAACCTACTCCAAATCCAGCTCAAATCTAACCCATATCCAACTGTATCAGCAAATCAGATCCAACAGAGCTTGCAGGCTGACTTTTGTTCACTAATTTAGAGCTTTGAGAGTGAATTGAGATTCAAACAGAGATAAACTCACAATAAGCTATATTAAGCTTATATGAGCTCAATGAAACAGTATCATAGTTTTATAATAAGCTAATAATAAGCTTAAAAGTTTTTTTTTTTTTTTTCAATTATTTATTTCGATTTTTTGTATTTTTGAGTTAAGGAAGAAATAAGTCGAAAATGATTCGATTAATGAAATAAGCTTTAGACAGTAATAATAAACAGATTAGGATCATAAACAACTAATTAAAAACTTGAGTAATTAAAACTGAATTATATTAATAAGAAATTGAAATACAAGAGTGAATTACATAAACTGAAAATTAAAACTTAAAACTGAATACAAAATGATATTAAGCTACTGAAAATAAGAAAGAAGGAAAGATGATCTTCAACTCGTGAATGAATGGGTCCTTATATACTTGAGCTCAAGGTCTTGGAAAGATCTGGAAGTTGCAAATGTGTGTTTCTTTTGGAGTATTCTGAGCCCTTGATCACTCTTCCACGTATCCCAAATGATTTCAACCCTTAGATTGCACATGCCACGCATCAACAGCCAATCAGAGAGCAGAGATTGAGATGTTGCACGCGGATTGATGACCTGGCAGTAGGCACATGTCAGGTGTGTCATAAGGTGTCAGGAGAAAGTACGGTTTTGCCCTCCAATTGCACTGATTTGACTAATTGACTAAAGGGTATTCTAGGGTTCTTGTATTAGCAGAATTGGGGGTTCTTTTGGCGGGGGTGTTTTGTTTATATGTATTTGATTTGTTGACCCATTGACCGGGGTAAAGGTGGGTAACGGGTTGAGTAAACGGGTATGATATATTGGACCGGTTTGATTTATTTTGGGCTTGGATCGGTTATGATTTATATTGGGCCATGGCTTGTGTGATTTGGATTAGGACTAGTTTAGGACCCAAGCTTAACCATAAGGGCCAATTGTGTTAATTCTGAAAATCCAGGGACCACACATATAAATCTAAAATTGTTATTCAAGGGCCAATCTTGTCATTCACAAATAATCCAAGGGCTAAATTTGCAACTTCTGAAACTTCAGGGGTATATTCTGCCAAATGCTCAAAGATCAGGGACTAATTCTGACAATTATTCAAATATGATCATATCTTCCAAAAATCATCCTCAGAGAATAAAACTCTTCACAAATGCACAATTTTGATCTTCCGGCTCAGCTTAAGCTCTCTTAATCTCTCGTGCTCGGATTTTCGTCTGATTTGGCTTCTTTTCGTGTGTTTTGACAAATCCATACCTGCACAAGCACAAACTCAAGAAAACCACAAATATTAGCAATAAACGGATTTTTCTTGGTTATTTTGGGTTTTATTTGATAAAGAAATGATATGTGTTTTTGCACATATCAATTATCGGGGGAAATTGACACTTAATATTCAAGACTATTTGATGTTATCAGTGATCTACAAATCTCTAAAACTAAGAGAATGATTGAACATGAAATATGATTCCTAAACTATCTAGTTAAGCTTAAGACTAGGACACCACTTTAATCCTTAAGCTCACGGTTGTTTAGGTTTGTTGACCTCATCAAAACGTTCGAGGAGGTGATAAAACATGAAACGTTGCTCTTCACGTAGTTCATGTATCAAGCCTTCAACGTGTTGACAATGATAACAATTCTTGTCATGGCTTGCAAAAGGTGGTGGTAAAAATGGAGCGGGTTGATGTGGAGGTTCAAGTGAAGAAGGTTGAGGATCCTTAAATGAAGGAGGGATTGGTGGAGGCACATTCAATGATGGCTCAACAAAGGATGATGGTGGAGGTAGAGAGGTGTCAACTTCCATGTGGTCGGGTGGTTGACTTTGATGATTCCTCATAATCTAAAATGGACCATTTAAGGGAAATGGAGAAAAAGATATTAGTGCATGTGTTGATTCAACACCTTGGGTTTGTTGCACATTCTTCTCTATTGAAGAGAGTGTCGGCAATGGTGGAGGATTAGATGGCCTAGGAGGTAAGTCCTCTAACTTGTAAAGAGGTGGAGATGATTGTGAGGTGGTAAATGATATGGCTCTAGGCACCAATGATGTTGGTTGGGTTAAAAAGGGTGTATTTGGTTTAGTAGGAATTGTGGAGTTTGGTGATGATATTTTTGTGGGAACAATCCTCTTGGGGATTGGTTTGATTGGTTGAGTTAGTGGAGGAGAAATCCTAGCATTTGTGGATTTAACGGGAGATGATTCGGTTGAGGAAATTTTGTGTACAACATGAGCAAGTTTCTTGGATGGTCCTTGGGTGGATGAGTTAGCACTAGAAGCTTTTCTCATGATGAAGTGACTAAGTACAAGGTTTCTAAATGCTGAGAATTATGTTATGGTTTGTTAGGAATTAGAAATTCCATAGTGAAGTGTCGGTCACCCCAAGTATAATCTAGCATAAGTTAGCTCGTAGACATATCGGTATTTACGTGTTTATTAGTTAGTTATTAGCTTAGTTTAGTTTAGAGTAACACCGTGGAGGAAGGACAAGTATTTACCCACTGTATGCCTGATCCACAGTCCGACAGGAGGACGTATATGTTGTAAATATAAATACCCCTTCCATCCTTGGAAGGGGTGGAGCTCTTAATCTAACCTTTCATTTTTTTTGTTTTAAACTCCCTCTCTACTCTCTTCATCTCTCTAAACATGGCATTTATATACTATCACCATCCTAGACCAACCGAATCATCAAACAACATAATATGTATGATCCTACAAATGGTACCAGAGCCTAGGTTTCGTTGTTTTTGATGATTTGCATGGTTTTTGAAGCGGTTTTGTATGCGGTTTGGTTGATTCTTGTATGCGGTTTGTACTCGTATTTGATGCGGTTTGTTATTGCTTAATGATGTTTTGATGTGGTATGGATTGTCGTTGATGATTTGTACGGTTTTTGAGGATTCGTTGACGTGTTGCTGCTGATGTTATGACGTTTTTAAACTGGTTTGATGTCTTCTTAAGATTAGTGTTATAGCTGCTGGTTTTAGTTTATTGAATTTGTTTGTAAAACTGCTGGTGTTAGTTTCTTGAATCTGGTTTTAGTATATTGAATCTGCTTGTGTATTGTATTGTTTATTTGGTTTATAAGCTGTTTCTAAGCAGTTTCTGGGCTGTGATTTGATGCTGGTAAAGATGTTTTTCGATGCAGTTTGACGATTATTCTTCAATGCGGTTTGTGGTTAATTTCTTCGAAGAGGTTTGTCAAAACTGTCCAGATTCAATGTACCGAAAGAGATTTGTCTCTATGCGGTTTGTTTCTATGCGTTTAGACGCCTTAGTATGCGGTTTGTCTGTTTCAAAAACTGGAAGCGGTTTGACTTTTGAGTCAACTGCGATTTGTCAATTAATGGTCAAAGCCTATTGCGGTTTGTCTATTTATGGTCAAAAAGTCAAATGCGGTTTGAGAGTACAAAGACCTGATGCGGTTTGTTAAGAAAAAATAATGCGTTTTGTGAATAAGTTGAATTTTGTTAACTGGTGAGACTTGAGTTATAGGATGCATTTTGATTCAAACAAGTCTAAACATCAAGTCAACAAGTCTAAATTTCAGCCTAAACCTGTGCGTTTTGAAGACTAACTCAAACAAACATCATCATCAACATACAACAATCTGCTTCTAGTCAACTGTTACTCACTAATCATCTACATACAATATCTATGCAATCTACATCAACATACATACAGATATCAACATCTATACAATATCACAACCAATTCAATCACAATATACATATCACAACCTACAATCGATTCATATCTACAAACAACCACATCTAATACAATCTCATCCATATCACAAAAAGCAACACCGGTGAAAGATAAATATTTACCAACATACACTCATCCGTTTCACATCAAGTCCCACTACTATTCAAAGAAAATCTCAGATTTTTCGTGGGTTAAAATAAATTAATCAAAGACCATTTTCAGATCCGTACAAACCCAATGAAATCTTCATAGATCTTAAATCATCAAGTTTCAAACCATTTCAAATATCTTAAGTATGATATGTCAAAGATCTCAGCCCTGTTCCATATGTGAATGGTTCTTCTAACACATAGATCTCAATCAATCTATACACATATGGACGCATGCTTCATAGATCATTTTTGGAGTTTACTCCTTTTTTTTAATTTTCGAATATAAAGATAAAGATGATAACAAGAATGTTATATCTTTTATCATGTTTCGTTAAATTATGGATCATAACTAGTCTCACCAAGTTCTTAAGATCTCAGATTATTTGTGTGCTTATTATCGAATATAGGACCATAAAAGATCTCTCACACAAATTTCTCCATCATTGATCTAATTCGTGTGATAATTTTCGAAACAATAAGAAATGATTTCAACAAATTTGTTGAATCATATCTTTGATTCGTTATTAATGAAAGATAATCTCAAACGATTAAAAAGGATCAATGAATACCTACCCTTAACTCCATCGTGGTTGTCCCTTGTCTATTGCCATCCTTGTGGCGTTGACAATGACCTCGAGCCATCCATGTGGCTTTGTTCTTTCTGAGTTTGTAGTGGTCAATCTCGAAGGATGTATATGGCTGGTACTAGGAATAAGATTAGAGATGATGATTTAATTGTGAAGATGATATTTTTTTTTGGTGCTGCGTACAGAAGAGAAAGAGTCGGATTTGTTGTGAGAGAATTTTTAGTGTTTGTAAACTGAGTGAGAGATGCGTTTGTGTGATAATGGGGGCGTGTTGATTGTGTGAATTTAGGTTGGTGTTATAACGCTAGGTAGCGTGAGTGTTAAGGAGTCTTTAAATACCCGATTATTAGGTAAGATATTATCGATCACTATATGGGCTTTATGGTTTTTATTTTGGACGATAGTATGGATCGGTGTGATCTCATGGCCCAATGTAATATCACTTTTCTTGGGCTTAGTGTTGGTCTCATACATGGGCTAAGCGGATATGATCCGATCCAAATTGATCAAGCGTATATTGGTATCCAAATTGGTCGAATACCGGGCATGTATATGGAGGATATTGAGGTAATTGATGAGAAGACTTGGGCCAAGTGTTACTATACTTATGTATGTATATGATAAATATTGTTATCCGATTAAGTGATACAAATTATTTTGATACAATATGAGAAAGTGTGTTGTTTGACTATGATTAAACCCGGATATAGGCTTGAATTTTATGTGTGCTGGTTTAATTAACATGAGGTTGAATTGGATCCGGGGTAAGTGTTGGAATCACTCCAAAACCATATTTCAAGTGTTAGTGATTCATATGTAATAGTTAGGTTAATATGGCTTTTATGTTAGTAATCAAGGCTAGGCTTATGTAGAAAGCCCATAAGCCTAGGCCAAGCCCAATAAGTAAAAGGATGGGAACTTGAGTGTTTCCTAGTTCCTCCTATAAATACCTCTTGTAAACCCTCACTGAGGTTTGGTTGTTCAATTCACACATTTCCACCTTACGCATAACTCTTCATATAGTCATATCGCGTGTGTGTGTTTAGTTCATCCGATCTCTTCTATTTATTCTATTGATGCTTGTGTTACTAATATGGGAACCTAACAAAGGTATCATTTGCCAAATAGTTGGGTGAACATCTTTTGTTTTTGAAGTTAGTTTTGTGGTCTTACGCAGAAACAGCTTTATCACTTTGTCACGCTTAAAACGATTTTTACACTTTTCAACCCAAGATTCTTGTACTTTCAACGCTTTAAGGTGTTAAAACATCTGCTTTTAGCAAAAAGTTTCAAACTTTACGGTGGATCATTGTTTTAAGCTTGGTTTTATACGTGGTTTCATTTCTACGATAAGGTGTTTAGTTGCTTTGGATCATCAAGTTTCACACTTTTGTGTTATTTTGGTGATATTGAAGTCGCTTTCATCACAAAAATCTGGTTTAGAAACATCGCTAAGCATAAATCGCTTTGGTTTCTTTCACGCGAAGAAACCCTAATCTTACGCGTAAGTCATCCGTGGTTTGATCTTCATTTACGAGTTTACTCTGTTTTCTTGCTTGGATAAGCCCGAAAACACTTCGACTTTGGATATCCTTTGCAGACCGTGATAGTGTAAATAATCTTTGGTCAAAACCCTAATCTTACGCATAAGCTTAAACTTATGCGTAGAACTCATTACGATAAGATTTTTCACGCCTAAGCTCGCCTTACGCATAAGCTAATCCTACGCCTAAGTTTTCACGCTTAACTTTTAGTTTACGACAACTTTAGTGTTTCTCAATTCTACGCGTAAGCTAATCCCACGCTAACTATCACGCTTACGGTAAGTTTGGTGTTTTACGCAAGTGTTACTTTGCCTACACTTGGTTTCTACGCCTAAGGATACTTAATCAACAACGTTTCATTCGACTATAAAGATCCATTTAACAACACAAGTTTTCAACATGTCACAACCACCATACTCTAACTATTTTCCTTACACTTATAATCAACAATAACAACAACAACAACTAAGTACACAACATCAACAATTTAATCAACAACAACAAATTTATCAACAACAATTTAATCAACAACATACTCCACAACTAGGAGCAATTCCACCACAAATGGTTCAACCACCACCTAGTCTTCAAGTACAACCTTACGCAAACTTCTCCAATCAACATCCATCCAGGAGTACTATGAAGGAACCGACATGGTTTGGCAAGATGTGTGAAGCCTTAAGTAGCCAACAATCAATTCATGAAGCTGGCTCACTTGATAGACCTCCAATGCTCACTCTCAGAAATTATGATCAATGGGTGATAAGGTTCTTTAGGTTTTGTGATCTAAAGAAGCCACATGGAAAGTTTTTAAAGAAGGTCATTATAGAAGGTCCATTTCGATGCCTACTATTGTCACACCCGCAGATCCGTATGCCAATCCACCAAGAGATGTCACACCGAGATGGCGTAAATGGATACATAATACACTAGGATTTAAATGGATACCTAAAATCATTTATGTGTATATCTACTATAATCGCTTTAACCTCTAACATTTCGGGTTCCACATCTACTTCTATTCCATCCGTGGTCGCCTGTGTAATGCAGTGATATGATCATCCTTTGATTGTTGATATGGATGTTCCCGATACATGACAGTAATCTTAAACTAATATCAAACTTTGTTGCAAAGTTCATTGGCATCACGATTCGGAATGATCACTTCAGCCTATCATGGGCTACAAAGATTATATCAATGGCAATATCGAAATTAGCAAGGTTTATTATGTGGAAGGCCCTCAGTCACGCCTCTTTTCACCGGTCAATTCGTGATGGAGATTTGGAAGTTGCTTTTCGGGAGAAAACTTGTTTCATTCGTGTTCTACAAGGAAACGATCTAATGTCTAGCTCTCGCAATTCTAGTCTCAGACACAATCTCAATGCAAGAGATGGTTGCTTCATCTCCCATCCGCTCACTCTCAAAGGCTACATCTACAAAATCTTGGCTATGGCACCGCTGCCTCTCACATTTAAACTTTCAAACCATCACCAACCTTGCTCGACACAAACTTGTCAAGGTCTCCCGAGATTCCCAGATTCCAAAGATCACCCGTGCTCGGCTAGTAAACAAGGGAAAACACTCGTGCTCATTTTCATTCAAAGGTGGAACACGCCTCTCAAGATGTGCTTCATCTTCTTCACATGGATTGTGTGACCCGATGCGCTGCAAACGATTAATGGCAAACGCTACATCTTGGTAATTGTCGATGACTACTCACGATGGACTTGGGTCTAGTTTCTTCAAGTAAAGATCAAGCTCCACAGATGATCATCACCTTTCACGAAAATTCAAGTTCGGCCCGAACACCGCCGCCAAATCGTAATGCATAAAGGAACTGAATTTGTGAACCAAACTCTTCGATAATTTTATGAGAAAGTGGAATTGAGCATCGACATCTATTACACGCATACCGTAACAAAATGGAGTTGTTGAAAGACGAAACCAGACGTTAGTGGAAGCTGCAAGAACAATGTTAATCAATGCTAAACTTCCAGACATTTGTGGGCGTGTTGTATCAATCGCATGCTATACTCAAAATCGCTCAATGATTACAAAACGCCACAACAAAACACCTTTTGAGCTTATCCACAACCATAAACCGAATCTCAAACACTTTCATGTATTTGGATCCCTTTGCTACCCAAATAATGATCATGATGATTTTGGAAAGCTCAAAGCCAAAGTCGACATTGAGTCTTTATTGATAACGTGAGAATTCTAAAGGTTACCGGATCCGAATCGTCAGACAAAGCGTGTTATGGAAACGATTCATGCTAATTTTGATGAACTTACGAAATGGCTTATGAGCATAATACTTGGAACCCGGTCACAACCGCTTAAACTTCCTCAAACCCCATCATCACCGAACTAAGCCCCCAACTTACTCGTCAACAAATGAAAAGCTATTGGCTCCGCTTATTTAGTGATGACATTGATGAACGTGCTCGTGTGTATCCATTGCTCACCGCTCAACCCGATCATACTCTTATACCGATACACTGCTACAATAACTATCACTGAAGAAGTACCACCACTTGACTCTACAACAATGCTTGAACAACCGCTTCAACGACAACCAAATGCGATATTCTTAATGAAGTACCCCACCGCAGATTTTGATCCAAATGTGTCTTTAACCCGCTTGCCAATGAAACCGCCGACCGATGTCGCTGAATCATCAACAAACCATTTGAATCCTCAAAATCTTCAAATGTATACCAACATCAACCTCTACACATCGTTGGACAAAAGACCATCCTCTTGAGAACATTATTGGCAACCCGAATCACCCAACAGAATAAGACAACGCCTTCACACGAGATGGTGAACATTGCATTTATGCACTCACCGTCTCGCTAACTGAGCCTAAAACATTAAAGATGCAATGACAAAAGACAACTGGATTGAATCCATGCAAGAAGAACTCAACCAATTCAAACGCCTTGAAGTATGGGAACTAGTTGAAAGACCAACAGGGTCTACGCTATTGGTCTCAAATGAATTTGGAAAAAAATTGGATGTCAAGGGAACGAATCGTAAATAAGTCATGTCTAGTGGCTAAGGGTTATGGCATGGAAGAGGTATTGACTTTGAAGAATCATTCGCCCGATTGCTCGCCTTGAAGTCGCTCGATCTTTCTCGCGTCGCTGCTCATATGAATATAACGGTCTTTCGATGGACGCCAAAACCGCTTCGAATGGGCAACCGAAAGAAATGGTTTATGTCACCATCCGTAAGGATTCGTTGATCCCGAGTTCCCAATCATGTCTACAAACCGAACAAAGCTCAGTATGGTCTCAAACAAGCTCCTCGCGTGGTACGATAAGTTATCATCCTTCCTCATTGCTAATAAATTCACCAAAGGTTCGGTCGATCCTACACTCTTCATACAATATCACGGGCTCACATCTTAATTGTTCAAATTTATGTGGATGACATCATTTTGGGTCAACACACTTAAAATACTCAAATGCTTTTGCAAAATTAATGACAAAACATTTTGAATGTCACGATGGGTGAACTCACATTCTTTCTTGGAATGCAAGTTCACCAATCCCCGTGGTATTTTCTTGAGTCACCCAAATATGCCCTTGAACTGTTAAACAAATTTGAATGCAAATCTGGACACCTATGCCACACCAATGGCTCATACCAAGAACCTAGATGTCGATTTACATGGAATATTGGTGGACCCTACCAAATACCGTAGTATTATTGGGTCTCTCATGTATCTAACAAATAGCAGTGCCCGATATTGTGTTTGCCAGATATCTTTGCTCCGTTATCACGAGACCAATCGAAACCCACTCTACGAGGCTAAAAGAATCCTCCGACATCAAGGGAACCATTAACTTGGGGATCCGTATCCGAAGGATTCTCGTTTTGAACTAATAGCATTTTCGGATGTCGATCACGCATGATGCTTAGATTCACGAAAAAGTACTTCGTGAGCATTACAATTTCTTGGTGATAAACCGTGTCATGGCAATCAAAGAAGCAGATTGTACATCGCCCCTCAATGTAAGGTAATATGTAGCCATGTCGGCTGTTGTGCTCAAGTCATTTGTATGAGAACACAACTCAAAGACTATGGTTACGTATTTGACAAAATCCGATGTATCGCGACAATTGGAGTGCTATTGCGATCTCGCATAACTCGCTTCAACATTCAAAATCAAAGCACATCGATCTTCGATATCATTTCATCAAGAACCACGTGGAATGTGGTACCGTTGAATTATACTTTGTGGAGTACAGAATACCAATTAGCATATCTTCTCACCAAAGCCTTAGCTCCCGCTAGGTTTAATGAGTTGGTCCACCGGATTGGTATGCGGTGTTTGACTCAACAGAACCGGATGAACTCTTAAAACATTCTTAAAACCACCAAACACCAAAACCTCTTTTGTAAATATTTTTCAAAACAAAATATAAAATTATAAAACTCGATAAAACAACAAAAATATTCTTCTATCTATATTTCTTTTCACATGGCAAGTACAAATCTTCCGTCAACAATCAAATCTTCCAAAATTCAAGATTTTTTCGATCAAGTGTCGAGGGGAGAAAGTAAATATTTTTCAGCCATAAAACCTTGTACTTGCATGTTACTTTATCCCTGTTGTTTCTTTAAATGGTGGTCACTTTTTGTTTATCGACACCCTGACTAAAATTTATAAAACTTCATTATTTCTTAAGTCGAGGGGGAGTGTCGTCAAAATTCTTTCCAAATATCCTTCGTTTGGTAACCAAAATGGAAATTATGGACATTGGATGTAAATGGTAAAGGTGCAGGGACTTAATGTGTCAAATGATCAAAGTATTTTTATACAAAAATACCTCACCAACTTTCAAAAAACACATTAACTCCTCACATTCAATATCTCACCAAACCTCATCCACGATCCATAATCGTTTCACAAATCCGGACTTTTGATCATCAATTTGTAAGTGAAAACATGTTCTTCGTAAACATCTAAGCATTGGTTTTAAATCGCTTTGAAATCCAACGGCCAGATTTTTATCTAGAGTGATTTTGTGTTCTACGACAAGCGTATGAACACATAATCAATGGTGTGTGATTTTGGTTAATATGATAGTGTCAAAACGCTTACTTAATCACTTTGAAACCATTTCATCATCAAAACTCACCCGAAACACGAATTGATGGATATTGAAAAATTAGGTTTATGCGTGAATTGGGTATTTTCTTGTGTGAGAGTTTCGGTTAATTAGTTGCTTGTAAGATGTTGTTTATATGATGAATTGATGATATCCATGCTTAGAACTTGCCCAGTAACATCAAATGTGAAAGAATTGAATTGTAGGGTTTTAGTTCATACGAATTGGGTACTTTTGATTCATAGCTTGTTTAATGTTAAAACTTGCATAGAACATCTCATTAGGCTTCTAAGACATCCCAGATAAACTATGGTGATTAGGCCTTAGGGTTTAGGCTTACGCGTAACTTATGTTCTACGACAATCGCTCGAGTGAATGTTAGTGTTTTAATCAGAAAGGATTGAATGTAGATGATAATGTTGATGTTATGATGAATTTATTTCGTGTCTTCTACGCTTGAAAATTCGTAATCAAGGTTACTTGCAATCTACGATAAGGATCACCCACGCCGTAGCATGTTATGCGTAAGAGAAATCTTACACGTAACGCTTACGCCGCAAGGTTCTACATTGGGTACCACGCATCCTCGTGAAGGATATGCGTAAACAAGAACCTCCACGCATAAGGTTGACTCTTCACGAGTAAGCCTTACGCATAAGGTTCCATATACGCCACGCGTAAGCTCCACGCATAAGGTCCTCTTTTCCCACGCGTAATATTTCACGCATAAGTTAAGATCCCACGATAAGCTTACATTTACGCCAGATACCACCTCACACGCATAAGCTTGCCATTTCTACGCCTAAGCCTAGTTTTAACCTTAATTATGAATTGTTACGCGTGAAAACTTGTAAATAAATAAATCATAACGCCACCTAAACCAATAACTTCACCAATAAGCTTAAACGCTTAATATGTTGTGAAAATAAGTGAAAACATGGACTTTAAAACTTAAAGTTAATCAACTCATGAAACTTATCACGACGTCATTGGACTATTGGACAAACAAGTGACATTGGACTCGTAACAATCATCGACATATCTCATTCAATAATTAGACAATAAAACCATCTGTTGACTAACATAATGTCTTTCGATATGTTGGTTCTTTTGGCTAAATATCTTTCAGAACATGACATGGACGCTCAAATGCAGAATATGGATGCACAAAATGTTCTTACTGTTGCTGATATCTTCCCTCATGGTTATCCAATGAAGATAGGAAAGAATAACCTTCGTGTTGATTTTGATACTCTCACCTGCTCAGAGTCATCTTGTTTAATTGTTGTGGATATTCTGAAGAATCATCCTTATCAGAACATGTTCACCAATTACGCTCTGAGGCGTAGATCTACATTCACCGCCTCGCATACAATGCAAAAATCAAAGGTCAAAATGTTGTGACGGTGACACTCAACCACAAACAAGTCACCATTACACCAGCAGACTTAAGGGATGTTCTTCTCATTCTGCCATCGAGCTAACCGAATACAATGCCACACCAACCGAAGAGGTCGTTTTGATATGTGCAAAACACATATCATTTCTTTATCAAATAAAACCCAAAATAACCAAGAAAGAGCCGTTTATTGCTAATATTTGTGGTTTTCTTGAGTTTGTGTCTTGTGTACTGGATATGTCAAACACACAAAAGAAGCCAAATCGATTTAAAATCCGAGCACGAGAGATTAAGAGAGTTCGAATGAGCCTAAGGTCGAAATTATGCATTTGTGAAGATTTTATTCTCGAGGATGATTTTTAGAAGATATGATCATATTTGAAGAATTGTCGAATTAGTCCCGAACTTTGAGCTTTCGCAAGAATGACCCTTCAAGTTTCGTAATTTACAAGTTCAAATTTCTTGGATTATTTGAGAATTACAAGATTGGCCTTGAAAGAGATTTTCAGAATTACAACTTTGGTCCTTGGAAAATTAGATTATACACCTTTAGTCCCTAGTTTCTAAATGGATTACCAATATTAGTCCAAAATCCAAATAACAAGTCCAAAGGCCCAATCCAAAATGCAAAAACCCGGTCCAATACCACATCTCAAAACCCACGGTTTATATTACACCCGTATACCCGGTTTTTACCTTGGTCAACGCCCCAAACCCGGTCAATCCAGTTGAAATAATATAAACAAAACCCCCGCGCCAAAACTTTACCCCTCTTTTACCCAAACCTAGTTTTACATGAACCCTAAATTACCCTTTGGTCAAATTGGTCAAATTAATGAGAATTATGGTAGTCTTGTACTGTTCGACACCCCGACATGTGGGGTGCCAGGTCATCAATCCGTGTGCTACATTCCAATCCCTGCTCTCTCATTGGTGGATGAAACGTGGAAGCAACAATCCAAGGGCTTAGATTAATTTGATGAGGTGGAAATGATCCTATGGTTGTAAACGTCCAAGAGAAAGCACAAGTTGGGATTTCTAGATGCTTCCAAGGCCTCATGCTCGTGTATAAATACTCCCTCATTTCACCATTGTAATCCAAGTAGTGTAGAGTAGGAGTAGAATGTAGTGTAGTTTCTGAGTAATTTTAATAAGTTTTTAATAGTTCTTAATAATTTTTCAGTTTAATTCATGTATTGAAATTTAAATTTGTATTCAAGTTGTCTATTAATAAAAATCATTTTAGTCTCCTCATTCAATTACTGTTTTATTATTCTCATCAGCATAATTCTTCCTTAACTGTCATTTTAGAATAGTTTACAAATCATTTTCTACACCAACTCAGATACTACTCTCATCTACATTCATTCAATAAAAGTCAAAAGGTGTTGATATGGAGTTAGATTTGGGTTGAATCAGAATCAGTTTGGGTTGATAATTGATTTGGATTGGTGTTAGGATAGTTTGATTTTTAGTACAAGCCATAGTGGCTGGACTTCTGTAAGTACTAGTTCATCCGATTATATCATCACTGTTATTCATTTTCATTTCTGTTTTAAATCTTCAGTAGTTGCTCATGTTTTGAATCTGTGGTTATTGATGTCTTAGATCAGTGCATTCAGTTGTAACTAGTCAAAGTAGATAAAGATTAAGCGATTAATTAGTCTAGTTTAGTAGTTTGTTGAATTAAGTTGTATATCAGTTTTTTAACCTGTGTTTGGATCAGATTTAGAGTTTGTGATTGGAAGTTTATTAATGGTTAAAGTCAGTTTCATTAGCTTTATTTTGCCTTACTAAGTCGTTTTCAGTAATAAAATTGTGTATTAGATCAGTAAAAGTCAAAAGTGCAATAGAACTGCTCTTACTTCCATTTCTGTGTGAATCAGCTGCTCATATCCTGCATTTAGGTTTATAAGTAGTTAAGCTAGCTTGTTTTAGATTCATTCTATCACTAAACATCATAATCAGTTCATAATTTGGATTCAAATTTCACTTTAGTCAAACTTCCAAATCTGTCAAGAAAGTCAAAAGTTGATATAACAGTTTTTCACCCAATTTTGAGGATTTTTCCTTGATTCATTTTCGAATATAAGTGATTGAAATTTTGTGTGAATCATATTCAGATGGTCATGTTTTGAAGAATCATTTTTGTGGAATTTTGTGAATTTTCTAAAGCCACTAAATAAGCTCATTATTTTGCTCATAACTGCCCTGTTCACACACTCAGTAAATTCTGAGTGTGTGACAACTTTTTGCATAGCTTCTAGAGAGTTCATTTTAGCTTTTCATAAGCTGAATTTTCGTTCATAAGTAGTTAGATAGGTGTGCTTAAGGATCCAATTGTCGGATTGTTATTTGGACTTATTCCTTAGCGCCTAGATAAGCTAGAAGTAGATGGTATGTTCGCTTTCTTCTTAATAGTCAATTGAACCAAATCATTGAAGTTTGTTCATTAGAGGTTTAGAGCAATTGGAATAGATTGCATTTAAGTAGTTTTAGCACACTTTAGCTTCGCTTTCATTTGGTGCTTGTTCATGCTCATTTGCTTATTATTAAGTGCTTATTTACTAGCATTTTCCACTACAGCTTCATTTCTTTGCACCTGCATCACTTTTCTTATTTTTCATAGATTTAGAATAATATTTTAGAATTTCCCTGAATTTTTCATAATTTTTATTAACTGTTTGCTATTTTTCTCAATTAAATCTAGTTTTTAACACTTTTTAATTAGCTTTTATTGCAAATAAATCAGAAAAAGTTCCAAAAAATATGTTTTCAATTTTCATAGAGTAAGATAAATACAAAGAGCAAAGAAATAATTTTTCTAGATTTTTCCTAGCTTATTTTGTAATTTTTAGCCATTTAATTAGATTTAAAGAGTTTTAAATTGTGAGAAAATAGAAAATAATCTAAAAATACAAAATTAGTTTTGAAAATTCTCTTTAGTTAATTTAGATTTTATAAAATAGTTTCATAATTTTCTTAAATTTTCATAATTTTTAGTATTTTAATTTAGTTTTAAAAGTTAAAAATTAGTTTTTAATTCGAATAATTCCAGAAAAATCATAAAAATTAGTTTTAATTCTTAGATAATTTTCAAATATCATTTTTAGAGTAAAAGTAATTTTAGATCATATTTAGGATTTAGATTAAACGTAGTTGCATTTTATTTACGCTTCATTTATTACATTTTAGTTTTATTCACAGATTTAGATTTCCGTAGTGTAATTTCCTTTATGCTTCCCTTGCCCCGTAGTTTAGAAAACATCAAATTATCCCTTCTCTTATTCAAACTCGATAATCGCGACGTGAGTTGAAAATTCCATTCAACCTCGTCGAACGATCTCGGTGCTCAAACCTAACACGCTTGAGTTACCCAACATACTACAAACTTCTCTTATTGGTTTCCCGAGCAAATCGGCTCGCAATTCATGATCGACATTGGTTATGACGAAGCTACGGAGTAATCTCAAAGCATTCATACGCGATCTCAAGAATATTCCTCACCATGGAGAACCTCTACATCATCATCACCAACCGCTCGGACGCGATATGGTTACGAGCATCCCAAGCTCGTGGAACTACGATCTTTTGGGCTTTGATCAACATGAAACACATTAAAATTGAAACTCGATATGGGATGACATGATGTCATTCCTTAAAAAGCTTGGCACCAAAATCCCATATATCGATATACTAAATCGTTGATTCAACGAGCTCTGGGTATAATCCTCGATATTCCTCGAGACTCGATGACCCCAAACAACACTCCATGTTGTATGAGCCCACACTCTCACCGATTTAAGGACTCTACAACAAAGAAACAAGGTGCGCGGTGCGGATCACCTTATATCCGATGATATCAAACAACCGTATTCGTACAAACGATATCCGTAGCGGTTGAAGAAGGCAAAGTAGGTTTTCTCGATGAAAAGTCCACGGTACACCTACAAGTAAAACCAAAAGAGGCGGGGGAAGTGTTACAAGCAATCGAGAGTCAAAGAAAGTTCCCCAAGAGGAAACCGGACACAAACGAAAAATTCCTCTAAGGAAGCTATTCCTATTCCCAAGCCCGAACCGCAAAGAAAGCTAGTGGATGAAAGCTCGAGTAAACCGAATCCGACAAGAGGTCACCTACTCTAAAACCGCAACCGATGTCACTCCAACAAGAGCTAAACCTCCAAGTCCAAAAGTCGACCAAGGCAAAGGAAAGACTCGAAGAATCGAGCATGAAGAAGAAACCTCGATGAAGAGCCACCGGATATCGACTATGGAAGAAGTTCAAAATCATTAGACTCCAACACGTGGCAAAAGAGTTTGAATAAAGAACAAATGCGTGGCCTTGAGGGTCAAGTGGTGGTGTCCAATCTATACCAACTCGATGCGGTTAATCAACCCGATAAGAAAGCTGGTGCCACCACTCTTGAGCAACAACAAAAGCACCTGGAGGATTCTATTGATTATGACTTTGAGGAACCAGAGAAAGAAAAGTCTGAGAAAGAAAAAGCTGATGAAGAGGCTGCAGCTCAAGCCAAAGCAGAAGAAGAAGCCCGGATTTAGGCTGAAGTAAAGGCTAGATCTGGACTAGATGACGAAGTAAATTATGATGATTTTCTTCTAGACAGTCCCGCACGATCCAAGGAGGAAACTTCTGAACCACCAAAGGACCCTGAGTCACCTCATGTCTCCTCATCATCGGATTCGTCTTCTCACTCTTCCCTACCACCATCCAAAAGAACAACCAGATCCACATCCAAGTCAGTGAAGAAACCTACGGACTCTTGGATATCTTGGGCAAAGACAAGGATTGTTAAAGTCGCTGCTGTGTCGGGAAGAAAGATGCACTAATAAAAGTTAGATTTATCACGACAACATCAAACATCTTCATGACGAGATAGAAAAGATGTCTAATGAAAGGGAGTATATTCAAGTTCATGCAACGTGATGTCCAAGGGGAACCGAACGAAATGATTGTGGGCTACACTCAAAAGTTCCTACTGACACCGCTCTCGGCGTGACAAGAGAGATGTTGATAATGCTACACGCCGCTCGGGGTCAAAGGAACTTCCTTTTCTTCGAGCAAGTTTTATAACACCCTAGGCAAAGATGAACCTAATCGTTGTAGTGTAGTATTAGGGTAAGCCACGGTATTGATACCGTTCTCTAGGGAATAGGAATTCTAGTGAGAAGTTACTACGCTAAGGTTGGGGTTGAGGAAGATTATTTTTATCTTTTTATATTTTTAGGAATTAGAAAGGTACAATTTGGGGTTTGGATTGGGGTTGGTATTTCTTACCGACTTACTCTAATTATCTAATCTAAGGTGTATGTAGTCTATGTCTAATTATTGTGTGCTCGTATGATGGTTTAAAGATGTGTTTACTTAGGTTTTATTACTCCTTAATTATCTCCTATTGATGGTTGAATTGTTACGTCCTTATTCTTAATTGCGTTGTGTGTCTAAAGTCGTAGGGTATGCGTTTGTCCCTAACTCTTTGTAACTACCAAAGGGTCTCGTCTACAAAATCTCTAGGAATTATAAACTCTAACTCTAAGGTACTCTTTGGATGGTTTAGCCTACAACTACTCTAGGTGTTATAGTCTAAGGTTCACAAAGATTAATCAAGCATTAACTACACAACGAATGACCTATCGCATTATTAGATCATTAACAATTGAGATAAGAGACAACCAATCAATGTTCAATAATTAAGTTTCATATTCCCTAAGAAAACACACAAATAAATTAGCCGGACATGGAGAACATGCAAGCATACACACAAATAATTGAAGACATAATTGAATTAATGAAGTAAAGAACTTATCTTGATGTAAGATAGGGTTTGGAACCCTAAAATACTGTACAAGACAAACCTTGGTTCGGTTTAGGTTTTACTCCAAAAGACTACACACTAAAACTAAAAATTCGGATTCTATATATAAGATTACAATCGCGACGGCGCCACCTTATGATTTGTGACGCCGGGTCGCCATCATTAGGGTTTCGTCTTGGCCACTTTAGTCTTGGCGACGGCGTCATCTTACGCTTGTGGCCGTCCCTTCGCCTCTCATGCCGTCTCGATCAAATCTAGGCCGTCGAGTTGCGACGACCTACTCTTTTAAAGCCCGACACCGTCACTTGAAAATAAGCAATTTGGCTACCGAGTCACAAAAGTGATGCGACGGTGTCACATATAACACCGACGCCGCCTCCTTGTATTTCAAAGCAGCCGAGTGGCTCAATTCTTGACTTTAGCCATTTTCTTCAGATATTCGCCTTTTCGTCCAATTAAGTGCCATTCCAAAGAATTTGCCTTCGAGAAACCTAAAAGTGAAAAGGAACGATATTAAGTAATAACGGATACAAAAGTGATCAAATAAGGGCTTAAACGACCCTCAAAAGGTACATTTAAAACCTTATCGATGTTTAATGACAACTCTATCCAAATCGATGCATATAGCCAAGCAAACTATAAGATCAACACCTATGACCGTAACAATTAACCCTATCGATCCTATAATGTTCTCGGATGTCGAATTGGTTTCTAGGTTGGTAACTCAAATGTCTAAAAGATCTGCAACATTTACTTTTTACGAAGGTAAATTGTTGAAGCATTGTTGGAATACCAACTCAAATCAAGATGCGAGAAGAAGCTTAAAGGCCTAAACGTCCAAGAGATGATGAAGATAAGGATAAGGATAACGATAACCACCCTAAACGTCCAAAGAAGTCCGGAGAACCCTCCTCTATGACCACCACCCTAAGGACTCCAACAACAAGACGATCTCCTACACGCCCTCCACGACAAACCTCGGGACTCGAGTTACCACCTCAGCATGAGAAACCGGTGATCACTTGAGTATACCGGTGGTGACGATGAGGAAGTCCTTGAGCCCCAAAAACAACCCACCTCTCCCGCTTCAACAAAGAAACGATCATCCTCATTAAGGCCAAAGAAAAAGAAGAAGACGCCTAAGGCTGATGTCGTCTCATGGCTTGACGAAGATGACACCGAGTATGATTGGTTCTCTACACTTGTTGATGCTACTCCCGCCCTAACTGATGATCAAGATATGGTAGAAGGTAGTACGTTGGAGCATGCTAAGTTACTGCAAGAAAATTTCCGAGTGAAGAAGATGACGAAATCAGAGTTGAAACGAATCAAGAATGAAGCCTTTCAACTACTCAAAGATAGCTCGGAAAGTGCTATTGAAGTTGAATATCACCTTGAAAACATAGCACGAGCCATGTCTAACAACATTGATTGGCTCAAACCTGAAGCAAACATCGACTTCACCAGAAGAGACAAGGCTCCATACTACACCGATTGGTCTAAACCTCTACCAACGACACAACCACATCAACCTAAGATTCCATTCCGCTACTTCTTCAACAATGACTTGAATTTCTTCTACACGGTGGCGATGGTTCAAAGAAATACGCTACATCACTTACACTTCCATTCCCTGACCATATACTCCAACCGCATAGCCATCGAGGAAAAGGCTACTCACATGTTTTCTAACAATGTGGAACAAGATGACATTGATGCAATGTATGGGATTCACCATTGGCGGAACAGCACGAATCTACTACAAGAGTTGCGTGTTCAAAAGTCTAAACATGAAGTGCACAAGATAAAGGGATTGTTTCATCAAGCATGTAGCCCTTTCGCCTAAATGGGACTACAGTTTCCTCAAGAATATTGTGGTCAAAAGACAAGATGAAAGGGACTATGAATTCGTGAAGCGGACTTTCGAACTTGTCTCTCAACGACATTGAAGATTTGTATCTTGCCAAGGTACAGGGAAGAATGAGACAATTCTCGACTAAAATTCAACGTGAATACATCAAGTCCTTGCTCATCTTCATCAGAAGCATAGTGATCCAAGAACGTGTAGAAGATTTACAACTTGCTGTTGAATCATATCAGACACGTGTCAATCTTACCATACCTCAGCTAAAACTTCCTAACATCAACCATCTTCCACAATACATTCTCATCAGCAAACCATTTGGAGTAGTTTACCGTAGTGAACTACAACACAACTGCTTGATGGCATGTAGAGATCTTCATAAGTTTGGAGATCACACACTAAAGAAAGTCAGAGATGGGCTAGCTTATCGGTTAAAGGAGATACATGAAGGCATCGGGTCAAAGAAGAGATGGAATTCTCAGGACGAACGGGATGTGAAGAGGATCATCACTCGGATCGATGAAAGGTTGTATAGAAGGGACCGATTCGAACTACGGAGAGCTTCGTGGTGGTCATCCCAGATTACTCTCACCGCTATCAAAGCCTGGTTCGATTCACGAAACATTGATGGACTACCTGGTACCCCTTAAACTGTTTCAATTTCATATTACTTTGGATGTGTGATTATTTGATGACTATGGCTTGTGCACACATAACAGTGTACAACCCGTTCTTGTAATGAAAGTACCATGTGGTACGCTTCAATGCCACAATCCTATAAAAGGAGCGAAAGCTTCTTACTTTTGAGTAAAACTTATCAAACATTTCATTGTTTAAAGGTTTTGCTCAAAAGAACAAGTACTTCCCCTTACGTTTTCAAAACCTCAAAAGTTAGTATTACTTGTTGAGGGGGAGTATTTGCTAAAAATTGTGTTCACTAAATAGTTCTTCGTGATAATCTACCCACAAAACTCGAAATGGTCATATTTAATATCAAAAAGTTATCAAAAATAACATTTATATGCCATTTTTTAGGGGGAGAAAATTATTGTGATAAGAAATATGTTGATTTGCTATTGAATCATCGTGTGAAAAGACTTAACCCATGAATTGACGGGATCTGAATAGTCGTACATTGAAAAGATTTGTCTTCCAAAGACTTATCCAAGTAAATTGTACCTATTCGAGAAGCTCTTGATAGACATGAACTTTGATGGGTTTGACAACCTTTCGAGGTTTGTCCACACCTTCAAGGTAGTTAATAGAGCTAGTTGTCACCTAAAAGTCTGCGATGTAACTCTTTAACTATGCAACGTAACGTGTCCCTGGGAATTGTCTATCTTGAGTCGATCAATTCAAAAGTCGCTCATCTCTCACCGTGCAAATTTCTTTCAAAACACTTAAGCACGTGTGGAGGAGTATTTATGCAAATGATCAAACTCTTACAAAGATACAAAATGTTTTCAATCATAACCACTTTGAGAGATTTTCAAGAAAATGGTTTTGTGGCCACATAGGTTAGTCATGGAGTTATAAGGTGACTAAGGTTAGGAATAACTGTCCTATGATCCGCCAGAGCCGGAGGATCTACCCAAGCACATCACAAATAGTTAGTACTTAGAAGTCCTTAGGTATGATTATAAAAGGAGAAATCGAGAATCGGAGAAAGAAGGAGTTGAAGAATTAAAAGAAAAGCAAAGAAAAGGGTGAAAAGAAATTGCCCTCAGTTATTCAACTTAGGGCGGACAATCGGGTTCAATTCATATGCTCTTGGTCGTCACTAGATGACACCGGTATTGAAGATAAAAGTCGTCATGGACCCAAAGGACGCATGCACTAAACCTTCTTAGCCACTCAAGTTTCTCCCAAAAGAAGCTTGTTTCATTCTCACAAGGAACCCTACGTAAACTATCGGCTTTCTCTTAGAGATTCTTGGTATTGATGAAGAGACCCTCTCCTAGTCTCCGCCGGAAAACCAAAGTGCACTATTGAGTCTAGAGCCACAAGATTCATCAAAAGATCTCTTAGGTACACATGACAATTCATCGCTTGTCGCTCAAAAATAAGAACGCAAGTGATATATTATCGTGTCCTTCACGGATCTTAGCAATCTGTCGAGAACATTTATGAGAGGTTCACATATGTGATTCTCGATGATTGAATGGAAACTCCCGCCAGGTCAACATCAAACAGCCTCGACAAGAGTCACTTCGGTAACTCCCCATGGATTACGCTTAGTGTGTCTCAAACGGTCTACAACATGAGGTGATGCTTGTGTACCTCGGTGACTCATCTTAACTCAGAGGTGTACTTTGGTACATCGTGTTATCTCACTTGTGGGACTCAGGTTCAGAACGGCCTTTGTGAGAATTAGAGATGTGTTTTCACACTATGTCGTTAACACCTCGAAATTCAAACTTGTAAGTGCGGAATCCGCTTATTACTAACCGTGTGTATGTTTTCCTCTTATGGTAGCTCGAGCGGATGATCGTCACATTCTTCACATGCTCATACCAACATCATCACTAATGCAAGTTCTCTCAAAAGGCAACACAAAAGTCGAATGATTCTTCGTCAAGTCAAAGAATCTACAAAGTTTAAAGACTAAGAGAACTACATCGATCGAAATCCAACGTTAAATGAGCGTGTGAGCATGTTGAAGAAAGACGTGGAGACACCGGAGCAACGGCGGACTGATGCGAGACAACAACAACATACTATCACTACCATCACAAAGAACAAAGAACTAAAGAACAAAGAAATCAAAAGACGCCAATGCGAATAATTCAAAAGTCACAAGATCCCTACACCGGGAGATTGTTCGAATCAAGGCACTTCTTCTCACAAGAAAGAAGAATGTCGAAGACGTCAAAGCTACTATTACATCAGCACATACATCGCTTATCACTCTATCATTCATCAATAACACTTAGGGGGAGATTGTTGGAATCACTCATAAACCATATTTCAAGTGTTAGTGATTCATATGTAATAGTTAGCTTAATATGGCTTTTATGTTAGTAATCAAGGCTAGGCTTATGTAGAAAGCCCATAAGCCTAGGCCAAGCCCAATAAGTAAAAGGATGGGAACTTGGAGTGTTGCCCTAGTTCCTCCTATAAATACCTCTTGTAAACCCTCACTTGAGGGTTGGTTGTTCAATTCACATTTCCACCTTACACATAACTCTTCATATAGTCATATCGTGTGTGTGTGTTTAGTTCATCCGATCTCTTCTTTATTTATTCTATTGATGCTTGTGTTACTAATATGGGAACCTAACAGTAAGTTTTGTGTGTTGGACCGAATGTGGGATTGAGAATAATTGGACTTTAAATCTAATCTTGGTGATTATTAGACTTTGAATCATTGGATCGTTTATGTGAGTTTTGAAGTGATAATATGAGATTTGTGACGCGCATGGTACAAATTGATCATGAGATTTGTGATAACTAGATTTTATGAGATTTGTTGAAGTAATTTGTTGATGTGACTTGACAAATATGAGATTCGATGAATTGTGATTTATGAGATTTTGAATTTTATGAGATTTGTTGTGTTATGTGGTTTGGTACTTTGGTGTATACATTTTCACGGAGAATATTATGTCACGGATTGATTTGATGATTGAACTAAGTTGACTTGGGGTTGTTTATATTTGGTATTTCTTACTTGGATATGCACGTGAGATTTTTCTAGGCTTTACTTATTTCGCCTTCTTTCTTTCTACCCTTCCGCGAAGATGACTTGTTTGGGCATTTATAGAGTGTGATAAAGACTTGGCTAGTTAGTTACTTTTGTGATTCTTTCTCGCTTAACCCATAACGTAGCTATCACTTCGGTGTCTCACGCAGTTGAGGATACGTCAAGAGGTTTTGTACATTGGGTACACCATTTCTTTATCACGAGGATTAGTACAACTTTAAGTAACAAAACTGGAGAATTCTACTTCATGATCAAGTTTGGCATATTGGGTTTACTCCTCCAACACAGCAATAGCCGACAGAATATGTGAATGATATGTTTGCCAAGGTATTCAAAGGATGAGATGTGATCAACAATTCCCATGGAATATTCGACGCCAAAGAATGTTAATGATACTTCATAGTCTAAGCAAAATCTTTCAAGATTCTTCAACATCAGTCATGATCTTTCAAGATGTTTGTTTATGACAAGAACTTTTAGTGCGATGGTCGTACAAGTTAATGATGCTTCCGAAAGTTCGAAACCATCATGGGGAGAAAAGTGTACTTTGATGTTTTACGGTCAACCTCCGTGGAAAAGGAGTTTATTCTACTTGACTTAGTATGGTTTGTGAAGTTGTCTACATATGGGTAAAGAATTGTTGATGATATTGTTAAAATGGAGAATGAATCGTTGATGAACCGCGATGTTCCCCTAAACCGATATTCACCCAAACCAAAGTTGTTATAACACATTCAAGTCGACATTGTTTACGGGTTTGTCTTGATTTTGTAAAATCCATGAAAGAATCTATTTCTAGGTTTGAATCATAGACTTGTAAAATACCGTGACAATAGAAACATCCTAGTAATAGTAAAGTGCATTTCGGATCTATCTTACGGTTTATTCTTGGTTTTGTAAAATCCCATGAAAAAACTATTTCTGGTTTAAACCATAGAATCGTAAAATCCGTAATGATGGAACCATCCTAGAGAAAGGAAAGTGTATTTCGGGATCTTATCGATGTTGGTGCTACGGTTTACGCTTGAAGAAGGGATAAAAGGGTGTACTTCATGAATTGGATGTTTGTTTGGATTGTACTCATGGCAGTTTGGTAATTACTTGGTGTCACGGGGTAATATGTGTTTAACCATGATCTGGATGAAACCATTATCATAGTTCACTTAAAACGACAAAGGAGGCTAGATTTGAGTTTTTAACCAGAAGATGTGACAACAGCGTTAATTCATTATTATCCATTTGAGGTTGAAGTGAAATTTCACGGGCGAGTGTACTTAGTATCTGAAGGTATCGGGGATGGTTGGATGAAGATTCTTCGAGATCCTTGTTCGAGCTTTTAATATATTCAAAAACGAAGACTTGGAAATCTAGTTATTTTTGGGTGATTTTTCTTTTTCTTTTACCACTTGGGGGAATTAGGCTCTTACCACCACAAAATAACTATCACTTTAAGGAGTTACGTTGTAGTGCTCAGTGTCACATTAAATTGTGGATTTTCAAGAGGTGATGTACGTCTTATACTTGATGGTTGGTTGGATGAAGAGTATAGAGTACTTAGGGATTCAATGGGGCATGAAATCTCAGCACCGCTCTTTGTTACATATGTGCAAGTTTAAGTCACGAGTTCGGGTTGTTTTACTTCAGGGTCAAATTCATCATATTGGGTTTTCTCCATCAGCTGTCACGACAAAGAGCCTACTGAATGATAATGGAGTTGATTACAAGTTTTGCCAAGAGATGCTGAAAAGAGAGAGATTATGACGTTTGAATACTTGAGTTCAAACCTTGTTCTCAAAGAAAAGAAATGTGTACGCTTCAGTGCGTATTATCTTCTGAAGAAGAGAAATCTTCTTATTATGACCATTCTCATCAACATGCTTCATGTCGTCCATGCGCTTTCAATTATCAAGTGAATCGGACTATAGTTGATTATTCTCTTATTCCACTTGCTCAATTATAATGACGATGGTGACATCATATGCTACCTTCGAGGGGGAGAAGTGTGAATAGACTACATTTGGATGATGTTCACTTATTCAATCAAGAATGGCAACTCCGTATGCAATTCTTGAGGGGGAGAAGAAGTGTGAAACTACTGCATGATGATTAATATATGAGAATAAATGGTCAAACGGCTCCTAACTCATGTAAGAACCAAGCTTCTTCTTATCGGGTCATCTTTACATGTAGTTTCTTGTAAGAGCCATTGGTTGACATCTTCATACGGGCTTATATGATTAAATGACAAAGTGCTTCTATTTGTTGGGTTGATTTCTTTGATGAACATCTTTCTCGTTTTGTTTGATTTAGAGGATTTTAGTTAAGGAGATTTGCTACATATAAGGTAATTGGAACGCATTTGGTGAGATGAAGATGTTAACTTTCTATTCCCCAAATGGACAATCTAGAAGAAGGTCGAGTCTACAATGGTTCTACATTTTCTCACAGTATGTTAGAAGACTAAAAGACGAGTTGCATTTGATTATCAAAAGACTTCTTCTTATTCTGGGCATTTATTAAAAGATTGTCGGTTTAGGGGAGAGCACTAATTGGAGGAGAGTGAAATGCCAGATTTAATCCCCAATTAGACTTGCTCACATTCTTCCGTAGCAAGTTGATTCTCACAAGAGTTCAAGTGTTCTTCTCAAAAAATTCCTAGTATACGGGCTTACAATGAGTTGTTGATTCTGAAGTATCAAAACCAGCAAGGGAGAAGGAGACATGCATCTAACCGCGAGTAAACTTGATGAGCTTAATACTTCTAAGTGATTGAAGAAATCCCGGGAAGACATATGTCATTACCGCAGAGAAACTCAAGGTTTGACTCGTGGCGTTTAGTGTTCTTATTCCAACTATGTGGGGGAAGAGATGGAAAAGTTAGTTTCGAAGATAAAAGAGGTACATAAGTGTGTGATGATTTCGATGTTATCGCAATCATCGTGGGAGAGAGATTGTGTACATTGGGGACGCTTAGCTATTTCACTTGAGAGCTTAATCTGATTCATAGATATAATCACTTATTCGGAGTTGACATCCGTAAGATAATCGGTGATTCGCTTGCTTCTTCAATGTTATCGGTTATTCTCTCTTTGGGCATTCGAGTACTTGAGTTCTTGAGCTTCATACACTTTCTTGGGGAGAAAAGTATACATCGGGGTTATCCTTTGGCTATCGGACTTAACTGCTACTTGATGGTATAAGTTTCTCTGCCTTAGGGTATATGTATATTCGGTTCGTGATCTCTAGTCTAAGAGACCGACTACATCAATTCATCTACTTGGGGAAGTGGTCTCTTGACAACTTTTGGTATGGATCGCTTGATTTTAGTGGAAAAGGAATTTGAGAAGATTATTCAAGTGTGGGATGATTCTTTGTTGTTCTACTTGATGATATAACCCGAACGGAGACTTATGATGATCATTCTTATATGGAGCAGCAAGATCAATGATATGGTGTGCGTCTTTGTGCATCCGCTAAGGCAAGCTTGAAAGAAAGCTTATAATCTTCTTAATAAGAAGATTTACGGTTAACACCCCAACCCGACAAGGGTAAAGATATCGCAAATACGGTTTCATATCGAACTTTAAATACTATACAATAGCGAAAGCCTTTACAAAATATTCAAAAGAAAACATAAATAGCTAAATCTTCAAATAAATCTAAGATCTCTATGGTCAAATCTTGCTCTTGTCTCTACTCTCAACCCCCAACCCGACAAGGGTAAAGATCGCATATCTATCCCATAAGCTCATCTTGAATACCTAACAACCCGGATCGCCTATCCCATAAGCCGCAGAAAAGAAAATGCGGTGAGCTTACAAAGCCCAAGTGAGCAGATATAACGAAACAAAAGCTAAACAAAACAACTATACAAATAACGAAATCGCGACGAAATGAAATTTCTGAATCAGTTAGGATTCTGCGGAAGCACAAATATACATAAATCCAAAAGACACACATAACAGTTTAAACACCTCATAGCACATTAATGACACAAATGCAAACACTTCAATAACCGGACACTTAACATATCAAGACAATAGATTACATATAAGCCAAACGAAATGTCTAAAGGCTAACGAAACAATTTCTAGAAAATAATCACGGCATTCATTCAAATCAATTAATCAACATTTAGCACACTTAAATCAATATTGTAGCAATGAAATAGCGGTCAAATCATGGCGATCTCACATACGATAGAAAACATAGTAGACAAACTATAACTAAATAGACAAAGACATAACATAGCCATTAGCAATTATCGAACATGATATCATAAGCTAAACCGGTTCTCGGATCAAATCTTAACATCGCAGAGTTTTAACATGGCGGTCACATATGCAAATAGATAGCTAACCGATAGGCAAGGTTTATAAATTAACGAACCATCATACATACTAAACTTCCAAAACACTCAATTGTACACTAGCACATTCATCTCACGATCAACGAATTCACGCAACGATTAAGCTAATATAATATCGGATACTATAAATCATGTTAAAACATATAAATACTATTTACTAGCATGGCAACTAGAAACCCACTTGAACATATCGCATAAGCACATTCACCAACATATCATATAGGATACATAATATAACACTCGAAAATACCAAATCATAATCAAATGCTTAACACGAAATAACACGTAAAGGTTTAGTTAACTACCACAAGCCCGAACGTATCATATCGAAACATCATACATATACATAAATAATCTTAGAAAATAATTTGGAGTAGCTAGCTCCCGAAGTTGTGAAGACGCGTATTGCATACCGACATCATTCACTAGACAAATCATCTCGGATAATGGATCGGATCTAGGATGCATCCATACGCCCCACAAACATATATTGGTAATATAATATAACTTGAGCTCATAACCGATAACAGATAAGGGACGTGGCGTAACTTCACTCTATCGCCTAGAGTCATGTCAAAGTGCATCATCGACACGGACATGGAACCCCATGACTAGTTATTATTTTGGCTCGGTGTCAAACTAACTTAGGTCGAACAGTTATTATAAATAACACAGATCATAATCAAGCACAAAGGTCAACAGATAACATATTAGATAGCTCATATAAGGTTCATATTCAGATATTCAGAAGTAGAAGTTTATATCACAATCACAAATCATACATTCATATCTAGCAGTTCATAATTAAACTTAGTGAGGTTCAATAAATATGCATATCAGAGTCTTTATAACACAAGTTCACAACATATATTGCATGGTTCAATAAAAACAGAAGTTCAGATAAGCAACAGATCAAACAAACAAAATGGGGTTCATAGCAAAGGCTTAGGAAACCCTAATATAAAAGCTAACGAAAAGAAAACGTTATAAGGAACCTTTACTGAAAAGGTCAGAATATCTGTACCTTAAAGCAAATGAGAGAAAAGCAAACGAATGAGTGAATCACGAAGATGTAACGTCGCGTCTCCTTCAACGAATCTACACGGATTATGATTTATTTAATACTCATTAGCATCATTAAGTTATAACGGATTTATCTCGTTCACACTCTTAAAGTCGTAAGTATAATCTTATTCTTAGTGACGGACGGAATTACAACATTTTAGAGTATTAATCATTAATTAGCCAAACTTATGGGTTGCAAATGACAATTGGTAACTTAAGGGTTTAATATGACAAATATCTCATTTGAGGGCTCATATGATCGTCGTTCAAAGTATAGGGTTTACAAATGTCAAGAACGGTTTTAAGACTCTCTTTCAAAACAGTTTACACAACTTCTTTACCTTACGTACTTGACCAAGATTTACATGTAACATTGTTCGAATACGACTTAATGAGACCATGCATACTCTAAATCAATTCATAATAACTCACGCATGTTTACATCACGCTTAGTACTAGCTCGTTTACTCTTAATCAATGGTTATTAACGACTCCAAGACTTACCATTCTCACATGAAATAACGAATTTACACACTTAGCTTTTAACCCTAATCGACTTCATGTTTATGTTCTAGGGTTTTCCATACTTTCAATATCATTTAATACGCATATACGTTTATGATTTATGTGACCATTCCCAAGTTACTAGCTAACCGATGCAAACACATATCGACACACACACATATACATAGTTTTGGAAAGGACATGAGCACCTAATATGTACACAAGACAAGCTCGCATGCTCCACAACTCACGCATAATACACTTTTCCCTTAACCCTATGGTTCGGTTATGCATGTCTCGACTCACATCAACTTAGGGTTTACGTTTTGCATGTCTTTACTTGTTTAATACACTTCCACAAACCCTTATATGATTCGATTAATAACTAGGGTTCGGCCTCCATATTTTTACGCAAACCCTAGTTCATCTACGTCTCTTACTTACTCACGTTTGCATGTTTTTACCTGGGCTGAATTAATTACATGTGGTTCGGTTTACTTATTGCTCGATATACCTATGATCCGATTCAAATAATACGTATTACATACATGTTTCTCTTAATATTACAAGGTTCAACTCATATGGTTTGTGTTTGTTTGGTTTCGTACGGTTCGGCCACAAGGAAAAGAAACACGACTCGACTAAACATCATGATACAATACATTACCGTAAGGTATATTAAAGGAAGACGAATAAAACATGTTATACCTTAGCTTGTTGGAACAAAAATCTCGACTCCAATGGTTTAGGGGGTCTCGGCCGAATGGGAGAAAAAGAAAGACAGAGAGGCAACAAACTAGGGTTCCAAATTTTGAGTCCTTGTGTTTGTATATATAGTTGTATAATTAAGTTGGGGATTTAGATAAGGTGGGTTTCGGTTTGGGTCCAACCGAACAAACAACCCACGCCCTTTTGGGCTCTCGGTGTCTTGACCCAACCGAACACAAACACACGCCCATCTTGGCTCAACAAGAAACGAAATAAGGCCCAAACGATTTAGCGAGACGTTTAACTTTCGTCGTACAATGTCGATCACGTACACATGTTAGTTAAGTTTTTAATTATCCGTAAGTTAGGTTTTAATTTCGTTAAACGAACGTTATTATATTTTACGCATTTTATAATTGTTTATGGTGAGGGTAAATTAGTCTTTTGATATGTTTTATATTTTCAGGGTTTTACAACTCTCCCCTTCTAAAAAGAAAATTTCGTCCTCGAAATTGGACAAGACGGAACAGGACAGCAAACAAATGCGGATTTCAGAGTTTCGAGGAATTAAGACGAACACGGAACTCATCTCAGAACAAACGGATTTTTGTCAGAATCTACAAACTCATACTTTCCAGAAATCAAAACAATAATCAAATACTTACAACAGACTATCCTATATTCATCAAGTAATGGCAGATAACGGATGAGATGCAGAAAATCAAACGACAAATTCTAACTTATCAGATATCTAATGATGAGATCAATCATATGCATAGACGGAACTAATCCTAATGGTCTCACTAGTTGCAGATAATCAAACTAAAAGGATCTAATGTTCCTCAAACACTTCACGAAAAATCCTAGGACCACAATAAGGGTACACGGAGGCGTACACATTTAGAGCAAACATAGCAGTCCATAGTTTACACAAATCATAACAATTAGGTACAGAATTCCAATCAAACATGAGGGGTGACAAATAACATATACAAGTCAAAGTCCAATCACGTATCAACCACAGGCATTTCCCAGACGTCATATAATTTCAATAAGTTCAAATTATATGATCTCGGTATTATCACGTTGATCAGGCGTCATAATACTTGCATCACATAACAAGTTCTTATTGTCATCATATTCTGTCCCGGGTCATGGCAAACCACATAACCAGAATCACAACAAAACATATCACATACAGATAACATACAGATAGCAAGTAACCTACTATAACAGACCAGATTCACATGAGTATACCATCATCATGGTCATACTTTATTTCAAGCTGTGATTAAGTAACATCATTAAGAAAACAAATAGCGATTTAAACCTATAAGGACTAACGGAAACTTAATGAATCTATCGAAAAGAACAACAAACAGAACTATACTTCCAAAATTTTGTTTTATTCCCACTAATCAAACAAAATTGCGAATTGTCATAAGATGAACTTCCAAAACAAAACTTAATAATCCAAGATTCAATCATCTAAATGAAAACAAAAGGACCTAAACTCAAAATCCAATGTCAGAAATTTCTCATAAAGAGGACAACTAATCAGGAGTGCACATTTCTATTCTTGTACCGGATTAAACCTACTAGAAGCCGTAGACTCTAAATCCGAGTCCACCTCGTATTCTTCCTCATCTTCTTCTTCTTCCTCTTCTTCCTCACTTATCCATCCGTTCTTATTTCCTTCGCGCTGCGGTAATAAGCGGCTAGCAAAGTCACTTCTCCGATTCCTCTCTTCCTCTTCCGGCACACGGTCCACGAAAGCATACAAATCGCGACTCCTAGTCCAACCCACTCCTCCATCTTCAACGAACTTTGGACATCTATCATGATACCTAGTGGTGAAACCTTGGTTGTCAACGACTTTAGTTTCGTACTCCTTTACTACTTTTCCGTCTACGTCCTTTAAGGTCAGCTTCTCCTCAATTGTGCATGGCCACATACTAGCCGGAACTCGTATTCTCCTGTTGGTCCGCTTCACTCTACCAAACCTCTTGCAGCCTTTAGCAATAACAACGGTCCACCTCATCCTCTCCTTAGGTTGTCTAGCTGGTCCTTGTTTGCTCCTATCAGGTGAATTTGAACGAAGAGGGATCACCATCTAAAAGAATAACCAACTATTAGCAAGGTCTAAGTACGATAGTGGACGCAAAGAAAGTACGCAGAAGGGAAATCCTAAATCTACCCAATCCTCACAGGTCATAGCCTAAGCTCTAAGGGTCCTAAAACCTAGATCTCTGATACCATAAATTGTAACACCCCAACCCGACAAGGGTAAAGATATCGCAAATACGGTTTCATATCAGAACTTTAAATACTATACAATAGCGAAAGCCTTTACAAAATATTCAAAAAGAAAACATAAATAGCTAAACTTCAAATAAATCTAAGATCTCTATGGTCAAATCTTGCTCTTGTCTCTACTCTCAACCCGGATCGGCTATCCCATAAGCTCATCTTGAATACCTAACAACCCGCCGCAGAAAAGAAAATGCGGTGAGCTTACAAAGCCCAAAGAGAATGATATAACGAAACAAAAGCTAAACAAAACAACTATACAAATAACGAAATCACAACGAAATGAAATTATCGAATCGGTTAGGATTCTGGAAGCACAAATATACATAAATCCAAAAGACACACATAACAGTTTAAACACCTCATAGCACATTAATGACACAAATGCAAACACTTGAATAACCGACACTTAACATATCAAGACAATAGATTACATATAAGCCAAAAGAAATGTCTAAAGGCTAATGAAACAATTTCTAGAAAATAATCACGGCATTCATTCAAATCAATTAATCAACATTTAGCACACTTAAATCAATATTGTAGCAATGAAATAGCGGTCAAATCATGGCGTCTCACATACGGATAGAAAACATAGTAGACAAACTATAACTAAATAGACAAAGACATAACATAGCCATTAGCAATTATCGAACATGTATCATAAGCTAAACCGGTTCTCGGATCAAATCTTAACATCGCAGAGTTTTAACATGGCGGTCACATATGCGAATAGATAGCTAACCGATAGGCAAGGTTTATAAATTAACTGAACCATCATACATACTAAACTTCCAAAACACTCAATTGTACACTAGCACATTCATCTCACGAGATCAACGAATTCACGCAACGATTAAGCTAATATAATATCGATACTATAAATCATGTTCAAACATATAAATACTATCCTAGCATGGCAACTAGAAACCCACTTGAACATATAAAGCATAAGCACATTCACCAACATATCATATAGGATAGCACATAATATAACACTCGAAAATACCAAATCATAAATCAAAATGCTTAACATAGAAATAACACGTAAAGGTTTAGTTAACTACCACAAGCCCGAACGTATCATATCGAAACATCATACATATATAGAAATAATCTTAGAAAATAATTTGGAGTAGCTAGCTCCCGAAGTTGTGAAGACGCAGATTACATTACGACATCATTCACTAGACAAATCATCTCGGATAATGATCGGATCTAGGATGCATCCATACGCCCCACAAACATATATTGGTAATATAATATAACTTGAGCTCATAACCGATAACGAGATAAGGGACGTGGCGAACTTCACTCTCATCGCCTAGAGTCATGTCGAAGTGCATCATCGACACGGACATGGAACCCCATGACTAGTTATTATTTGACTCGGGTGTCAACTAACTTAGGTCAAACAAATTATTATAAATAACACAGATCATAATCAACACAAAGGTCAACAGATAACATATTAGATAGCTCATATAAGGTTCATATTCGATATTCGAAGTAGAAGTTTATATCACAATCACAAATCATACATTCATATCTAGAAGTTCATAATTAAACTTAGTGAGGTTCAATAAATATGCATATCGAGTCTTCATAACACAAGTTCAAATCAGATATTGCATGGTTCAATAAAACAGGGTTCGGATAAGCAACAGATCAAACAAACAAAATAGGGTTCATAGCAAAGGCATAGGAAATCCTAATATAAAATAGCTAACGAAAAGAACGTTATAAGGAACCTTTACCGAAAAGGTCGAATATCTGTACCTTAAAGCAAATGAGAGAAAAGCAAACGAATAAAGTGAACACAAAGATGTAACGTCGCGTCTCCTTCAACGAATCTACACGGATTATGATTTATTTAATACTCATTAGCATCATTAAGTTATAACGGATTTATCTCGCTCACATTCTTAAAGTCGTAAGTATAATCTTATTCTTAGTGACGAACGAATTACAACATTTTAGAGTATTAATCATTAATTAGCCAAACTTATGGGTTGCAAATGACAATTGGTAACTTAAGGGTTTAATATGACAAATATCTCATTTGAGGGCTCATATGATCGTCGTTCAAAGTATAGGGTTTACAAATGTCAAGAACGGTTTTAAGACTCTCTTTCAAAACAGTTTACACAACTTCTTTACCTTACGTACTTGACCAAGATTTACATGTAACATTGTTCGAATACGACTTAATGAGACCATGCATACTCTAAATCAATTCATAATAACTCACGCATGTTTACATCACACTTAGTACTAGCTCGTTTACTCTTAATCAATGGTTATTAACGACTCCAAGACTTACCATTCTCACATGAAATAACGAATTTACACACTTAGCTTTTAACCCTAATCGACTTCCTGTTTATGTTCTAGGGTTTTCCATACTTTCAATATCATTTAATACGCATGTACGTTTATGATTTATGTGACCATTCCCAAGTTACTAGCTAACCGATGCAAACACATATCGACACACACACATATACATAGTTTTGGAAAGGACATGAGCACCTAATATGTACACACGACAAGCTCGCATGCTCCACAACTCACGCATAATACACTTTTCCCTTAACCCTATGGTTCGGTTATGCATGTCTCGACTCACATCAACTTAGGGTTTACGTTTTTTGCATGTCTTTTACTTGTTTAATACACTTCCACAAACCCTTATATGATTCGATTAATAACTAGGGTTCGGCCTCCATATTTTTACGCAAACCCTAGTTCATCTACGCCTCTACTTACTCACGTTTGCATGTTTTACCGGGTGAATTAATTACATGTGGTTCGGTTTACTTATTGCTCGATATACCTATGATCCAATTCAAATAATGCGTATTACATACATGTTTCTCTTAATATTACAAGGTTCAACTCATATGGTTTGTGTTTGTTTGGTTTCGTACGGTTCGGCCACAAGGAAAAGAAACACGACTCGACTAAACATCATGATACAATACATTACCGTAAGGTATATTAAAGGAAGACGAATAAAACATGTTATACCTTAGCTTGTTGGAACAAAAATCTCGACTCCAATGGTTTAGGGGGTCTCGGCCGAATGGGAGAAAAAGAAAGAGAGAGGCAACAAACTAGGGTTCCAAATTTTGAGTCCTTGTGTTTGTATATATAGTTGTATAATTAAGTTGGGGATTTAGATAAGGTGGGTTTCGGTTTGGGTCCAACCGAACAAACAACCCACGCCCTTTTGGGCTCTCGGTGTCTTGACCCAACCGAACACAAACACACGCCCATCTTGGCTCAACAAGAAACGAAATAAGGCCCAAACGATTTAGCGAGACGTTTAACTTTCGTCGTACAATGTCGATCACGTACACATGTTAGTTAAGTTTTAATTATCCGTAAGTTAGGTTTTAATTTCGTTAAACTAACGTTAATATTTTACGCATTTTAAAATTTTGATTTCAAGGGTAAAATAGTCTTGTTATCGCTTATATTTTTAGGGTTTACATTATCGATGATATTTGCCTATGTTGAAGGACTAGGAATCTAGGATATGATTGTTAGATTAGATGACCGTAGTTTGATTAGGTTTTGTTATTCCCATGCTTTACATGATCCGATTGATATGTTGAATTGACTTGTACTAGTCGATTATGTTTGGGTGATGTCGACCACCATTTATGTATGTATGTTTACTAACGATGCGATATCATGGTATAAAAGAATGTTCCCGATCCGGATCCCACAATATAAGATGATTGGATGCCGAAAGGAAAGGGCAACTATTTCTTGGGTCGACAAAAGAAGAAACGGAACTTAATTGGACCTCTATGGAAAGTTGGCATGACAAATGCAACGTTCTCACAAAGATCGTGACGGCTTTCTTCCACCTTTACAAGAACAATAGAAGCGACTTATCCACCTAACGTATCTTTGTGCAGGAGTAATTGTGATGATACCATTTTTAAACAATCTTTAAAATATTGTTTTGAAAATGGAAAAATATTGTTTTTGAAAATAAATCAGACTTAATTTGTAAAAATCACCGGACTTCATTTTATCAAAACTTAAGTCACTCAATCAACGACTACGGTCATCGATTGAGGGGGAGAGTGATTTAAAATAAAATATTTTCAAACGATATTTCTTCATAAAAAGTTCCGATTTGTACGAAACAAAGTGGTGATCTAAAGATTTAATGTTATGTCATGGTATGATATTCTTTAAAACTCAAAGATCTTTCAAAATGAAATTTTTTATGTTCTTGATTGATTGTGAAACTGTTTTATTTTACTTAAAGATCTCTTAAAAACTATCATACCTGACACTAACAATCTTTAATGTCGAAAAATTGATCCTTATCAATCATTTTTCAAAATTAAATTGTGCCACGTCTTTCCCCTAAAATTTTCTAAATGATTTAAATCATTTGGGATCACAAATCTCAAATGGTTTGAAATTTTTGATCGGGGAGAGATCGTGATTTAAATCTCAAATATGTTTAAAGGGTGATTGTTTCAAAAGCACTCCTTCCTTCATATGCCAAACGATTTCAAATACATGATGCATATGATTGAGGAGGAGCATTAACCAAAAACAAGATGAGTATTTAAACCAGCACATTTTCTCCATGTTTTCTAAACCTTATTAAATCACTTGGGATCCAAATCTCAAAGGGTTTGATATTTTTGATCGGGGGAGAATTTGTGATTTAATAATGAAATTTGATAAATGATGATTGTTTTGATTCAAAGTGCATGTTCTCTCTAATATGTGCTAAACTCTTTCGTATATCGATGCACATATTGAGGGGGAGCGAATGGTTTCTATTGGCAATCGTGGAAGCTCTTCAAAAACCTCTTTCCTCTATGTGCAAAATGGTTTCAAATAACCAACGCACATTTTGAGGGGGAGAATTTACCAAGAAAATCAAATGGCTTTTTCCACGAAAATTGAGATCAAAGAAAATTTTCAAAGACCTCTTGCCTCCATGTGCTAAACAATTTAAAAAATCATAAGAGCACATGTTGAGGGGGAGCATTTCTAAATGATCAAAATAATTAAGGTACAAAATGCTTTAATATTATATCACAAGTACCTTGATTGATTTTCGAAATGATTTTTCAATTGGTTTCGAGAAGGAATGAACAATACCAAAAGATCGACCAATTTACTTTATGCATGGTGTTATAAGGATGGTTAGGTTAGGTATTCGTTCCCACGATCCCGCCAGAACCGGAGGGATCTACCCAGGGAAAATCCACTAGATAGTGTAGAGTCCTTAGCTATATTGAAAAAAGGAGAAAATGAGAATATGGGAAGAGTGCCGACTGAGAAAGAGCTGGAACTGGAATAAACCCAACAAGGTTCTAGTAATGAAGTCTCGGTAAGCACTGAAGGGGTTGAAGAATGAAAAAGAATTGAATGTAAAAAGGTGAAAAGAAATAGCCCTCCATTAATTCAACCTTAGGCGTAAACCGGGTTCAATACATATACTATCGGTGGTTACTAAGGTAACGCCAAGATTGAAGACAATATCGTCATGGACCCAAAGGACACACCGCACTAAACTTCCTAAGCTACTCAAGTTCCTCTTAGAAGGGCTTGTTTCATTCTCACGGGAACCTATATAATCTATCAACTTTCTCTAGAGACCGTTGATATTGAAGAAGGAGACTCTTTCCTAGTCTCCCAAGATAGGAAACCAAAATGCACGATTGAGTTTAGAGCCAAGAGATCATTCACAAAATCTCATTAGGACACAAAATTAATGAAGACTTCTTGCTTCACACAATGTGGAAAGTAAGAAAATATTAAGAGTCCTACGCATCATCCTTGTGATTTTGCCGTAACATCCGAGTGATATGTAAAGTATTCACAATGAAGATGGAAATCCTTCTATAGCCAACATCAAACAAGCTCTTGGTGGGTGACATGTGAGATCTTTTCAAAGATCAAGCTTGTGACAACTAGATACAAACGATGGGGTGATTCATTCTTGAATCAACCTTGGTCCAGAAATGAATTGATTAATACTTTTGGAAAACCGCTCGATGTGCAAATCTATTCTTTTCTCTAGCACATCGAATGTGTATTCATATTTCAAACACAAAAGTATCTCGATTGAAAAACACTTTTGGAAAACCGCTCGATGTGTAAATCTCTTCTTTTCTCTAGCACATCGAATGTGTACTCTTTCAAATACAAAAGTATTTTGATTGAAAATTGATCTTTCTCATAAAACCTTCGTCGTATTGCAAAACTCTTTCTTCAAGTAATACGCGATTGTTTTCAAATCAATTTATCATCAATCGGAAATCTCAATTTATTGGTTCACTCACCGTGTTGTCTTCTTCGAGACGTTCGGTTTGAGAACAATTAGAACATTGCGAAACCCCACAAGGAGATTCTTCAAAATTATACCGATCACAGCGAGATTGTCTTCGATCAATGGGGAACCGTGGGCCAGTACCTCAATTCAACGAAGTGATCAAAGACACTTTCGTGTTTTATTACTAACGTTGTTTGCGGTACATTTGGACGGTTGCGGTGATCGAATTGAGAAGTCAATCCAAAGCCGCATGCTCACAATACATACGCTTAATTGAAGAAATCATGACAAGTGCATATCTATATAACCTGGCTCTAATATTTTATACTATGCTTCTGCTACGCTGCTGCAAATATCATGAACCAGTAAAGCTTCCGCTACTTTGATGGAAAGATGTCACGATCTAGAAAGTGTGAGCATGTCGGTCCAAAATTCACAACGTCACATGAAGGCAACACAACAAAGGGTGATCCAGAGATTTGTTGTGGTTAATGATCTCAAAGAAAGCTCGAAGATCATCAAGATGTGGATCAGTTCAAAGACCTCCACTGAAAATACAAAATAATCGACTATGAAAAGTCACCGCTAAGCACAAAGATTGCGAAAGTGAAGAATTAAAGTCTACGAGCTCAAGACTGAAGATAAAATTGAATGCTAGGATTTGAAATGTAAAACATGGGGTGACCTCCCTTAGGGGGAGATTGTTAGGAATTAGAAATTCCATAGTGAAGTGTCGGTCCCCCAAGTATAATCTAGCATAAGTTAGCTCATAGACATATCGTTATTTACGTGTTTATTAGTTAGTTATTAGCTTAGTTTAGTTTAGAGTAACACCGTGGAGGAAGGACGGGTCTTTACCCACTGTATGCCCGATCCACGATCGGCGGAGGACGATTTGTTGTAGTATAAATACCCTTCCATCCTTGGAAGGGTGGAGCTCTTAATCTAACCTTTCATTCTTTTGTTTTAAACTCCCTCTCTACTCTCTTCATCTCTCTAACACATGGCATTCATATACTATCACCATCCTAGACCACCCGAATCATCAAACAACATAATATGTATGATCCTACATGGTTGATGATTAAGAGATTATAACAAGATGACTTTTAAAGGGAAGGATTTGGGAAGTGCATTAAAGACTTAAGCCACTAGAATCCTTAAAATGTGATGATTTGCATGCACAAGGGTCAACCACAGATGTACACTGATCTATGAGTTTATTTCAGGAAGGATGGAGTGTTCAAGTTAGCTGAAAGGGCTTGAAATGATTGTTTTAGGCGAGATTTGTTGAATCGCGGCCAGTTCCCACGGTTCCCTCCTATGAGGGATCCGTCTAGGCTAATCCTAGGGATCCGACTATCAGCAGTTAAGAAAAGAAGAAAATGATGTTGGTACAATATAATACCTATATATCTTGAGTTTCTTAGTATTCTTAAGTGTTTTAAATGAGGTATGCCTTAAATGATCAAGGGTAATGAGTGGTGGTAGCCAATGATTGCCTTATATGGAAGGAAAATGGGACTTTATGATTACCAATGGGTGATCAAGGATGGCACTAGGAATTTAAATGGTGTCAAGTCATGTCAAATGATCCTAGAGATTAGATGGCAACTTGGGATAAAATTTGAAAAATCCTTAAAAATTATAAGAATTGAAAAACTAGTTTTTGACCCATTTTGAGGTAGAGATGACTAAAAACAATTCGTTTTAAAATATTTAGATCGACTTATGTCAATCTATTTGGATGTGTATGTTGGACGTTGATAGATAGATATATAAATGTGTAATGAAAGATAAAGAGTAAGAAGCACATAACCACGACACTAGTATTTATAGTGGTTCGGCTACAAGGACACCTTCCTTGCCCTACTCCACTCCCCGAGTCACCTACTCGAGAGTTCGTAAACACTACACGACACCAACTCCTTATAGCGGAGAAGCCTTCACAACGTCGCCTACTCTTTTTCTGGTACTAGGCTAGACACCGGGTTCTTCCACAAGGTAGAACTACACCTATCACAACGTCGCCTAACCTTTATCCGGTACTAGGCTAGATACCGAGTTCCATTACAATGGAGGAACTACTACCCAACAATACACCACATCTATCCCAAAGGAGACCCATTCCTTATTACAACATCATCAAGGATATCAATATCCTTGGATACAACCTATCTCTATTTGTACATCGATGCACCTCATCAATTATACGCCCTTGGCATCTTTCACTAATTCCACTTGACTTAACTTCTAGGCACTCTTCACTAATGCCCTTGACACGGACGTTTGGCACCTTTCACTAATGCTTTCGTCTTGACTCTTTCGGCATCCTTCACTAATTCCTTTGACACAACACTTCTAATGAGGAAGAAAGAAGTATCAACAAGAGAACCTCAGTAGTCTTGATGATGACGAAGCATGGCAACTCATGGACTTGAGCTTGCTCGACTTCAAGAGGTGGTGAGCTCGCCTTTAAGAGGAACCTAGAGAATCACACAAAAATAAAAGTCAAACTACATAGAGAGATCCTTAGGATCTGAGGTTAGAAGGTTACAATACTTGGAGAAAGTATGTGTGGGAGTGGCAACCCAAAATGAAGAAATGGCTCACTATTTATAGAGGGATTTTAGCTACTGTTCCACGGATCCTACAGATCCCTCACTTGAGGGATCCGTCTAGTGTAATCCTGGGGATCCGTGGGACGCTCCTCTTTGCCCATGGGTTTTGAGTCATGGGTCATGGGTTATGGGTCATGGGTCCTAGACTTTGGACCATGGGTATCCAAGTAGATACAATGTATCTACAAGATACAATGCATCTAGTCCATGGGTCATGGGTTAAAACCATGGGTCATGGATAATATCCATATATGACTTATGCATGATGTCATGCAAGGGGTTATGGGTTATGCTCCATGGGTATGGGTCATGGACTTTGGGTTTTACCCAACAACATTCAATGTATTTGGTCAATGGGTCAAATACTTAAACTTCTACCCATTGTATTACCCATTATGATACATACTAGTTATGTATATATTTGCCCAATATGTAAACACTAGTTGTTGTACATATGTATTACTAAATCATAAAACCACTTTTACTTGTTTAGTGTTTTATGTGAAAACGTAAGTGTGTTAGTAAACTATTGGCTCAAACCATTTACGTATTTTATTTGTTTCGTTAAAATGATTTTAAGTTTGTTATCGACAAAACATTAGAAGATCGTAAAATATAAATAAACGTTTTTACGGCTTATTTGTATTAACATGATCATTCTATGTAGTTTTCTTTTTGTGTGATTCTCTAGGTTCCTCTCAAAGGCGAGATCACAACCTCTTGAAGACGTGCAAGCTCAAGGTCATGAGTTGCTAAGCTTCGTCATCATCAAGACCACCGAAGTGTATCTTGTTGATAGTTTTTCTCTCCCTCCATTAGTGTGTCAAGTTGAAGACATTGGTGTATAGTGGCGAAGGTGTACATTCGATATGGGGCGTCGATGTATATTTGTGTAGTTTGGGTTAAAGGGTATTGATATCCTTTGAAGTGTTTTAAAAAGGAGTTCGTTTTGTCTCCTTTGGGTTGTAGTGTTGGGTAGTAGTTCCTCCTTTGTAATGGAACTCGGTATCTAGCTTTGTACCAGATAAAGTGTAGGCGACGTTGTGATAGGTTTGGTTCTACCTCGTGGAAGAACTCGGTGTCTAGCCTTATACCGGATAAAGTGTAGGCGACGTTGTAAAGGCTTCTCCGCCATATTAAGGAGCTTGTGTTGTGTAGTGCTTAGAAATTCTCGAGTTGAGTACTCGGGGAGTGAAGTAGGGCAAGGAAGGAGTCCTTGTAGCTGAACCACTATAAATACTTGTGTTGTGGTTTTGTGTTCCTTTAGTCTTTATCTCATTGCATTATTTATGTATATGTCTATATCAATATCCAACACACGATCTAAATGGATCGACATAAGTCGATCTAAATACTTTAAAACAAATTTTTAATCGGCAAAACTATTCAACCCTCCCTTTTAGTTTTCCACACATACCATTTAAAGTTGGTTTTTACACTTCCTCTATCTCAATTTTTCATTCATGTCATTTTGTTTCTCTATCTTGAGAATTTTCGGATTTTTAGAAAACTCGCTAGATTTGACTGTGCGAATGTTTTTTAAAAATTCGCACATTTTGACCTTGCTAGGTCAACGTTGCGAATTTAAAAAAAAATCGCAAAGTTTCGGATAAATCTTGCTAGATTATGAAACGTCGTGAGTGTGTTTTCCTTCATAGGTTGTTATCATAACTTTTGGGTTAATTGCAACTCTCGAGACATGCTTGCGAACATTGCACTCTTGGAACGTGCACTTGTAGTAACCCCTGAAAGATGCACCAAATGCTTGTTACAAATTAAACTGAGTTTCAACATAAATCAAGCAGAGAGAAAATAATTTGATAAGAGATAGTTTGATACAAAATAGCCTCCAAAACTTTGAGCTAATTTTCACAAGATTTGGACGACATATAGATCATATCTCAAGTTTCCATTCATACCATTTAAAGTTGGTTTTTACGCTCCCTCTGTCTAGTTTCCATTCATACCATTTCTTTCGCTAATGTTAGTATCCATTGCTAGTTATGCAATCCAATATATGAATTCAATAAATGTTTACGTATGAATTAGTTGTGATACATTGATGGGCTTATGGGCGGAAAAGAAAATGTTTACCCTTTTGTGCTATGGTTTAGCATGTTTTCTAAAAGAACTTTCACGTATACATCTTTTTGAGAATCAAGTTTTAGTTACAAACTAAATGCAAGGAAAGCTGAAAAAAGGTGACGGTGTTTAAAGAAAATCATTGGAGACCGAGTTGTGACGCATGTAGATAAAAAAAAAAGATTGTAATACAAATGAAGCGTCATAGCTTAGCGTGGAGATGAGTAAACACATTTACGAGTATACTTTATGGAATGAAAGTTAACATGGGAATTGCAGTTAGCAAGGTTTGCTATTCTTTTAAAAAATTTCACAAAGTTGACCTAACAACGTTACTAGTTTTCAAAAAACTAGCCAGGTTGACCTATCAAGGTCAAATCTTGCTAGCTTTCTAAAAATCCATAAATTCTCGCAAATCTTGTTACTTTTGTGGGTATAACAATTTTGTTTTATATTTAACAATGAGTATTGAGTGAAATATATTTGTAAAATTAGTTATTTTGATATTTTTTAAATTTAAAAATAAAACAAAATAAATGACGAACATCTTCTTCTATTCTATGAGTAGGCTCATAACCTGATAGGGAAAAATACCCTAAGCATGAAAACCGGGGCCTCGCACTCTTCATCTTCACTATCCATTAATTAACCTTCATCCAAACACCCATCAAACCATATTTACTCAAAGAACTAACCAAACACCCCAAATTGGTTGCTTTTTGACATTTTTTCGACACTAAAAGTCATAGTCAAACACATTTTTCCACAATTTGAATACATGGTACGTACATAACCAAAGAAACACAATACTTAGAAAACTAAACTAAATCCCATTAACAAATTACCTTAACTTATAATTAAAGAAAGAGAACCCAACACATCATCAACAACAACGTGCAAACAACAATAAACACCTTATACTAAAATCTCAAAGACAAAAAAAAAAACAACTCACATTTTTAAGACACCTCATATAAAGATTTGTTCATTTTCATTGACTTTTAATCTCAAAATCATTGACTTCAATCATGTGTATGTTCCTTCCTAGTAATTTCCCATCTTTTTTTTTTATTTTCCTTAATATGATTGTTTTATATAGAATATTTGTCTGCTTTGAAAATCAGTAAAAAGTTGATTAATTCAGGGACTTTAAGGATCTTTTGTGGGTTTTAAGGATGCAATAGATTTTGACTTTTAAGGTTTTTGAGTAGTTAAAAGTGTTTTTATTAATAAAAATGGGTAATGGTAGTAATGTGCAGGTGGTTGGATTCAGTTCTATTGAAGTGAGTTTTAGTTGTTTTTTAGTACTTTTTGAGTTTTTGATTTGATGGTTTTGATGAATGTGTGTTTGTTGTTTGATGTGCAGATGGGATCAGGAGAGGGGAAATCGAGTGTGGAGTTGCGAGATGAGAGTGTTTCTGGTTCGGTTTTGACGAAAAGAAGTATGTTTTCTATGAAGGAAGTAGGGGAGAGTTTTGGGAGGAGGGAGATGATGTGGAGAAGAGTGATGAATAGTATTAAGATTGCGTTTTTGTCTGATAAGATTAATTTGCTTATTCCGTGTGGTCCGTTGGCAGTGTTGGTTGATCATTTGACTAATCATCATGTGAGTTATTTGCATCGTTATCGTTGTTATTCAGTTACGATACTCAATAGGATGTTTGATCCTTTTTTGTGTGTGCCTATTTTGACTTGATCCCATTTCATATCAGGGTTGGGTCTTCTTCTTGAGCTTGTTGGGTATCATACCGTTGGCAGAACGTTTAGGTTGGGCTACCGAGTAATGATCTTTCACTTTTTTCTTTAGTTCTATATGATGTTATGATCAACGTGATAAATAGTGATCTAACATGTTTTGGCGTCTTTTTATCCAGGCAACTAGCTTTCTACACCGGACCTACAGGTTTGTTCCCAACCGCTTAATCTAAGGTGGTGTTTACTAAATTAAGTGATAACATATGAGGGTCATATTAGCCTCTTATTGAAGAGAGGCAAGCTTTAATCCTCTCCCAATTAAGAGCCATTAAGTGTTTGGGCCCACTTTTCTCTCCACTAAGAGAAAAGTAAACACCCCTTTAATCTGATTTGGGAAGTTGTTATAATTGGTTATATGCGTTATGATTTGATATTTACTTGGATCGTCAAACTGAAATTATGCAGTTGGAGGTCTACTAAATGCTACTTTTGGCAATGCAACTGAGTTGATAATATCAATGTATGCAATGAAACACGGTATGCTACGTGTTGTGCAGCAATCTTTACTAGGGTCAATCTTGTCAAACATGTTGCTTGTGCTTGGATGTGCGTTCTTCTGTGGAGGAATTGTTCATCCTCATAAGCCACAAGTGTTTAACAAGGTCAGTTTAGTACTTTCAACTTGTTAAAGATTGCTACATGATTTATCAAACTTGAAATTTAATTTTCAACAACTTATTGGCAGTCAAATGCTGTAATGAGCTCGGGATTGCTCTTAATGGCGGTCATGGGTTTGTTGTTCCCGACTGTTCTCCACTTTACACACACCGAATTGCATGTTGGGTCATCAGAGTTGGCCCTTTCAAGATTTAGCAGTTGTATAATGCTTATAGCATACGGTGCATATCTCTTTTTCCAATTGACTGGTCAAGAGAATTCATATTCCCCAATCACGGAGGTTGGTTATCATCCTGTTAGCTACAGAGATTTACTTTCTCAAACTAGTTTTTCGTATATTAAAAACACAACTAATTTTCTAATACTTATTTTGAATGTGTTAGGAAGCTATTCCGGACAATGATAATTCAGATGATGACGAATCTCCGGATATTTCAAAATGTGAATCAATCATTTGGCTAAGTATGTTGACAGTTGCCATTTCGGTTCTTTCCGAATATCTAGTCAACACTATCGAGGTATCCCAATGATTTAAAACCTATCCAAAATTCACTAGCTACTATATCTTGAACCTTTCTTATTTTAGACATAATTTATCTTTCAGGGTGCCTCTATTGCGTTAAATATCCCGATAGCATTTATTAGCGTTATCCTGCTTCCAATAGTTGGAAATGCAGCAGAACATGCTAGTGCCATCATATTTGCAGTCAAAGACAAGCTTGTAAGCCATTGCTTCATTGTGTTATTATTTTCCATAAGAACTGCTGTTCGATATATTTATAAATTTCCGGTGACCATCTGTGCAGGATATCTCTTTAGGAGTTGCTATTGGCTCATCAACACAAATATCCATGTTTGCGGTATATGTTCATTATTGAAATACTAACGCATTGCATAGGTTCTCTGCTTTGCACCATCAAATCTTCTATCAACGCCTAATTTTTTGGCTATAACTGTAGATACCGCTTTTGTGTGGTGGTTGGGTGGATCATTGGATGTCCTCTGGACCTAAATTTTCAACTTTTCGAGACAGCAACTCTTATTATGACAGTTCTAGTTGTTGCTTTTATGTTGCAGGTATGCCCCATCCTAGAAAATCTTAGAAGTATGTCATCTTCAGTACCTATGTAAATCAAAACTTATATCTAAGCTTCATTATTTATATGGTTGCAGGAAGGAACATCTAATTACTTTAAAGGACTAATGCTCGTGTTTTGCTATTTAATAGTTGCTGCAAGTTTCTTTGTACATATTGATCCAGAATCTATACGTAAGTTATATAAATTCTGCATTTATTTCACCAAAATATTAGTTTGATACATAGTCGTTGAAATCAATGCTGTCAAGATCGAGAGTTAGATTGTAAGATTGTACGATCTTACTAGCCAAAAACTTGTGGGATTATTCTAGGATCGACCACAATGTAGGATCGTATGCAGGATCGTAAGATTGTGCGTAAGATCGACTAGCGATCCGATCTCCCAAACCAAGTCCCTTCTTAATTTTTCAGCTTTTCGCCCATGATTCTCACTTAAGCCCAAACAATGAAAGTGATAAAAGTAAATGAACGATACATTTTCTACTTAAATTATACAAAAATAAAAAAATCCCCTTAAAAGATAATGATTTTGAAGAACTGGATTTTGATTTTGATGATGAAAATGAAGTTAATGCACCGCTCCATATGATAGATTGACGGTTCATATATTGATCTTTTGGCATTATGGCTCATGTGTTTTGAGATGTTTATGACCCATGTTGTGTTGTCCTATCACCTATAATTGTTATTGTAACGATTGATACTTGACGTGCATGGCTACATATGATAGATTGACAGTTTATATATTAATTTTTTAGCATTATGGCTTATGGGTTTTGAGACGTTTATGCTCCATGTTGTGTTATCCTATCACCACTAAATTGTGATTGCAACAATTGGAACTTGACATTTTGTGTTTTACTAATATAATAGTGTTTTATGTTTGAACTTTGACATTTTCGTGAGGCTATCATGTGAATTTATTTTAATGTTACGTAGAAATGTAAAACAGTTTGACTCGTTTACCCCTATTAACGAAGCATGACAAATTGGTATGATACGATCTTGATCTTGTAAAAACAAAAGCGATCTCAGGTGGGATCTCGATCTTGACAGCCTTGGTTGAAATTTAATCATCGTCTCTGGTTTTGCAGAGGATAAACCTACAAAGCCATAGTTGCCGATCAAACCTTTCATTGGAACACATCCGGCAGCAAGCAGAATCATGTATCATCTCTCAAGTCATCTGTAATGTTCCAGTTTGACTTCCCTGATGGCGATAGTAAACATAGATGGTTGTATGAAAGTCATTCATACATATTTTTTTACCTATGTTTTATCCTACTGGGATGTAAATTTTTTTACAGAATTTTAGTTGAAGATTATCAAACAATGATAAGAAATGTGACATTACTAATCAAACAAAATGATCAAATGAAGCAATAATCTTTACAAAACACTTGGAAACACCATGTGATTAGGTGCGTTTAGTTGAATGATTAGCATTTATATGAGGAATCTAACAGGAAAATTAAAACAAATTTTATTTCATATACAAATATCAACTAAACGATTATATTTTCATGTAAAAATTTCAGATTTTTACAAAACTGAGAGGCTATCAATCAATGAAAATTTCAATACAAAAGATTATGTATGTAAACAGATAGGGCTATCAATCAATGATAAGAAGTGGTGTTGCTTAATTGGAGAATACCCATTTTTTCGTAAAATTTTTCATATGAAAGAGAAAACTAAAACTGCTTAATGACTTTTTTCCAATAATTTTCCAAAATATAAATTCTCATTTTCCAATTTGTAATGAAAAATGAAAATAACATTACACCCTTTTCACTTTTTCATTTCCAAAATAATAACACTATTTTTTCACCCTACACTTTTATCACACATCTTCCATCCTCCATCCTCCATCCTTTCAACTAAACAACTTTTCATTTTAAAAAAGAAAAATATAACTTCAACTAAACGATTTTCACATTTCTCAACTCTTCTGCAAAGAAAACCACCCATTCTCTGAATTTAAAATGTAAAAAAGAAAATTTTTCACCAACTTACTTTTGTTGCTTTTATTCTTATATGTGCAAAAGCAGTTTGGGTATTCATTCACTTCTATGGCTTTTCGCTTATTCATAACGAGCCGCTTATTTCATACAGTATTACTTATTAAATATAAAGGTAGTTTTACCATCATATTAATCTAAAATATTTAATAATATTAAGGTAGTTTTTACAACATAAGCAAATTCAAACATTGCTTCTAAATGTACTCATTTTAAGAAGCTTAAAAGTACTTAATTTTCACGAAAAAAAAAAAAAAAAAAAAAAAAAAAAAAAGCAATCCAAACACCCTTGAAATGTTACATTACTAACAAACAAAATAATCAACATGAAGCAATAATGTTTACAAAACACTTGGGAACACCCTGTGATAGATTATTATTAGAGTTAACTACATTTTTGGTCCTTGTGGTTGTATGCTGATTTGATTATTGGTCCTTTTTTTCAAAAAATTGTGGTTTTAGTCCAAAAGTGCTAGTTTGGTTCCACTTTCAGTCCAATTCCGTTGATTCTGTTACCAAAGTGTGTCACGTGAGAAACACATGAGGGATTGATTAATTTATTATAATTACACAAGGGTATGTTCGTCCTTTAACTTTCCCCTCTAAATGAAAGTGTATTAGTACCTAAAAAGTCAACAAAACAGTCATTTCACTTCTCATCCTCATAGTTGAACCGATCAAATTTTCTCGAGAAAACCCTAATTGCAAGATGTTAGAACCCTAAATGTTGATTTGCCAATGGGTCTTGAGACCGATGGTCGTACATTTGATCCATACCATGTATCTGATAGTTATTTTTGTTTTGCAATTTATGGTTTAGGTTGTTTTGGGGTTTAATGTTTTGTACATATCTGTCAATGTCGACTGATAAATCATGTATTTTGTTGCAACAGGGAAATTTCCAAGTGTTTTTTCCCTAGAGATACACCATGGTGGTTCCTTTACTAGTTCACCAAATCGTGTCTACAATGGTGGAAGGGTAAATTGGTTTGATCAAATTGATGCAGATGGGTTTTCATTAGTTGAAGTAAAAAGTATGTTAGCAGGCTTAGGTTATCTCAATCCCTCTATGCAATATTGTTATAAGATTCCAAATGGCAATTTAGATATCTTGGTCTGTATGTATTAAGCAATGATAATGATGTCTTGGAGTTGATAAAGTATGTTGATAGGTTTAAAATCATTGAGTTGTATGTTATACACCCAATTGATATGCCTAAAGTAATCGACCCAAATGAGAATCGACTTAGGAGATGACTTTAATCCATTCTTTGTGACCTAGAACCTGAAATGGGGGAGTCAAGTGCTATTCCTAATCAAACTGACCCAAATGATAATCCTAATGTTAGTGAACCAAATGATAATCCTAATGTTAGTGAACCAAATGAGACAGATGGTGTAGTTAGTGATCACAGTCAAGAGAGTGATGATAGTGAGGAGGGTTCTGATAGTGATGACAGTGAATTTGATATTGAATTAGAGAATAATATTGATGATGTTGAGGTAGATATGGAAGATTTTAGGAAGCACACCGATGCTAATCTTTGAGTGGGTAGGATGTAATGTGCCCAAGATGAACCAATTGAACAAGATGACCCATCTTTAAAGAAGACTTGGATGATTTTGGAAGTGCTAGTGACTCGGATGATCCAGTGTAATAGGAAAGAGCCTTAAAGAAGTTAGAAAAAACACAAACCCGTTGATGGGCGATTTATAGTGAAAACTTTTATGTTGGGCAAAGTTTTGGTAACAAAGACTTGATAAAGGATATGGTTACTAGAATTTCAGTTGATACAAGAAGAGACATATACTTGACAAAGAATGATAAAACCAGGGTAAGGGCTGAGTGTAGAGGAAATGTTCCTATTTTTAGTAATGATAATGCATCTCGGTTTAGGCCTAGTGGGCCAAGTGGATCACATGTTGATAAGTCCAAGCTTAAGACAAAAAAACACAAACCGGGTCGATACCCTTAGTCCACAAAAAAGGTAGTAAACCTAAAGTAATCAAGTAAAGATGCTCACTCTTGTCAATGGTCGCTACTATCGCTCAAGATCAAAGGAAGAAACTTGGTATGTGAAAATCTTTGAGGATACCCATACATGTTTACAAACAAGAAATGTGAGAAAGTGTACAACTAAGTTTCTTTCCGTAATAGTAGAAGAATCAATAAAACCAAACCCCAAGATACCCATAGTCGCTTTGAAAGACCAAATACAAAAGAAATTTGAAGTTGGGGTTTCAAAAGCAAAAGTTTTAGGCAAAACAGATGGCACAGGAGAGGGTTTCGGAGATTACAACCAACAATATGCTAGGTTAAAAGATTATGCCTTAGAATTGGTAGCTCAAAATCCGCACACTACAATAAAGTTTGATGTGGAAAGAACATGTGATGTAGATAGTAACACAAGGCAATTCGAAGAATCTATGTTTGCTTGGGAGGTTTAAAAGTGGATTTAAAGTCGGAAAGAGATCTCTTGGGTCTGGATGGGTGTTTCATGTCTGGACCATATCCAGGATAGATATTGACTGCTGTAGGGGTTGATCCAAATAATGGAATATACCCCTTGGCTTATGCAGTTGTTGAGTCTGAAAACAAAGAATCTTGGAGGTGGTTTCTAGACTGCTTAGGAGATGACTTGGAGCTGTTCAGAAATTCTAACTTCACTTTTGTGACAGATAGACAAAAGGTACTTGGTAATTGTTTTTTATTTTTTCCATTACAATTATTCATGGTCTGCATCTATTATAACTTCACTTTTGTGACAGGGGCTTATACCTGCTCTGCAAGAAATGTTCCCAGCAGCTGAACATAGATATTGTTTGAAACATATCTATGACAACATGAAATTATCATGGAGGGGAAACAATATAAAGATCTCATTGTAGAGGTGTGCAACATCCACTCATCGTGCGCTTTTTGAAAAAAATGGAAGAATTTAGAAGATCTAATAAGGAGCTTTATGATTGGTCAAGTTGATTCCACCTCAAGATTGGTCCAGTCTCATTTCTCCGTAAGAATATGAACCATTTTAATGTCATTTTATATTGCGCTTAAGAATATGAACCGCTTTAATGTCATGCGGTTTAAGAATATGAACCAATTTAATGTCATTTGATATTACAGCTTTAACTAATGCAATTGTCAATGATATTGTCATTTCGTGGAGACCTAATTGTGATGTTCTCTTGAACAATATGTGTGAGGTTCTCAACAGAAACTATTAGATGGCGGATAAGCCCATCATCACTTGCTCGAATTCATTAGACACTATCTCATGAAAAGGATAGTCATTGTGCAAAGAAATTATCGCAAGAGTACGGACCTCTTACACCTAATGCCACAAAGATTTTCAATCACATTAAAAGGAGGTCGCTCAATACATTGTTACATGGAATGGAGGAGATTTATATCAAGTATCCGGTCCTTTTGGAGAGCGATTGTGTTGTAAACATGAATCGAGGACTTGCTCATGTAAGTGGGATCTCACAGAATGCCATGCAAGCATGCAAGGGCAAGTATCCGGGACATGGCAAACAATGGGATGGAGCCTCGACTACCGAGTCATGGGTGAGTGAGTGTTATTGGTTGTCTACTTGGCAAGAAATGTATAGGTTCAAGATAAATCCTTGTAGGGAGCCGACATGGGAGAAGTCACCAAGCCCAATCACACTAACACCACCGATTATCACCTCCCGTTGGTAGACCAAGAAAAAAGAGGAAGAAAAGTGCAGCTGAGTTATATGATGGTATGGTAAAAAATGGGAAGTTAAGTAGAGAAGGGAAGACTATTAGTTGCAAAATGTGTGGGGAATCAGGACATAACAAAAGATCTTGCAAAGGTCAAAAAGGGCCAACAGTCAATCCATCACAAGCATCTGCAAGTGTTAGACCAACTGCCAACCCATCTCAAGCATCTGCTAATGTTAGGCCAACTGCCAACCCTTCACAAACATTTGTCAACCCATCTGCACCATCTGTCAACACACCAGTACCAACTGTTAGCCCATCTACACCATTTGTTAGGCCAAGAATGACAAAAACTTCTGCAAGCAGGCAATCACCCATAAAGAATCTTGCAAGGCCATCTGCACCAACTATTAGGCCTACTGCAACTAGGAAATCACCAAGAAAAAATACTTAAAATGGTAAAGGTAAAATGGTTCAGGAATAAACTTGATGTTTCAGACATTGGTATGTTTGACTTTTGTGTCACTGAATATTGGTAACTTTGTTATCTTTGACTCTGGTTTGTCAAACTTTATTAGGGTACTTTGTTTCAGACTTTGTTATGTAAGACTTGGTTATGTAAGACTTTATTGGTCTGTCAACTATGTAAGACTTTGTTTGTTTGACTTTGGTATGTCAACTAGTAAGAATTTGGTATGTAAACTTTGTTATGTTGGTGTTCACAAGTCTGCATGACTTTTGTTCTTTTGTTATGTCAAATGTAACTAACATAATTCAATACAAACACACTGCCATTACTTCACCAACCAAAACAGGTAGCATTTATCATTGAGTAAATACACTGCCATTATATTAACATCACAACAACAACAACTTTATTTCATCTTCACTACCATTACATTCAAAAGTCAAAAGTCATAAGACTTTTAAAGTTAACAGACTACCATTACATTCCCAACTAACGATCCCTAACATCATTTAACAAGATAAATTACAATGAAAAACCCAACTAAACAATAACAACGACTTCAACCTTCTTGATTCAACACGATTTTGAGCAACAACACCTTGTAATTGATTAATTGATCTTAATAACCCATGAATCAATGCCGAGAACGTTGACACATAGGTGGATCATACCAATCAATAAACCCATGATTTGATACCTAAACAAATTGCAATTGCAAAATTAGGTCAAATTGAAAAATGTGCAAAAAATAAAGGATTCATTGCTTACCCTTTTAGAACAACACCAGAAACGTCTTCCTGGGTTGAATGGCGTCCATGAAGTACGGATTACTCCTATTGAGTTGCACTCTCTGCATCTAAGCATGGGATACGTTTTTGGTGTTGGTGTGTGTTTAAATGGGGATAATTTGTTTGGTGTTATCAGTTATGTATTAAATAGGGGAGGGTTTTTAAGTTAACAAAAAAAAAACGAATAAAAAATAACATAGAAAGACCAAATTACCCTCACTTAACTAATTCATATAGGTGCTAACGACTATATTTGACGGGGTTAACGGAATTGGACTGAAAGTGGAACCAAACTAGCACTTTTGGACTAAAACCACAACTTTTTGAAAAAAAGGACCAATAATGAAATCAGCATACAACCACAAGGACCAAAAATGTAGTTAACTCTTATTATTTATATAAAGAGATTATTTCTTTACAAAAGAATTGGTATATAACAAGAGAATTGACATATATAAAAATAGCAAATGAATTTCCACACTATTCCTTCAATAGAAATAGCTGGAAGTGTCTGCTCCACTATTGGTATCCCTACAAAGAATGGACCGAGCTTCAATTATTGAGCGAGGTGGTTCAAGATCTTTCTCTTTTAAGGCATTTCCTTGTAGTCGTTGCATCTGGGAAGCGAAAGTATCATCCAGAATCTGCAAATCCAAGTTATATTGTTACAAAAATGAAAAATCCATATGCAAAATGAATTAAGAAAATGCAGACAGCTTACCCCAAGAGCATAATAAGACCCATTGTACCATACGCGGTTTTCCTTTCTGCCCTCTAGGAACTTTAGCACAATCTACAGATACATACATTCATATGCATTAGAAACTGTTCTTTAAGAACACATAAAGATCAATGAATGGATGATTAATTAAGTTTGATTACCTGTCCCATTTTGTCCCATAAACCACGACAACTTGCAATGAATATTTGATTTGTAAAAACCTCGTGCAAGTTAGATACAGATTCCACAAGCTGTGAACACAGAAGTTGCATCCTCTCACGGATATCACTCTCTACATCTGCTTCCTTTGTTTCCTCCAGAATTCTCTGAAGTCGTGTGCTTCGATTTGCTTGCATCTGTGGATGATTTCATTCCTCATTATCTATCTAAAAAAGGTTACTGATAATTACATGTATTATAGTTGTATAACTTACATTACTAATAAGCTTGACCACTACAGCCTGCATGTAGTTTTTGTATTTTGTTCGTAGCAAGACAGTAACTGCATTCATATGCTCTCCATAAGTTGACTTTTTGTCAACGTTGACCGGCAGATAAGAAGCCCATGACTTCAGTTTGTCTTCGATTCTACAATGAAGAACATCAAGAATCCGCTTAATGGTGTTCAAAAAAGTACCCAACTGCACAAGACGAAACCTCAAGTTAGCTATATTGGTATCATACGTAAATTTATGTATCACAATTTAAAGTCTATATACATTTCCCTCACCTGATTAGGAATGTTATATGGTGCATTTGATTGTCTTCTTGTTAGTTTCTGTACTTGAATTCCGAGCCTCTTGGGTATGCTATCTTTCAATGGTGTTAAAATGTCTGCATATTGTCTTTCGAGTGCTTTCATGATTGCTCTTTCCACATTTGCAGCCGCCTGTGTGTAAACAAATGAAAAACAATTAGCATCAAAAGATATCATTCATTTAATCATTACAAACTTGTATAAATTGGTTTTAGTTACGACTTACATTCTCCAAGATCAATGTGTACTGAGGCCACCGATTGATTACAACTTCATACTCACTCAGCATTTCTTTGATTTTATCATATAATTCTTCAGCAAACGGTGAAGTAGAATAGTTTGTGATTACACCAGCCCATGGTACCTTTTCGGCCTTGCATAAGTCCAGTAAACAAAGTTGCATATCTTGGACCCAAACCATAATGTAATTATGGTACAAGTTTCTAGTCTACACCGCCTTGAGGTACACTGAAGTGAAAAGTTATAATGTTATATTAAATATCTCATATGATTTGACATGGAGAAATGAAAATCTAGTTTACGCACCTGATGTTCCATGACTCAAGATTCCTCTCAAAGTCAGCAGTTGCTATAAGAAGTTCATTGACATGAGGCTGGGGGCTCGATGGCGGCCATGCTGCAAGAAATCCTTTAAGCCGTTTACATAACTCACTGCTGTAAACCGCTGCTGTGATGCTAGAGAGATCAATAGAGCTGAAAAGAAATACAAATGTCAGTTAAGGATTTCAAATAGGGTATGCACAATTTCTTTATACTACAAAATATTGCAGTTTTTTTAGCACACAACATATATATTTAAATCAAGAGAGGGACATATATAGGTTTTCCGATCAGGGTAGGCCCTAATATTACATAATCTTTTAAAGGTAAATGTTCTACTTTACCTTGGTAATACATGCTGGTTATGAATTTTGATGTCCGTCTTGATTTCATCGCTTAAATTAATACACAATATCTTCATTTTCAAATAAGCCGTAGTGATTGCAATAGAATCCATAAGAAAACCCTCAGCATTACTCGCCACAAATTCATCTGTGTCCACCATATGCTTCCTGCACCGCTTCCGTGCTGCCGCCTGTATAAATAACACAAATTTTTATACAATAAAACTTAAACATCGTTATCCTGTGTCAAGCCAAAAAAAATAAATAAATAAATAAAAAATACACGATCTTCACCTGTAAATAGTTGGTCAACAAAGCCTGACCATCAGGTGTAAGTATATCATGTATAAGAGTATACAGTTGCACAGCTGGAGCTAATGCTGGTGCAGCAGTTTCCGGGATTGGGCTCAATACGTCTGATAAACCAGTGGACGAGTTTTCATCCAATGACTTGTAGTTTTGAAAAGCAAGTGCCAGTAAACTCTCCATTTGTGTTTCACAATCAAGCAAGAGGCTTTTCTGCATGATTTAGCAATTACTTAAGTAAACTAATCTAAAATTTTAAGAATCAGATATGAAACTTTAATTATACGTACCTCTTGTCTTGTTAATCTTCTTTCTGTTCTAGCTTTCATTACGGGTACAAGAAGCTCATAAATGAGCTCTAAGCAGTCTTTTGTAGGCGTAGCAACGTTCATGATATGTGAAAGATACCTAAAATGACGTTTCAGATGAACATTTTTAGCAAGAAATTGGAAAATTATATTTTTTTCCTTGATTAGGAAATTGGAGTACCTGAGTTTAGTGTAAGAATCCGAGACTCCGTAATAATCAGAAAATTCAGTCAGCAGCCATTTCCAAGGCTCGACTACCCACAAGTTACGTGCGTGGAAACATTGTGCACGCATGGCAGCCTCCAACAGTAAATCATATGCTAGCGTTTCCACAACAGGTCCACACTGTTAAAAAGGTTAAAGTTAGGAAAAGAATACGAATATAAAACACATATGAATATGACATGTATGTTAGCAAGAATTTCAAACCTTGAGGTGTGTAGTTTCATCAGCTATAATGGTACTGGTGATGGAAAGCTGAGCCTTCCCAATGCATTCACTGTCTTCATGATAGATTGGCCACCATTTGATTCTATCATTCTGCATAGCATGCATAGGTGTATAAGTTTGCAATCATGCTTATCCGTAAGTATTATATGTAATCAGTAATCAACACTTACAGGATTGTCATGTACGGATGAAACAGGGATAACTGCGTGACCCTGGATAATCCTCTTCTCGCCCTGCACTTCTAGCAGAAGGGCATCTCCTTGGTTCTCTGGGAAACTAATGTCACAAACAAGATAATTAAACAGTGTAATTTGAAAAAATTTGACATAAAAAACAAGTATTTACATGATGGAAACAACTTACAAGTCATGGGAATCGCCGGTTCCAGGCCTCAAGCAAATGCCTAAAGTTGATTCGGTTTCTGTATGTTCTTGAGAACTTTTAAGTTTCAATAAACATGTCACCGGTTCTGGAACATGACAAAATTTTCTAGTTATTTGATTTGTACTTGATATGATTTTGTTTGTTATATGGGGGTAAAAAGAACAAACCTTCACATGGAAGTGAAAATGAAGACAATCCTAATTTGTGAATCTTGTTTTTTACAACTGAAGAAACATGTCGAATGTATTCAACTCCTGCTTGCATGTAGATAGCACTTTGCTGAGAGTATGTGTCCTTAAGTTTCCGTTGTGGGATGATTCTTACTCTTTTCACTGTCAAATCAAACATGAATTTTTATCAATACATTAGGTTAGTTTGAGTAAAAATAACGCATTTAAGGAGTTAACTACCATACCTTCGACCCTAATCTTTCCAATGACTTTCTTTACTTTCATAGGACATGCTTTATCTGTATTCTCGCTGCTACTGGTTTAACACCTCTAGGTTGCAACAATAGCTTGTGAAGTCTGAAAAATCATAAAATGGGATCCTTTTAAGGCTTTGAAATAAACAAAATCATAGGTAAAGGAGAAAAAGCAGAACGTAACATACCCAAAGGCATTGCGCAGAAGGCGGCATTCATCATTTAAGAATGTGGGTGCTTCTGTGCAGCCTCGTGCTCATGCGTTTAGGCATAACCGAAAGCATGCATCATAAGTAATCAAAGTTTGCCATGGGTTTTGACCACTGCCAAAAGTCAGTGTTAGGTTAATTAAAACTGAATCATGCCTTAAAAGAAGGTGTACACTAATAGCTCATTAGATGTACCTGTTATAGTAAGTTGTTTGATCTAATATATTAGTTTCCAAACAAGGCACTGGTGTATCTGTTTTTTCATGAATGGCTTCATTTTCCCTGCATATTGATAAAGGTTATTTATACATCTCAACTTATTTGTAACAATTTTAAGCTATAAATATAAAAAGTTCAGAGTATGAGCATTCTCACCTGTCACCAAGTTCATCATCACCAATGAGTTTTTCCGGCATATTTACCTCATTGTGTGATTCTGAAAACCGTGAATATTCTTTACTTGATTCACCTTCAACCTCAGGAATAATATGTTCTACACCTTCAAATATAGGAGGTGCACTTGGAGTCCCCAAGTCAGCTGTTGGGGTACCCTGCATTCATCACTAGTGTCAATTACAACTGAACTTTTACAAGGGTAATTCGCATACAAAGGTAAAGGAACAATCTAGTCTGGTTTCAGTTTTAGGTAACCAACTTTCAAAATTTTTGTTGTGTAAAAGACGTCTAACTATGGAAAGCCTAATAGTTATGAGGACTTGTCGACTATGTTGACTTTTTCCAAGTTATTGAAAGCTATCCTTTTATACACGTAAAAGACTAAAAGAAATGACATCAAGAAGCGTAAACTTACATAGGCACTATGAGGCTGTAACATATCACGCAAACGACTGGCAGCAGAAACTGAACTAGGCATTGTGCTTGCCCCACCATGCCATCCAGTTTCCGTAAATTTCCTAGTTTTTTGAGGAACTTCAACACACAGATCCTCTTTAATCGTCCCTCTATTCAAAGTGGACTTGTTAAGTCCAACCGGTCCTGATACGTTAACTGGATTAACATTTAGCATTACTTCATTAAGCTCTTCTTCTTCAGAGTAAGTACAGTCCATATCATCCGCTGATCCCACACTCTCATGATCATCATGACCATCATATTCATCAAAATCATAATCATCTTCGCACTCATTGAAACTATTTATCTCAAGATTATGTGATGGAAGTAGGCCAGAGTGGAATTTAAGTGGTGGCAATATGTTAGATGATTTATAGGTTGGAGAATTAAATGAAAGAGGCGATTTGGGCATTAGGTAGTCATTATCAATTGATGTCTCTCTTAAAGGCGAACGAACCTGAAGAAGTTCTTTATCCGACCCCTGCATAATTTCAAACCATTGATATAAACACATCATCCGAGATTCAGTTTTATACTGACAAAATATCAAGGAAATCACAACATACTAATACACTATAATCAAGATTCAGTTTTCGAATAAAACAAATAACTGAGAGTTGCGAATATTATTAACCTCTACACACATGTACAACTTTATGTGGCCATAAGGTCAACTGGTCAAGAATCTCAAAATCAAGTAAACAAGTACTAATTCGCTATTTCTTTCTCTAGTTACTCCCTAAATCTTAAATTAACAGTATCAAGAAACAATGCAAAAATACACAACATCAATAAATATACAAAATTAACTTGTGGCACGTGATCAAGAAACCAAAAACACTGAAACAACATTCAAGATTCAAAATTTTTTCCTTAAATCACCAGTAATTTGCATATAACCGATTCCAAAAAACACAGATTAACAAAAAACCAATAGGGTATATTTTCAAGAATCTATAGAAAAAAGGTTTCGAAAAATCGACAGCTTCGAATTACCTGTTTGACCCAATTGAGTGCACTTTCATCCAATCCTTCAGTAAACATGTTAACAAATAAAAGTAGAAATCTGTGATATGGGGTTGATCAGATGAATGAGTTTAATGAGAGATGAAGAGATAGAAGACAAAAGTGAAGAGCGTTTTCTGAGGTTGTAAAGTTGTAACGGCTAGTTTGAAAAACTGTAACACCCCAACCGACAAGGGTAAAGATATCACAATCTGGTTTCATATCGAACTTTAATAACTATACAATAGCGGAAGCCTTTACAAAATATTAAAAAGATAATATAAATAACTTAAACTTCAAAATAAATCTAAGATCTCTATGGTCAAATCTTGCTCTCGTCTCTACTCTCAAACCCGGATCGGCTATCCCATAAGCTCATCTTGAATGCTAAATACCGCCGAGAAAAGAAAAGTCTTGGTGAGCTTACAAAGCCCAGTGAGCGGATATAACGAAACAAAAGCTAAACAAAACAAATATACGAATAACGAAAATAAAATGAAATAATGACGAAGGATCTTTTAGGATTCTCGGAAGCATAAATATCGTAAATCCAAACAACCACATAACAGTTTAGACATCACATAGCACATTAATGACACAAACGCAAACACATCGAACAACCAAACACTTAACATATCAAAATAACAGATTACGTATAAGCCAAACGGAGAGTCTAAAAACTAACGGAAACAGTTTCTAGTAAATAAACATGGCATTCATACAAATCAATTAATCAACATTTAATACACTTAATGCAATATTGTAGCAATGAAATAGCGAGACAAGTCATGGCGGACATAATAGCTAAACCAGGTTCTCATATCAAATCCTAACCTTAGCGAGTTTTAACATGGCGGTCACATATGCGACGGATAATTAACCTTCAAAACACTCAATTATACACTAGCACATTCATCTCACAAATCAACGCATTCACGTAACAATAACAAATCATAATATCGGATATACGAATCATGTTTTAAACGTATTAATCCTATCCTAGTATGGCAACTAATAATCACTTAAACAAATACGTCATAAGCACATTCACAAACATATCATATCAAAATATCTTTCTTCTTCAAAAGTAACATCGAAAAATAAATGGAGTAGCTAGCTCCCAGATTTTGTGAAGACGCGTATTGCACACGACATCATTCACCGGATAACATATCGGATAATGATCGGATCTAGGATGCATCCATCGCCCTTCCTACATATTCAAAAATATGCTTCACCATCCGAGACGTGGCGAACATCACTCTCGCCTAGAGTCATATCGAGGTGCATCATCGATACGGACATGGAACCCCATGACTAGTTAAATATTTGGTTATTATCAACCAACTTAAGTCAAACAGATTTTCGGATATAGCACGGATCATAGTCACACACAAGGTCACGAGATAACATATCGATAGTTCATATCATAAGGTTCATATTCGGATAGTCGAAATCATAAGTTCATATCATAGTGGCATATCATATATTCATAAGCATAAGTTCATAACGAGAGGTTCATAATCAAGTTCATAATCCATAGCAAAGGGTTCAACAAATGTATATATCAAAGTCTTCCTAACATAAGTTCACATCGATATTGCATAGTTCACTAGAACATAAATTCGGATAAGTAATGATCAAACATTCGAAAAAGGGTTCATAGCAATGGCATTGGGAATCCTAATAAACATAAGAGAAATGACAAAGAAGGAAAACATGAGGGACCTTTCTTGAAAAGGTCGAATATCTGTAGACGATAACACAAGTGTCTTAAAGTAAGATGTAATATCCGTACCTTAAAGCAAATGAGAAGAAAAGCAAACGAATGAACGAATACGAAGATGTAACGTCGCGTCTCCTCCAACGAATCTACACGGATTATGATTTATTTAATACTTATTAGTATAACGGATTAATCTCATTAATACTTTTAGAGTTGTCAGATTATTCTCATTTTTAGTGACGGACGGAATTACAATGTTTTAGAGTCTTAATCATTAATTAGTTTAACTTATGGGTTGCAAATGACAAACGGTAAACTTAAGGGTTTAATATGATAATTATCTTATTTGAGAACTTATATGATCATCTTTCAAAGTATAGGGTTTTCAAATGTCAAAGACGGATTTTAAGACTCTCTTCCAAAATAGTTTACATAATCTATAACTTACATGAAATAACGAAATTACACACTTAGCTTTTAACCCTAATCAACTTCCTATTTATGTTCTAGGGTTTCCATACTTTTAATATTACTTAATACGCATTTAATTTACATGTTACTCCTTTTAATGATTTCCACTTTGACCTAGAACGTATGAAAACTCAAACGGAAATTAACTTAACTCATGCATGTCCTTACGTAATTTATTTACACATGTTGACCCATAATTACTCAGAATTACATATTACACCCTTAACATCTTTAATTATACGACCTAACCTTATATTATCAGATTTTACACTTTTAGCCCAAAGGTTTTAGAATTTACAAAACATACCCTTTTAAGTTAAATACAATTCGAATGGCCCTCTAAATATCCAAAATTACACGTTTAACCCCCATACTTATTTTTATACGTTTAGTACCTTTATTTTACTGTTCACAAAAATAACCTTTAAGTTTCAATATTTACAAAACCAACCCAAACCTTTTATGTAAAACCGAATAATGTACAATTCAAGTACAAGCCCTAAACCTAGATGTAACCCATCATTAGCTCATCATTACTACTTCATTTATGACCCTTAATGATAACAAGAAAACCCTAGTTCATGCAAACCCTAATCGTCCCTTTTAAATCTTTCCTTTTTATATGCGATCGAACAATAAAACCCAAAACAAATTCACACAAGCTTGAATTCACAAATATGTATTTTATTCAGGTCTTATAACATGTAATAGCTTCTGAAAAATCAATTCATGGTCTTAAAATTATTATAAGCTCATTCGTTATTTTTATACGCTTTTAGGGTTTTAATTCCAAATTAATTCCATACGACTTATTAAACATGCATGGCTAATTTTTACGTGTTCTATATGACTTATAGGACTGAAAATAACATTAGAAACATACCCTTGATGAGCTTTGGTCGTTAGAACAAAAGAAACACAAAACTTCCACTCATGAAACCCTAATCGACCCAAAACTAACCACGATCAAAACAACAGCTTAGGACCTCGAACACGATTTTTCTCACCTTCTTTACCTTCAAACTTGTCCAAGAAAAATGGCTCAAGCTCTGGAAACTGGAAGTCGAATTATGGAGGGTTTTGGGGAGTCGGTTTGGGATAAATCGCTAGTTAGGGTTTTATGTGAACCGTATAATGTATTTATATAGGATTTATAATTTTTCTTGTGGGCTTTATAATGTATTGGACTTAAAATAAATGGACTCTTAATTTTATAAATTTATATTGGGCTTTTATTAATTAAATTCTTTTATAAAACTAATTAAATATATTCGGCTAATTATATAAAATACAAAACGAATTTTATAAAATTATAAACTATAAAATTACCTTTACAAAGTGTTTAATATTTATTTGGATCATGTGTGATATTTCTTAAAATTTTCTGAATTTACATAGCTTATTTGGTATTCTTTAAATTAATTATTCATACTTTTTGATTGTAGGGTATTTTGGTCTTTTGTGAATTTTAGAAATTCCGGTATTACAATTCTTCCCTCTAAAAGAAAATTTCGTCCTCGAAATTGGACAAGACGAACGAACGTAAAACGAATCGGATTTCGAATTTCTAGGAATATAACGAACGTTAATCTTATCTCGAAACAAATGAATTTCTTATCGAATATTTGAACTCATACTTATTCGTAAATTAAATCAATAGTCAAATACTTATAATAGATAATTATATACTTATCAGAATAATGGCGGAGAACAGATGAGACGCAGAAAATCAAACGACAAATTCTAACTTATTCAGATATCTAATGATGAGGACATCATATGCATAGACGGAATAAATCCTATCGGCCTCAATAGTCGCAGAAATATGTGGAGACATATAAGCTTAAGGCGGTCATAGCAATCTATAGGTTCGTACAGATCATAACAACTTCGGATTCCAAGCGTACAAAACTTATATGAAACAGATATCGACGAAAATCTCACAATTAGGTACGGAATTTCAAACGAACATGAGAAGCACCAAATAACAGATACAAGTCAAAGTCCTATCACACATCAACTACAGGCATTTCCCAGACGTCGTATACCTTCAATAAGTTCAGATTATATGATCTCGGTATTATTACGTTGATCGGGCGTCATAATACTTGCATCACATAACAAGTTCTTATTGTCATTATATTCGGTCTCGGGTCATGACAAAACACATAACTAATATCATAACAAAACATACCACATACGGATAACACACGATATAGCAAGTAACATACTATAACAAACCAGATACACATGAGTATACCATCATGATGGCCATACTTCATTCAAGCGGTAATTAAACAACATGGAAGAAAATAAATAGCGGACAAAACTTATGAGGACTAACGGAAACTTAACGACTCTAGCGAGAAAGAAACAACAGACAGAACTATACTTTCAAAATTTTGTTTTATTTCCATTAATCAAACAAAATTTGCGTAATCGTCTTAAGATGAACTTCCAAAACAAAACCTAATAATCCCAGATTCAAACGTCAAAATGAAAACAAAAGAACCTAACTCAAAATCAAATGTCGAAAAATTCTCATAAAGAGGTAACTAATCGAAACGAAATTCCTATTCTTGTGTCGGATTGAACCTACTAGTAGTCGTAGACTCCAAATCCGAATCCACCTCGTATTCTTCTTCGGGTTCCTCTTCTTCCTCGCTTCCTCGCTTATCCATCCGTTCTTGTTTCCTTCATGCTGTGGTAGTAGCGACTAGCAAAGCCACCTTTACGCTTCCTCTCTTCCTCCTCCGGCACACGATCCACAAAAGCATACAGATCGCGACTCTCACCGTCCTACTCCTTCATCCTCAACGAACTTGGGACACCTATCAGGATATCTAGTAGTGAAACCTTGGTTGTCAACAACCTTAGTTTCATACTCCTCCACTACCTCTCCGTCAATGGTCTTCAAGGTCAGCTTCTCCTCGATGGTGCATGGCCACATATAGGCCGGAACTCTTATCCTCTTATTAGTCCGCTTCACTTTACCATACCTCGTGCAGCCCTTAGCAATGACAACGGCCCACTTCATCTTCTCCTTATGTTGCCTAGCCGGTCCTTGATTACTCTATCGATGAACTAGGCGACGGGAATAACCATCTAAAAGAAATACCAACTATCAACAAAACTTAAATACGATAGTACGCGTAAAAAGTGCAGAAGGAAAATCCTAAATCTACCCACTTCTCACAGGTCATAGCCTAAGCTCTAAGGGTCCTAAAACCTAGAGCTCGATACCATAAATTGTAACACCCGACCCGACAAGGGTAAAGATATCACAATCTGGTTTCATATCGAACTTTAACTAATGTACAATAGCGGAAGCCTTTACAAAATATTACAAAAGATAACATAAATAACTTAAATTCAAAATAAATCTAAGATCTCTATGGTAAAGTCTTGCTCTCACTCTCTACTCTCAAACCCGGATCGGCTATCCCATAAGCTCATCTTGAATGCTAAATACCGCCGCAGAAAAGAAAAGTCTTGGTGAGCTTACAAAGCCAGTGAGCAGATATAACGAAACAAAAGCTAAACAAAACAAATATACGAATAACGAAAATAAAATGAAATAATGACGAAGGATCTTTTAGGATTCTGCGGAAGCACAAATATCTGTAATCCAAACAACCACATAACAGTTTAGACATCACATAGCACATTAATGACACAAACACAAACACATCGAACAACCAAACACATAACATATCAAAATAACAGATTACGTATAAGCCAAACGGAAAGTCTAAAACTAACGGAAAACACTTCCTAGTAAATAAACATGGCATTCATACAAATCAATTAATCAACATTTAATACACTTAATGCAATATTGTAGCAATGAAATAGCGAGACAAATCATGGCGGACATAATAGCTAAACCGGTTCTCATATCAAATCCTAACCTTAGCGAGTTTTAACATGGCGGTCACATATGCGAGACGGATAATTAACCTTCAAAACACTCAATTATACACTAGCACATTCATCTCGCAGATCAACGCATTCACGTAACAATAACAAATCATAATATCGGATATACGAATCATGTTTTAACATATTAATCCTATCCTAGTATGGCAACTAATAATCACTTAAACAAATACGTCATAAGCACATTCACAAACATATCATATCGAAAAATATCTTTCTTCTTCAAAAGTAACATCGGAAAATAAATGGGAGTAGCTAGCTCCCGAGTTTTTGTGAAGACGCGTATTACACGACATCATTCACCGGATAACATATCGGATAACGGATCGGATCTAGGATGCATCCATCGCCCTTCCTACATATTCAAAAATATGCTTCACCATCCGAGACGTGGCGAACATCACTCTCGCCTAGAGTCATATCGAGGTGCATCATCGATACGGACATGGAACCCCATGACTAGTTAAATATTTGGTTATTATCAACCAACTTAAGTCAAACAGATTTTCGGATATAGCACGGATCATAGTCACACACAAGGTCACGAGATAACATATCGGATAGTTCATATCATAAGGTTCATATTCGGATAGTCGAAATCATAAGTTCATATCATAGTGGCATATCATATATTCATAAGCATAAGTTCATAACCGAGGTTCATAATCATAAGTTCATAATCCAATATAGCGAGGTTCAACAAATGTATATATCAAAGTCTTCCTAACATAAGTTCACATCGGATATTGCATAGTTCACTAGAACATAAATTCAGATAAGTAATAGATCAAACATTCAGAAAAGGGTTCATAGCAATGGCATTGGAAATCCTAATAAACATAAGAGAAATAACAAAGAAGGAAAACATGAGGGACCTTTACTGAAAAGGTCAGAATATCTGTACGATAACACAAGTGTCTTAAAGTAAGACAGAATATCCGTACCTTAAAGCAAATGAGAAGAAAAGCAACGAATGAACGAATACGAAGATGTAACGTCGCGTCTCCTCCAACGAATCTACACGGATTATGATTTATTTAATACTTATTAGTATAACGGATTAATCTCATTAATACTTTTAGAGTTGTCAGATTATTCTCATTTTTAGTGACGGACGGAATTACAACGTTTTAGGGTATTAATCATTAATTAGTTTAACTTATGGGTTGCAAATGACAAACGGTAAACTTAAGGGTTTAATATGATAATTATCTTATTTGAGAGCTTATATGATCATCTTTCAAAGTATAGGGTTTACAAATGTCAAAGACGGATTTTAAGACTCTCTTCAAAATAGTTTACATAATCTATAACTTACATGAAATAACGAAATTACACACTTAGCTTTTAACCCTAATCAACTTCCTATTTATGTTCTAGGGTTTCCATACTTTTAATATTACTTATTACGCATTTAATTAACATGTTACTCCTTTTAATGATTTCCACTTTGACCTAGAACGTATGAAAACTCAAACGAAATTAACTTAACTCATGCATGTCCTTACGTAATTCATTTACACATGTTGACCCATAATTACTCAGAATTACATATTACACCCTTAACATCTTTAAGTATATGACCTAACCTTATATTATCAGATTTTACACTTTTAGCCCAAAGGTTTTAGAATTTACAAAACATACCCTTTTAAGTTAAATACAATTCGAATGGCCCTCTAAATATCCAAAATTACACGTTTAACCCCCATACTTATTTTTATACGTTTAGTACCTTTATTTTACTGTTCACAAAAATAACCTTTAAGTTTCAATATTTACAAAACCAACCCAAACCTTTTATGTAAAAACCGAATAATGTACAATTCAAGTACAAGCCCTAAACCTAGGTGTAACCCATCATTAGCTCATCATTAATACTTCATTTATGACCCTTAATGATAACAAGAAAACCCTAGTTCATGCAAACCCTAATCGCCCCTTTATAATTCTTTCCTTATTTATATACGATCGAACAATAAAACCCAAAACAATTCACACAAGCTTGAATTCACAAATATGTATTTTATTCAGGTCTTATAACATGTAATAGCTTCTGGAAAAATCAATTCATGGTCTTAAAAATTATCATAAGCTCATTCGTTATTTTATACGCTTTTAGGGTTTTAATCCAAAACAATTCCATACGACTTATTAAACATGCATGGCTAATTTTACGTGTTCTATATGACTTATAGGACTGAAAATAACATTAGAAACATACCCTTGATGAGCTTTGGTCGTTAGAACAAAAGAAACACAAAACTTCCACTCATGAAACCCTAATCGACCCAAAACTAACCACGATCAAAACAAAGACTTAGGACCTCGAACACGATTTTTCTCACCTTCTTTACCTTCAAACTTGTCCAAGAAAAATGGCCTTAAGCTCTGGAAACTGGAAGTCGAATTATGGAGGGTTTTGGGGTCGGTTTGGGGTAAATCGCTAGTTAGGGATTTTGTGAACCCGTATAATGTATTTATATAGGATTTATAATTTTTCTTGTGGGCTTTATAATGTATTGGACTTAAAATAAATGGACTCTTAATTTTATAAATTTATATTGGGCTTTTATTAATTAAATTCTTTTATAAAACTAATTAAATATATTCGGCTAATTATATAAAATACAAAACTAATTTTATAAAATTATAAACTATAAAATTACCTTTACAAAGTGTTTAATATTTATTTGGATCATGTGTGATATTTCTTAAAAATTTACGAATTTACATAGCTTATTTGGTATTCTTTAAATTAGTTATTCATACTTTTTGATTGTAGGGGTATTTTGGTCTTTTGTGAATTTTAGAAATTCCGGTATTACAATTCTTCCCTCTAAAAGAAAATTTCGTCCTCGAAATTGGACAAGACGAACGAGCAGAAAAACGAATCGGATTTGAATTTCTAGGAATATATCGAACGTTAATCTTATCTCGAAACAAATGAATTTCTTATCGAATATTTGAACTCATACTTATTCGTAAATTAAATCAATAGTCAAATACTTATAATAGATAATTATATACTTATCGAATAATGGCGGAGAACAGATGAGACGAGAAAATCAAACGACAAATTCTAACTTATTCGGATATCTAATGATGAGGACATCATATGCATAGACGAAATAAATCCTATCGGCCTCAATAGTCGCGAAATATGTGGAGACATATAAGCTTAAGGTGGTCATAGCAATCTATAGGTTCGTATGATCATAACAACTTCGGATTCCAAGCGTACAAAACTTATATGAAACAGATATCGACGAAAATCTCACAATTAGGTACGGAATTTCAAACGAACATGAGAAGCACCAAATAACAGATACAAGTCAAAGTCTATCACACATCAACTACAGGCATTTCCCAGACGTCGTATACCTTCAATAAGTTCAGATTATGTGATCTCGGTATTATTACGTTGATCAGGCGTCATAATACTTGCATCACATAACAAGTTCTTATTGTCATTATATTCGGTCTCGGGTCATGACAAAACACATAACTAATATCATAACAAAACATACCACATACAGATAACATACATATAGCAAGTAACATACTATAACAAACCAGATACACATGAGTATACCATCATGATGGCCATACTTCATTCAAGCGGTAATAAACAACATGGAAGAAAATAAATAGCGGACAAAACTTATGAGGACTAACGGAAACTTAACGAATCTAGCGAAAAGAAACAACAGACAGAACTATACTTTCAAAATTTTGTTTTATTTCCATTAATCAAACAAAATTTGCGAATCGTCTTAAGATGAACTTCCAAAACAAAACCTAATAATCCCAGATTCAAACGTCAAAATGAAAACAAAAGAACCTAACTCAAAATCAAATGTCGAAAATTCTCATAAAGAGGTAACTAATCGAAACGAAATTCCTATTCTCGTGTCGGATTGAACCTACTAGTAGTCGTAGACTCCAAATCCGAATCCACCTCGTATTCTTCCTCGGGTTCCTCTTCTTCGTCTTCCTCGCTTATCCATCCGTTCTTGTTTCCTTCATGTTTGTGGTAGTAGCGACTAGCAAAGTCACCTTTCCGCTTCCTCTCTTCCTCCTCCGGCACACGATCCACAAAAGCATACAGATCGTGACTCTCAGCCTGTCCTACTCCTTCATCCTCAACGAACTTGGGACACCTATCAGGATATCTAGTAGTGAAACCTTGGTTGTCAACAACCTTAGTTTCATACTCCTCCACTACCTCTCCGTCAATGGTCTTCAAGGTCAGCTTCTCCTCGATGGTGCATGGCCACATATAGGCCGGAACTCTTATCCTCTTATTAGTCCGCTTCACTTTACCATACCTCGTGCGACCCTTAGCAATGACAACGGCCCACTTCATCTTCTCCTTATGTTGCCTAGCGGTCCTTGATTACTCTATCGGATGAACTAGGCGACGGGAATAACCATCTAAAAGAAATACCAACTATCAACAAAACTTAAATACGATAGGAGTGCGCAAAGAAGTGCACGCAGAAGGAAAATCCTAAATCTACCCACTTCTCACGGTCATAGCCTAAGCTCTAAGGGTCCTAAAACCTAGAGCTCGATACCATAAATTGTAACACCCCGACCCGACAAGGGTAAAGATATCACAATCTGGTTTCATATCGAACTTTAACTAATATACAATAGCGGAAGCCTTTACAAAATATTACAAAAGAAAATATAAATAACTTAAACTTCAAAATAAATCTAAGATCTCTATGGTAAATCTTGCTCTCATCTCTACTCTCAAACCCGGATCGGCTATCCCATAAGCTCATCTTGAATGCTAAATACCGCCGCAGAAAAGAAAAGTGCGTGAGCTTACAAAGCCCAAAGGAGCGGATATAACGAAACAAAAGCTAAACAAAACAAATATACGAATAACGAAAATAAAATGAAATAATGACGAAGGATCTTTTAGGATTCTGCGGAAGCACAAATATCAAAAATCAAACAACCACATAACAGTTTAGACATCACATAGCACATTAATGACACAAAACAAACACATCGAAACAACCAAACACTTAACATATCAAAATAACAGATTACGTATAAGCCAAACGGAGAGTCTAAAAACTAACGGAAAACAGTTTCTAGTAAATAAACATGGCATTCATACAAATCAATTAATCAACATTTAATACACTTAATGCAATATTGTAGCAATGAAATAGCGAGACAAATCATGGCGGACATAATAGCTAAACCGGTTCTCATATCAAATCCTAACCTTAGCGAGTTTTAACATGGCGGTCACATATGCGAGACGATAATTAACCTTCAAAACACTCAATTATACACTAGCACATTCATCTCATGATCAACGCATTCACGTAACAATAACAAATCATAATATCGGATATACGAATCATGTTTTAAACATATTAATCCTATCCTAGTATGGCAACTAATAATCACTTAAACAAATACGTCATAAGCACATTCACAAACATATCATATCGAAATATCTTTCTTCTTCAAAAGTAACATCGGAAAATAAATGGAGTAGCTAGCTCCCAGATTTTGTGAAGACGCGTATTACACACCGACATCATTCACCGGATAACATATCGGATAACGGATCGGATCTAGGATGCATCCATCGCCCTTCCTACATATTCAAAAATATGCTTCACCATCCGAGGCGTGGCGAACATCACTCTATCGCCCTAGAGTCATATCGAGGTGCATCATCGATACGGACATGGAACCCCATGACTAGTTAAATATTTGGTTATTATCAACCAACTTAAGTCAAACAGTTTTCGGATATAGCACGGATCATAGTCACACACAAGGTCACGAGAATCATATCGGATAGTTCATATCATAAGGTTCATATTCGGATAGTCGAAATCATAAGTTCATATCATAGTGGCATATCATATATTCATAATCATAAGTTCATAACGAGGTTCATAATCAAAGTTCATAATCCAATATAGAAGGGTTCAACAAATGTATATATCAAAGTCTTCCTAACATAAGTTCACATCGGATATTGCATAGTTCACTAGAACATAAATTCGGATAAGTAACAATCAAACATTCGAAAAAGGGTTCATAGCAATGGCATTGGGAATCCTAATAAACATAAGAGAATGACGAAGAAAAGAAAACATGAGGAACCTTTCTTGAAAAGGTCGAATATCTGACGATAACACAAGTGTCTTAAAGTAAGATGAATATCCGTACCTTAAAGCAAATGAGAAGAAAAGCAAACGAATGAACGAATACGAAGATGTAACGTCGCGTCTCCTCCAACGAATCTACACGGATTATGATTTATTTAATACTTATTAGTATAACGGATTAATCTCATTAATACTTTTAGAGTTGTCAGATTATTCTCATTTTTAGTGACGGACGGAATTCCAACATTTAGAGTCTTAATCATTAATTAGTTTAACTTATGGGTTGCAAATGACAAACGGTAAACTTAAGGGCTTAATATGATAATTATCTTATTTGAGAGCTTATATGATCATCTTTCAAAGTATAGGGTTTACAAATGTCAAAGACGGATTTTAAGACTCTCTTCCAAAATAGTTTACATAATCTATAACTTACATGAAATAACGAAATTACACACTTAGCTTTTAACCCTAATCAACTTCCTATTTATGTTCTAGGGTTTCCATACTTTTAATATTACTTATTACGCATTTAATTTACATGTTACTCCTTTTAATGATTTCCACTTTGACCTAGAACGTATGAAAACTCAACCGAAATTAACTTAACTCATGCATGTCCTTACGTAATTTATTTACACATGTTGACCCATAATTACTCGAATTACATATTACACCTTTAACATCTTTAATTATATGACCTAACCTTATATTATCAGATTTTACACTTTTAGCCCAAAGGTTTTAGAATTTACAAAACATACCCTTTTAGTTAAATACAATTCGAATGGCCCTCTAAATATCCAAAATTACACGTTTAACCCCATACTTATTTTTATCGTTTAGTACCTTTATTTTACTTGTTCACAAAAATAACCTTTAAGTTTCAATATTTACAAAACCAACCCAAACCTTTTATGTAAAACCGAATAATGTACAATTCAAGTACAAGCCCTAAACCTAGGTGTAACCCATCATTAGCTCATCATTAATACTTCATTTATGACCCTTAATGATAACAAGAAAACCCTAGTTCATGCAAACCCTAATCGTCCCTTTATAATTCTTTCCTTTTTTATATACGATCGAACAAATAAAACCCAAAACAATTCACACAAGCTTGAATTCACAAATATGTATTTTATTCAGGTCTTATAACATGTAATAGCTTCTGGAAAAATCAATTCATGGTCTTAAAAATTATTATAAGCTCATTCGCTATTTTATACGCTTTTAGGGTTTTAAATCCAAAACAATTTCATACGACTTATTAAACATGCATGGCTAATTTTTGTGTTCTATATGACTTATAGGACTGAAAGTAACATTAGAAACATACCCTTGATGAGCTTTGGTCGTTAGAACAAAAGAAACACAAAACTTCCACTCATGAAACCCTAATCGACCCAAAACTAACCACGATCAAAACAAAGACTTAGGACCTCGAACACGATTTTCTCACCTTCTTTACCTTCAAACTTGTCCAAGAAAAATGGCCTCAAGCTCGGAAACTGGAAGTCGAATTATTTAGGGTTTTGGGAGTCGGTTTGGGATAAATCGCTAGTTAGGGATTTTATAAACCGTATAATGTATTTATATAGGATTTATAATTTTTCTTGTGGGCTTTATAATGTATTGGACTTAAAATAAATGGACTCTTAATTTTATAAATTTATATTGGGCTTTTATTAATTAAATTCTTTATATAAAATTAATTAAATATATTCGCCAATTATAAAAATACAAAACTAATTTTATAAAATTATAAACTATAAAATTTACCTTTACAAAGTGTTTAATATTTATTTGGATCATGTGTGATATTTCTTAATAATTTTCTAAATTTACATAGCTTATTTGGTATTCTTTAAATTAATTATTCATACTTTTTGATTGTAGGGTATTTTGGTCTTTTGTGAATTTTAGAAATTCGGTATTACATTCCTATGTAAGCATACTTATTCTTAAGCTAATGTTATTTAGAGATAAGTAGAAGTCATACCTCTAATGCAATTATGAGTGTCTTTCTTTTGACAAGAAAAAATGTCAATAGACAACTCCGGTTCCTTCAGTGATTAAGATACCTTCTTAGGAAGGTAATCTTGTTACCAAGCAATTCCTATGGCTTGATAAACATGAGCTTTAACTAAGGAAAATGATAAGGAAGGTTAGTGCAAATTAGTAAGATAAAATAAGAGAAAAAAAATATTGTTGTCATCTAATCAACATCCTACAAAAGTGTTTTTAAAACATGGTGTTTATTTTGTAAAAGACCTTCTTTGTAGTTTTCAATTATACGGATCGTATCAAGTTTTAAAGTACAACATATTCTAAGAAACTTGGTAACGAAGCTCGATGCCAATTGTGGAAAACTAGAAGGGGGTTGAATAGTTTTACCGATTAAAACTTGGTTTTAAACTATTTAGATCGACTTATGTCAATATATTTAAACGTGTGTGTTGGATGTTGATAGACAAGCATATAGATAAATAAAAGGTAAGATAAAGAGTAAGAAGCACAAAACACAACGCGAGTATTTATAGCGGTTCGGCTACAAGGACACCTTCCTTGCTACTCCACTCCCGAGTCACCTACTCGAGAGTTCGTAATCTCTACACATCACAAACTCCTTGTGGTGGAGAAGCCTTCTAGCGCCGCCTACTCTTTTTCCGGTACAAGGCTAGATACGGGTTCTTCCACAGGTAGAACCAAACCTATCACAACGTCGTCTACCCTTTATCCGGTACAAGGCTGAATACAGAGTTCCATTACAAAGGAGGAACTACTACCCAATACTACAAATCCTATCCCTAAGGAGATCCACCCTTATGACAACATCAACAAGGATATCAATATCCTTTGACCCAATACAAATCTATCTTGTACATCGACACACCATATCGAATGTACACCTTGGGACCTTTCACCAATGCCTTTGACTCTACTTCTAGGCACCCTTCACTAATGCCTTGTGAATTGACTTCTAGGCACCCTTCACTAATGCCTTTTGACTTGACTTCTAGGCATCCTTCACTAATGCCTTCAACATGGACTTCGGAACCTTTCACTAATGCCTTTACTTTGACTCTTGACACTTTTCACTAATGTCTTCGTCTTGACCCTTTAGACACCTTTCACCTATGTCTTGACACTACACTTCTAATGAGAAAGAAAAGAACTATCAACAAGATACCATTAGTAGTCTTGATGATGACGAAGCTAGGCAACCCATGGACTTGAGCTTGCTCAACTTCAAGAGGTGGTGATCTCGCCTTTGAGATGAACCTAGAGAATCACAAAACACAAAACTACATACAAAGATCACTTGGATCGTGGTTAGAGAGTTTACAACTCAAAGAGAAAATATGTGTGAAAGGGTGAGTTACAATGAAGAAATGGCTCACTATTTATAGACAAACTCATCTCTTGTTCCACGAATCCCTTACTTGAGGATCCGTCCGATGTAAGCCGGGAGAACCGTGTGACGCTCCTCTTTGCCCATGGGTTTTGGGTCATGGGTTATGGGTCATGGGTCCTAAACTTTGGACCATGGGTATCCAGAGATACAATGTAACTAGTAGATGCAATGCATCTAGTCCATGGGTTATGGGTTAGCTCCATGGGTCATGGGTAAAACCCATCATATCTTATGCATGATGTCATGCAATAGGTTATGGGTTATGCTCCATTGGTATGGGTCATGGACTTTGGGTTATACTGACTACATTCAATGTATTTGGTCAATGGGTCAAATACTTAAACTTCTACCCATTATATTACCCATTATAATACATACTAATTATGTATGTATCTACTCAATATGTAAACACTAGTTGTTGTACATATGTATTACTAAATCATGAAAACACTATTACTTGTTTAGTGTTTTACGTGAAAACGTAAGTGTGTTAGTAAACTATTGCCTCAAATCATCTACATATTTTATTTGTTTCGTTAAAATGATTTTACGTTTGTTATCGACAAAACATTAGAAGATCGTAAAATATAAATAAACATTTTACGGCTTATTTCTATTAACACACTCGTTACCGGCCCTAAACCTACGGCTTGGCAATGTATCCACATTTTCAATCAACCTCCAATTCAACTCGCCATCATCTCCGTCACCATTCAAACATCAAACCATAACCGAAACCAATGCCGAGACCCTAATGGTCTTGGCTTGGTCACGGTTAACCCAGGCGAACCAAACGAACCTTAACGGTTCTTTGGCTCCTTCTCGGCTCAACCATACTCACCAAACTGGACCTCTTGGTCCCGGTTACTCCCAACAACAACAAACAATCTCCAAAATAAATACCACAACTACCAAACCCGGACCTCGTGGTCCCTTAGGGTCTCGGCTTCAATCCAACGCAATCCAACCGGACCTCTTGGTCCCGGTGGGTTTTCCAACACCCTCAATCCTCCATCTCCACCATCAAACTCACAACAAATACATAAAAAAATAAAATAAAATGCACACAACAGGACACGACACGACACGACACACACGATACGAACTCGTTTTATTTCATTTTTATTCTTTTTAAAACTCGTTTTTAGATTGTTTGTCCCTCTTAACCCGAACCAAACGGATGAACGAGAGCCGTAGGTCACCAACGAGTGTACAACTTGTTTTCCCTTACCTTCTTTCTTCTCGATCTACACTTGGAACAATAAAACACGAACAAAGGATGGAGTTTGGGTGTGTTTGGGTGGCAAAAAGGTGGAGATATAGCAAGTGGCGTACACCAAATGAAAGAGGAGGGAAAGGGGAGTCGTTTAGTGGTGGCAACGTGAGGTAGCGATGGGGGGCGGTGTGGAGAGGAAGAGAGAAAGTGGAACTAGGGTTTTGGTGAAAGAGATGAAGTGTGTGTGTGTGTGGGGGGTTTATATATTTTGAGGTGGGAGTGATTTTAAATTATTTTTGAGTTGGGGGATCGGCTAGCACTAAACCACGGGGACCCAAGTCGTTATTTTTATTAACTTTCGATCTACTACTTAATGGCTTGTATATTTTATAAATTGTGACCGACAACTTTTATTATATGCACCATTGCTCTTAATTATCTCCTTAGTAAATTTTAATTATTTACATCTAATTTCCATATAACGAGTTAAATGTTACTATTTCTCGTGCTTTTAGGTTTTTACTGTGCCGACTCGAGTAGTGGCTAACATTACGGATCATAACTCATTGAATAACACAATCATTCATGAAATCAAATTAACGATACCAAGTCAAGTCACCATAATTCCAAAATAGCTCCTACAGCAATCTACTCGTTCTAACTAGAGTAATGCGATACCTAAAAGGGATCCCTAATTTGTCAGTTGTCACAGAAATAGTTCAAGTTAGTGCATTGATGGCATAATCAGAAGAAGATAAGCTGATTATTGGAAAGAATCATGCAAGAAATTGAGAATGGATCAACATCACCATGAGAATGGTAAACATCTTACTGTCTATGGATGATAATTCAGATTGGCAGTCTTATTTGAAGTATATTAATATTGATCTTAAGTTTGTTGAAGAGCAAAGACTTAACTTGATTTCAAAATGTAATAAACTTACTTCAGAGTTAAATAAGTGTAGAGATGAATTAATTTTGCTAAAACAAGATAAATTAGAAGCTCTTACACTTTAACTTTAGAATACTGAGATTATTAAACAAAATAATGCTCTTCAAAAACAACTTAAGGAAGAAAGACGCGTCTACTTGATTCATTGTTGGTATTTATCCGTGCAAGTGTGATTCTAGCTCGAGTTCAAGACTTTCAGCTTCGGATTGAATGCTATTAGTGTCGGGTTAATCCGCACCAACTATCAAGCTTGAAGGGATGGAAGAAGTAGATTTGTTTACTATGATATCGATCCGATGGTCGAGATATGGATACAAAACGATAAAAAAATAAAATAAAAATAAAAATAAAAGCGTGTCTTCTAACTACGACATTCCTAAGTTCTCGATGCAACGTTAAAAGGGTGCACGACAAGATAGGCTTAGTAGACATTCTCTTTCATTGTGAAATATATTACTTTTCTCTCTATCCTTATACATAGTCTCTCTCATCTCGTATGCTTTTGTATAATCATAAACATTGTGTGATGATAATGATTGAAGGCCTACAAGAATAATTTTATTTTCTCTGCGTAATAGATATGATGAACTTTCCTCAAGTTTCACATGTAGATGAATATCCCCCATGTAATAGGATTTAAAATTGTTGGCCAGACTATTGTCCACCATGGTCAATTCCTCTTCGCATCAAACATCATTGTGTTTGTATTAGGAAGACATATCTACATGCACTTACATCAACTCCTAGTATCAATTGAGGCGTCGATCAAAACATCAACTAGAAGTGCACATGAATGCTAGTTATTTTGAGTCGTATATTTGAACTTATGTTGATCATGAATGCATAAATAAACTTGATAAATGTGAAAGCTTTCCATTATCATATCATACATTAGGTTTTTTAATTATTTTCTGACGACGAAATAAATAAAATATTATAATTTTATTAGTTTCAGATTCTGCATATGGAGGGTTTTGATATAGGTCACACTAAAAGAGTCATTAGAGCGGAGGGTGTGGGCACGCCGTGGCTCGCCGTGAGCCTACATGGCACCTCGCCGTCGGTCGCCGCCACACCGGGGGCCTTTGCCGTGGCTCGCCATTGAGTATACCGCTGTGGTGACGACGAACGAATTTTTCTGACAAACCCACACTTTACCAACGGATATAATTGAAAATCAAATTATATCCGTTTAATAACGGATATAAATCTTTTTTTTTTTTTTTTTTTTTTTTTATAAAAAAAAACTCACCACCCTATAAATAACATATCATATTCACCATTTTATCATCTTCATCTCCTCTATCTTCAATCAAAATACTAAACCATTTCAAACTTCTTTGAAACATGAGTTACACGAGTGAATCATCTTATTCGATGAAAGTGACATTGAAGAGTTAACGGACCTAGAAATGTTTATTCAAGAGTTCGAGGCGAGCAAGCGTTGCAAGAACAAGAAGCGGTCCTTCAAACCATCGTCGATCGTCCCCCGTGAATGTGAAGTTGCTGAAGCACGTCTACTTGCTGACTATTTTGGTCACAACCCAAAATATACGGACGATAATTTTAGGTGTCGCTTTCGTATGAGTCGTCGTCTATTTTTACAAATAGTACAAGGTATTGAAAAATATATTGAAACTCATCATCCTTTTCCTAAGCATTTTGATTTCTTTAGAGTGCGACTAGATTGTAGGGGTGTAATGAGTTTTAGTGTGATTATGAAATGCACATGTGCCCTACGCCAATTGGCTTACGGGGTAGCACCTGATGCGTTAGATGAGTATTTACAAATAGGTGAACACTGTGTACGCGATTTCCTAGATTTTTTTACTATGTGCATAATCCATCTATATATTAAGGAGTTTTTAAGAAAACCAGATGAGGATGACATTCGTCACTTATACCATGCACATAACACTGTTCATAGGCTTCCGGGAATGTTGGGGAGCATCGATTGTATGCACGGAATGGAAAAAGCATGCGAAAGAATGGCAAGGCCAATTTCACGAGGTGATAAAAATATCCAACTATAATACTTGAAGCCGTTGCTTCATACGATTTGTGGATTTGGCATGCATTTTTAGGGTAGAGGTGCGAATAATGATATAACGATTTTAAATAATTCTCCGTTATTCGACGACACCTTGATGACATTGCCCACGAGGTTGAGTTTGAAGTATCGGGTCTAAATTTAAGCAAGGGTATTATCTAGCTAACGAATTTACGGGAGTGGGCATCTTTTGTCGGTCATTTACGGTTGCAACTAACCCAAAAATGCGACATTCAAAGCGAAACAAGAAAGTGCTCGAAAGGATATCGAAAGAGCTTTTGGTGTCCTCCAAGGACGTTGGCATATCATTGCCCAACCGGCGCGGCAATTTACTATTGGCAAGTTACGGAGAATCATGTACTCGTGCATCATATTGCATAACATGATTTTGAAAGATCAACAATTTGCGATATCCGACATTGCTGAAACATATATTTCTCCGACACCAAATTTACAACAGACATGGATTGAACGTTGCCAATTGCAAAGGAAAAAAGTAAAAGAACTACATGATAAACGCAAACATGCAAAGCTTCAACGATGTCTCATCGAGCATGTTTGGCAACAACTTCAATTAGGACAATTTGAATAACAGAATCCAAATAATTAGTTTCGTTATAATTTGATGTATTTCTTAAGTTGCGTATGTTTTTTTATCGTATCTTTATTTTACGTTTCGTATGTTTTTTATTATGTTATGTATTGTATTTTTATTTTTAATGAAATGAATTTAGTTTATTTGGAAAATTGAATAAAAAAATAAAGTGGTAGTGGTGGGCCCCAAATAAAGAGGTTGAGGTTTGTTAAGAGGGATGAGGGTTTGTTGTGGTTAGTTGTGGATGTTTGTTCTGCTGATGTGGCGCTGAGGTGGCAGTGATGAAGAGGTTAACCTCCATCACCACACCTTCCCCTCTTACAAGAAATTAGACATTTGTGACAGAGGTTATAATGACGCAAAATAATGTCACTAAATCTAAGCTTTTGATAACAACTTATAAAAAAGTATGGGCTACAACCTAAAATTTGAGATTTAATGACACTTTTTATAAACGATATGTGCCATAAGAGACATAAATTATGTTCTCGCACTTTTTTGTGTCACTGTAAATAAACTTTTATCTACTCGACTTGTCACACCCTATTGCGGTGGAAGATAGCAGGCGTGACTTTGATGAAACAAAGTCACAAGTTACATTGAACGACCTCTATATGAGTCATTGAAAATAATAATTTGATTACAACAATAAAGTTTCAACAAAAGACATAGTTTTAAGAATTCACAACATAAATGAAAAAGGGTTTTATACATTATATGAGTCATTGAAAATAATAATTTGATTACAACAATAAAGTTTCAACAAAAGACATAGTTTTAAGAATTCACAACATAAATGAAAAAGGGTTTTATACATTATTGAAAATTAAAATTGTCGTCATTTGTAAACCTATTGTATCGTAAAATATAAAGCGAAAAACATTTCTTCTTGAAAATTTTAATTGCAAGATACTCTCGTCGCAACCAAGTGCAATGCTAGTAATTATAATAAAGCCTTTGTATTATAGTTAGGGATATATATGGTCTCTAAAGCAATATAGTTCTTGCTAGTTAAACATTAATACAAGGTTAACGCACCTTATACAAATTAAATTTCCGAAACTTAAGTTTTATGTGGCATTAAACATCACACGTTTTCATTGAAAAAGATTTAAACAAAGAGCTCATCCACATGGCAGTATGAGGTTAAAAGTTATGTTTGAAAGAAAATTATCAGGTGGCTCAAAAGTGTGGTTTATCAGGGCATGAGAGATTATTTACCCACATTTGGTTTTGATTTGCACACTCTAATGTACAACTAACTAAAACAGAATTTATAAATAATATAACTGTTTAATGCACAGATTAGAGTGTGTCAATCAAAAAATAGAGTCCGCAAATCATTTCCCTAAAGCATCCACTATAAAAAGTTAAAATTTTTGAAGAAGTTAATAAATTGAGTTACTATAAGGAGATGAGGTTTATAATAGAAATAAAATAAAATAAGTCTAAGTTCATAGACCTTTTTAATTGCAACTAAATACATGTAACTCATTTAATATTTTATCAAGTTATAAAGTTTTAACAAGTTTAAGCATAACATTAATAGGTCTATAAAATGAGAAATTTAAAAATATATGACATGAAAATTATATAAACCTCTACAAAAGTTAACTATTGGAGATACTAGATAAAATAGATAGATAGATGTTTATAATGACAAAAATATAGAAAACCTAACGGACTCAAAGCCAACATTTCAGTTTTAGGCCAACTTAATACATCTAATAAAGTGAAGAGATAATGATACATGTAAAGCATCATTACTATGCTAATTATATGTTACCATTTCATTGTGGGTGCGGAAAAGAAACATTGAGATATCATATGCTTAAATACGATACCTATTTATAGATTTGTTCATATAAAGTCGTGGGAAAAGATAGATTTATGTAACACACCATTGTTAGTATTACACCGTCATAAGTATACACTTGCCGTGAATAAGCAAATTTACTAATATGAGATAAAATATAGTCTAAAAATAGGCAGTATTGTAATCATCTAATCACACAGTTCATTGAAGCTATTAAATTGATTTCAATTGTTACAATTTTTTATCGGTTTGAAATTATAATGGGTAAACAAAAACACATGGTTCTATCTATCAAGTTTTATTTTTATTTTTCAAAATTTTGTTTAGATTAATCGAAATTTGAAACGAACAATTAATTAAAACATGTCAAAAGAAAAGATATGAGTATGAAAATATAGACAATAATATTACAACAAAAAAGTATAGTATAGTCTATAAATAGGTAGTACTGAAACCATTGAATTATATAATTCATTGATTTTATTCAATAAAGTAAAAATCATTAAATGCTACGTGACTGATTGGATTTGTGTATAAATGGCAAACGAAATAACATAAACTTTCATTTCTAATTAACAACAAAGAAACATTTCAATTTATTCCCAGTGTAGATGAAGATGGTAACAATGAAGATGACAACATTCTTCGTCTTGTTCATTTTCGTTTTGGGTAAAACCATTTTTTTCCCGTTTGAGCCTTATTACTTTGTGTGCGGTTATCGTTTATATAAACAAACCTATGATTTTGTTTATAACATTACTAAGTTTATTTATGCATTCGTTCTAATTAATTTCAAAAGAGGCTCTTATTAATCGAAGCACGCATGTTTTGATACAATTTGTAAATGCTAATTAAGAATGATTTTTGTTTGCTTTGCTTAATAGGTATGATGAACTTTCCTCAAGTTTCACATGCAGATGATTTTTATCCTTATTGTAAAAAGATTGGAGATTGTTGGCCAAGCCCTTGTCCACCATGGTCAATTCCTCTTTGCATCAAGCATCATTGTATTTGTATTAAGAAGACCAATCTACAAGCACCTATGTTAAATCCCAGTATCAACTGAGGCATTGATCAAAATATCAATAAGAAGTGCACCATGAATGCTAGTTATTTTAAGTTGTGTACTTGAAATTATATTGATCATGAATACATAAATTAAATAAACTTAATAAATGTGAAAGCTTTCCATTATTATATCATACACAAGGTTTTTTAATTAATTCCTGACAAAAATAAATAAATAAATAATATAAGTAATGTTATAATTTAAATATATAATAGTTTTAGATTCTGCACGCATCGTACTAAGAATCACTATCAAAGTTACACTGCACGCATCACATAGGTCACACTAAAAGAGTCATTACAAGAAATTAGACATTTTGTGACAAAGGTTCTAATGACGCAAAATAATGTCACCAAAACTAAGCTTTTGATAACACTTTTAAAAAAGTATGGGCTACATCCTAAAATTTGAGATTTAATGACACTTTTGATAAACAATATGTGCCACAAGAGACATAAATTATGTTCTCGCACTTTTTTGTGTCACTATAAATAAACTTTTATCTACTCGACTTGTCACACCCTATTGCAGTGGAAGATAACGGGGCGTTACTTTCATGAAACAAAGTCACAAGTTACATTGAACGACCTCTATATGAGTCATTGAAAATAATAATTTGATTACAACAATAAAGTTTCAACAAAAAGACATAGTTTTAAGAATTCACAACATAAATGAAAAAGAGTTTTATACATTATTGAAAATTAAAATTGTCGTCATTTGTAAACCTATTGTATCGTAAAATATAAAACTGAAAAACAATTCTTGCTGAAAATTTTAATTGCAAGATACTCACCGTCGCAACCAAATGCACTGCTAGTAATTATAATAAAGCCTTTGTATTATCGTTAGTGATATGTATGGTCTCTAAAGTAATATAGTTCTTGCTAGTTAAACATTAATACAGTGGGTTAATGCACCTTATACAAATTAAATTGCCGAAACTTAAGTTTTGTGTGGCATTAAACATCACACGTTTTCATTGAAAAAGATTCTAAACAAAGTGCTCATCCACATGGCAGCATGAGGTTAAAAGTTATGTTTGAAAGAAAATTATCAGGAGGCTCAAAAGTGTGGTTTATTAGGGCATGGGAGATTATTTGCACATATTTGGTTTTGATTTGCACACTCTAATGTATAACTAACTAAAACAAAATTTATAAATAATATAACTGTTTAATGCACAGATTAAAGTGTGTCAATCAAAAAATAGAGTGTGCAAATCATTTTCTCTAAAGCATCCGCTATAAAAAGTTAGTGAAAAAAGTTAAATTTTTTGAAGAAGTTAATAAATTGAATTAGTATAAGGTGATGAGGTTTATAATAGAAATAAAATAAAATAAGTCTTAAGTTCATAGGCCTTTTTTATTGCAACTAAATACATGTAACTCATTTAATATTTTATCAAGTTATAAAGTTTTAACAAGTTTAAGCATAACATTAATAGGTCTATAAAATGAGAAATATAAAGATATATGACATGAAAATTATATAAACCTCTACAAAAGTTAACCATTGGAGATACTAGATAAAATAGATAGATAGATGTTTATAATGAAAAAAATATAGAAAACCTAACGGACTCAAAGCCAACATTTCAATTTTAGGCCAACTTAATACGTCTAATAAAGTGAAGAGATATTGATACATGTAAAGCATCATTACTATGTGTTAATACAAATAAACCGTAAAAATGTTTATTTATATTTTACGATCTTCTAATGTTTTGTCGATAACAAACGTAAAATCGTTTTAACGAAACAAATAAAATACGTAAACTGTTTGAGCAAATAGTTTTCTAACACACTTACGCTTTCACATAAAACACTAAAACAAGTATAAGTGATTTTATGATTTAGTAATACATATGTACAACAACTAGTGTTTACATATTTGGGTAAATATATACTTAACTAGCATATACTAAAATGGGTAAAAACTAACAAATGGTATTGACCCATAACCCATGGTATTATCCAAACCACTTGACTAGGTACATTGAACTCATGAGATACATTGTATCTAATAAAAACCCATGGATCAACTCATAACCCATGACCCATGACCCATAACCAAAATACCCATGGGCAAGAGGCGTCCCACGGATCCCTAAATTACACTAGACGGATCCCTAGTGGGAGGGATCCGTGGGATCCGGGGACGATAGCTTTCTCCTCTATAAATAGTGAGCCATTTCTTCCTTTTGCTTTGCCACTCTCACATACTTTTCCCAAGTATTGTACCTCTCTAACCACTAATCCTAAGGGATCTTTCTATGTAGTTTGTCTTTTGTTTTGTGTGATTCTCTAGGTTCCTCTTAAGGCGAGATCACCACTTCTTGAATCGAGCAAGCTCAAGTCCATGAGTTGCCATGCCCGTCATCATCAAGACAAGCGAGGTTCTCTTGTTGATAGTTCTTTCTTCTGTTAGGTCACCATTACACTTTTATATATCTATCTATCAACGTAACACAAGCATCAATATTTAAAGGAAGTTTTAAATTAGTAAAACTAAACCCCCTTCTAGTTTTCCACACTATGCTAATTATATGTTATAGTGATCGGATGAACACACTAACACAAACATGCGTATGAAATAAGAAGAGTTATGCGTAGGATGAAATGTAAATGTGAACAACCAACCCTCAGTGAGGGTTTACAAGATTATTTATAGGAGGAACTAGGGCAACACACCAAGTTCCCATCCTTTCCTTATTGGGCTTGGCATAGGCTCATGGGCTTTCTACATGAGCCTAGCCTTGATTACTAACATAAAAGCCATAATTAAGCTAACTATTACATATTAATTACTAACACTTGAATTCTAGTTTAGGAGTGATTCCAACAATCTCCCCTAAGTGTTAGTGATTGATGATATAAACGTTGTAGGTCTTGATGTAATAGTAGCTTTGGCGTCTTCGACATTCTTCTTTCTTGTGAGAAGAAGTGCCTTGATTCGAACAATCTCCCGGTGTAGGAAATTGTTTCCTTTGAAGTATTACCTTTGATGTCATCATTTTCTTTGTTCTTTGATCTTTGTTCTTTGTGATGGAAGTGATAGTATGTTGTGGTTATGCGCATCGGTCGACTTCGTTGCTCCGGTGTCTCCGTCTTTCTCCAACATGCTCACACGCTCTTTAACGTTGGATTTAATACTAATGTAGTTCTCTTAGTCTTTAAACTTTGTAGATTCTTTGACTTTGACGAAGAATCATTCGACTTTGTGTTGCCTTTTGAGAGAACTTCAATTGATGTTGGTATGAGCATGTGGAGAATCGCACGATCTTTTCCACCCATGAGCATCCATAAGAAGAAAACATAAAACATGGGTTAGAAATAATCCGGTAACACAAGTTTGAACTTTGAGAGTGTTAACGACATAGTGTGAAAACACAACTCTAATTCTCACAAAGGCATTCTGAACTGGAGTCCCACAAGTGAGATAACGCGATGTCTTGAAATACATCTGATTCGAGATGAGCCGGTAGGTACAAAGCATCACCTCACGACCGTAGACCGTTTGAGACACACTAAGCGTAATCCACGGGGAGTTACAAAGTGACTGCTTTGTCGAGGCATTTGATGTTGACCACGGCGAGTTTCCATTCAATCACTGAGGATCACATGTGTGAACCTCTCATAAATGTTCTCGACAGTTGCTAAGATCCATGAAGGACACGATAATATATCACTTGTGTTCTTATTGTTGAGCGACAAGCGATGAATTGTCAAGTGTACCTAAGAGATCTTTTGATGAATCTCGTGGCTCTAGACTCAATAGTGCACTTTGGTTTTCTGAGCGGAGACTAGGGAGAGGGTCTCCTTCTTCAATACCGACAATCTCTAAGAGAAAGCCGATAGTTTACGTAGGGTTCCTGTGAGAATGAAACAAGCTTCTATTGAGAGAAACTTGAGTGGCTAAGAAGGTTTAGTGCATGCGTCCTTTGGGTCCATGACGACTTTAATCTTCAATACCGGTGTCATCAAGTGACAACCAGTAGCATATGAATTGAACCCGGTTATGCGCCTAAGTTGAATAATTTGGAGGGCTATTTCTTTTCACCCTTTTCTTTACTTTTCTTTTACATTCTTCAACTCCTTCTTTCTCTAATTCTCATCTTCTCCTTTTTAATAATCATACCTACGGACTTCTAATTCTAACTATTGGTTGTGTCCTTGGGTAGATCCCTCCGACTCTGGCGGATCATAGGACGGTTATTCCTAACCTTAGGCACCTTATAACTCCATGACTAACCTATGTTTCCATAAAACCATTTTCATGATAATCTCTCAAAGTGGTTATGAGTAAAACATTTAATACCACTATTGAGAGTTTAAGACTTTCTTGAATACTCCCCTCCACACGTGCTTAAGTATTTTGACAAAAATCTGCACGGTGAGAGAAGAGCGCACACTTTTGAATTGATCAACTCAAGATAGACAATCCCCATGAGACACGGTTCGTTGCATAGTTAAAGAGATACATTGTCGACTTTTAGGTGACAACTAGCTCTAATAACTACCTTGAAGGTGTGGACAAACCTCGAAGGTTGTCAAACCCGTCAAAGTTCATGTCTATCAAGAGTTTCTCGAATGGTACATTCTACTCGGATAAGTCTTGGAAGACAAATCTTTTCGATGTATAACATTTTAGATCTCGTCAATTCATGGGTTAAGTCTTATCAGCATAACGATTCATTAGCAATTCACAACATATTTCTTATCACATAATTTTTCTCCCCTCAAAAATGGCATATAAATGTTATTTTGATGAAATTTGATATCGAATATGACCATTTTGAGTTTTGTGGGAAGATTACCATGAAGAACAATTTGTGAACAAAGTTTTAAGCAAATACTCCCCTCAACAAGTGATATAAACTTTTGAGGTTTTGAAAATCATAAGGGGAAGTACTTGTTCTTTTGAGCAAAACTTTGAAAAGTGAAAGTTTTGATAAGTTTTACTCAAAAGTAAGAAGCTTTCGCTCCTTTTATAGGATTGTGGCAGAGCGTACCACGGGGTCCTTTCATTACAAGTACGGGTTGTACAACATTATGTGTGCACAAGCCATAGTCATATAAAATCACACATCCAAATAATGATAATGAAACAAATCAAGGGTTACCAGGAGAATCGGGTAGTCCAAGAATAACTCGAGAATGCGTTACGGGCGTTGATAGCTGTGAGAGATATCTTGGGACGACCACCTACGAAACTCTCCAACGTTACAGGCGGTCCCTTCGAACAACCTTTCATCAATCCGCGTGATGATTCTCTTCACATCCGTCTCTCCTTGAATTCCATCTCTTGGTGACCCAATGCCTTCTTGTATCGCCTTTAACCGATAAGCTAACCCATCCACGACTTTCTTGATGTATGATCCCCAAACTTATGAAGCTCTTTGCACGCCATTAAGCAATTTTGGTGTAGTTCACTCGGTAGACTACTCCAAATGGTTTCTTGATGAGGTGTATTGAGGAAGTTGGTTAATGTCGGGAAGGTCTAGTTGTGGTTTAGTGAGGTTAACACGCGTCGTCGATTCCACGGCAAGTTGAATGTCTTCTACGTTCTGGATCACTATGCTTCGATGAAGATTAACAAGGACTTGATGTACTCACGTTGGATTTACGTAGAAATGTCGCATTCGTCCACATGCCTTGGCAAGATACATATCTTCAATGTCGTTTAGAGACAATCTCGAAAATCCGCTTCACGAAGTCATAGTCCTCTTCGTCTTGTCGTTTGACCACTATTTTCTTGAGAAATGTGTAGTCCCATTTTGACGAAAGAGTAATATGCTTAATAGCAACGATCCGTTTATCACTAAACACTTCCTGTTTTGATGTTTGTACACGGCGACTCTTGTAGTAGATTCTTGGCGTTCGGGCCAATGATGAATCCCATACATTGCATCAAGGTCATACTTTTCCACTTTGTTGGCAAACATGTGGATGGCATCTTCCTCGATTGCTATCTTTGTTGGAGTATATTCTTTGCGGGAAAGGAAGTGTGAGTGATGTAGCGTATTTCTTGGAGACATCGCTACCGTGTAGAAGAAATTCTAGGTCTTTGTTGAAGAAGTAATGGAATGGAATCTTTGGTTGATCCGGTTGGCCAATTGTGGGTAGAGGTGCGGTCCAATCATGTAGTATGGAGCTTTGTCTTGTCTTGTGAAGTCGATGTTAGCTTGAGGGTTGAGCCAATCGATGTTGTTAGACATGGCTCGTGCTATGTTTTCGAGATGATATTCAACTTCAATTGCACTTTCGAGCTATCTTTGAGCGGTTGAAAGGCATCATTCTTGATTCGTCTCAACTCGCTTTTGTCATCTTCTTCACTTTAAACTTTTCTTGTAATAGCTTGACATGCTCCATGTTCGACCATCTACCATTTCTTGACCTTGGTAGTGAGGAGTAGCATCACAAGTTGAGAAAACCGATCATATTCGGTGGTTGTATCGTCATCTAGCCATGAGACAACATCGGTCTTAGTCGTCTTCTTCTTCTTCTTTGGCTTTGATGAGGATCTTGGTTTCTTTGTTGTGTCGGGAGAGGTGGGTTGTTGTTGGGGCTCATGGAACTCTTCATCGTCACCACCGGTGTATTCAAAATGATCACGGTTTTCTCTGTGGATGGTGGTAACTCGAGTCCCGAGGTTTATCGGCATGAAACGTGGAGGAGATCGTCTTTCGGTTGGAGTCCTTTGGGTTGGTGGTGGCATAGAGGAAGATTCTCCGGACTTCTTTGGACGTTTAGGTGCGATATCCTTGTCCTTATCATCGTCATCTCTTGGTCGTTTAGGTTGACTCTTGACTCTTTGCATGATGATTTGAGTTGATAATCAAGTAGAGCCTCAAAAATTTAGCATCATCCGAGTAAAGGTTGCGGATCGTTTAGACATTTGCATCACCAATTTGAAATTAACTCGACTTCGAGAGATCGGGTTCTTTGGCCATTGTATGTTTAACCAATGCGACGATATTTGGAGTAAGTTATCTGGAAAATATCTCCTTTGTCACTCTAGGGACGATGTCGAGAAGAAACTTGTGAGTATATTCTCTAGCCGTCTTCTCCATTTCCTTTGGAAATCTCCTTTGAGAAACTTGGATATGCTCCCTTTCTTTCAACATCTCGTTTATCCGTCTTGAAGAAAGTTGATTACATCGACTAGTTGATTCAGCTTTTTGTTGATCACGTCTTTCTTCTTGACTTGCTTGACAGCTTTGACAATTTTTGTCTTAGCTCGGGATATCCAAGAGTCGGTTGGTTTCTTTACAGACTTGGATGTGGATCTGGTTGTGCCTTTGGATGGTGGTGGAGATGAATGAGAGGATGAGTCTGATGATGATGAGACATGAGGAGACTCAGGGTCTTTTGGTGGCTCAGAAGTTAGTTCCTTGGAGCGTCTTTGGACTATCTAGAAGAAAATCATCATAATCAACTTCGTCATCTTGTCCGGTTAGCCATTTCTTGACCTTAATCACGGCTTCTTCATCGCTTGAGCTTGAGCTTCATTTTACGCCTTCTCTTTAGTTGCAAGCTCGGCATCTTCATCGAAATTTTCTCGGACTTCTCCTTTTCTTGTTCCTCAAAGTCATAAGTGATAGTATCCTCCGGTGGCTTTTGTTGATCGTGGGTGGTGGTACGGTTCCTTATCGGGTTGATTAACCGCATCGAGGCGGTGTAGATAAACACCACCACTTGACCCTCCGGGCCACGAGTTTGTTGTAGTTTAAAGCTGTTCGACAGCGTGTTGGAGTCTTAAATTCTTCACCTTTTCCTAGTAGTCTTTATCCGGTGGTTCTTCATCCGAGCTCTCCTCTTCCTCGGCTCGACAAGCGGGGTTTTACCTTTATCGACTTTTGGACTTAGAGGTTTTCAGCGATCGATGGGTCATCGATGGGAGTTTACGAGTAGGTAACCTCTTCATCGGTGTCGGTATCCTCTGAGTCCTCATCCTTGATTGTGGTTCGGGTTTGAGAATAGGGATAGCATCCTTGGATGGAATTTTCCTTTTGAGAACATGAGTCCTCTTAGGATACTTTCTCGTACTTTCGATGCTCGTTACACTTCCACCACTACCTCTCCTTGTTTTCCTAGTAGGTGTACGGAGGACTTATCATCAAGGAAACCTACTTTGCACTTCAGCTGCTACGGATATCGTTTATGCGAATAAAGTCCTTTGATATCATCGATGAGGAGATGATCGGCAACACTTGCACCTTGTTTCTTTGTTGTTGAGTCCTTAATCGGCGGTGAGTGTGGGCTCATACAACACGGAGTGTTGTTTGGGATCATCAAGTCTCAAGGGAATATCAGGATTATACCCTAGAGCTCTTTGGATCAACAGTTTGGTGTATCTGATATACGGGATCTTGGTGCCAGGCCTTTTAAGGTAAGACATCATGTCATCCCATATCAGAGCTTCAACTTCTATGTCTTTCATGTTGACCAAAGCCCAAAATATTTGTAGTTCCATGAGCTTGGGATGCTCATGACCACTATCACGTCCGGAAACGGATTTGGCAATCATTATGTAGAGGGTTCTCCATGGTTGGGGAATGTTCTTGAGATCAACAAATGAGTGCTTTGTGATTACCCCGGTAGCTTCATCATAGCCGATGTCGACCATGAGCGGAGAACGACCTCTTCCGTTGGAGTAGCATTGTATTGATGGGCTCGATGGCGGGAATCAGAAGAATAGCCCTCAAATCTGCTGGCGTGATGGTGACTTGTTTGTTGTTAAGAGTCACGATCACGGCACTTTGACCTTTCACCTTTTGTATAGTGTGCGAGGTGGTGAATGTAGATCTCGATGCGATGGCGAGTTTGTGAGCATGTTACGATAAGGGTGAGTCTTGAATATCCACTGCAATCGACACGAAGACTCGAGAACAAGAGAAGTTATCAAAATCAACTATGAGGTTGTTCTTTCCGATCTTCATTGGGTAACCATTAGGAAGATATCTTCAACGGTGAGAACATTTGGTGCATCCACATTTTGCATTTGAGCGTCCATATCGTGATCGAAAGATATTTAGCCAAAAGAACCAACATATCGAAAGACATTACGTTAGTCAGCAGTTGATTTTATTGTCTATTTATTGAATGTGATATGTCAATGATTGTTACGAGTCCAATGTCACGTGTTAGTCTAATAGTCCAGAGACGTCGTGATAAGTTTCGTGAGTAGATTAACTTTGAGTTTTAAAGTCCAAGTTTTTACTTATTTTCACAACTTATTAGACAATTAAGCTTATTGGTGACATTTTGGTTTCGTGACGTTATGATGTATTTATTTACAAGTTTGCACGCATAACAATTCACAATTTTGATTAAAACTAGGCTTAGGCGTAGGTGTTGCAAGCTTATGCATAAACAGGAGTGGTTATACGCGTAAGCATAAGCTTATCGTGGGATCTTGACTTATGCGTAAGAAATGTTACGCGTGGGAAAAGAGGGCCTTAAGCATAGAGCTTACGGCGTGGCGTATATGGAACCTTACGCGTAAGGCTTACTCGTGAAGTGAACCTTATGCGTAAAGGTTCTTGTTTACGCATATCCTTCACGGGATCGCGTAGTCCCCTTTGTAGAACCTTACGCGTAAAGGTTACGCGTAAGATTTCTCTTCGCGCATAACATGCTACGCGTAAGGTGATCCTTATGCGTAGAAGTTCTAACAACCTTGATTACGAATTTTCACGCGTAGAAATCCTGAAATAAGTTCATCATAACATCAATATTAACACATACAATCAATCCCTTTCAGTTATCACATGGACACTCAATTAACACAGTTTACGCGTAGAACACTCATTCATGCGTAAAGCTTAAACCCTAGTTTTCAAGAATTACGAGTAAGGATTCTAGCCATAGGATTGACACCAAATCTTTTTGGGATATCTTAGAGGCCTAATGAGTTGTTTTAAACAAGTTTTAACATCAAAACCTAAGCGAATCAAAAATACCCAAATCGTATGAACATAAACCCTAATTTTCAATTCTCACACAATTGATGTTTACGGGTAAGTTTTAAGCAATGATATGATCAATTCAACATATAAACAACATCTCTTAACCATCTAATTAACCAAAAACACTCACAATTGAAAATACCCAATTCACGCATAAGAACCCTAATTTAGAAATCGTTCAATTCATGTTTCTTGGTGGATTTGTTTGATGAAAACGATTACGGTATGGACATTTAAGCATTTTAACACCATTTTCATTAACACAAACACACAAATGAAGAATTTGTGTTCATGGCCTACGCGTAGAACACAAATCTCACTCAAACACGAGATTAAACCGTTGGATGTTTATGAAATCAAAAACCATTGTTTATGATCATGTTAAGATTATTAAACCACTTACAAATTGATGATCAAACACACAGATTTGAAGGTTGATTTTTATGCGTAGGATTTGGGTGGTTGGATAATAAATGTGGTGAAGTAAATGTATTTTGAAATGTTTTATTAAAAATACTTTGAGCATTTGACACTTTCGGTCCCTCCACCTTAACCATTTACATCCAACGCCCATAACTTCCATTTTGGTTACCAAAAGTATGATTTATGGAAAGAAACTTGTGACACTCCCCTTGACTTAAGAAATAATGAAATTTTATAAATTTGAGTCCGGGGTGTCGATGAACCAATGTGACCACCATTATCAAAGAAACAACGGGATGAGGTAACATGCAAGTACAAGGTTTTATGAAACCGAAAAATATTTACTTTCTCCCCTCAACACTTGACTAGAAAATCTTGAATTTTGAAAGATTAAAGTGTTGACGGAAGATTTGTACTTGCCATGTTAAAAGAAATATAGATAGAAGAATATTTTTGTTGTTTTATCGATTTTATAATTTTGTATTTTGTTTTTGAAAATATTTACAAAAGAGGTTTGGTGTTTGTTGGTTTTAAGAATGTTTTAAAAGTTCATCCGGTTCCTCTAGAGTCAAACACCGCATACCAATCCGGTGGACCAACTCATTAAACCTAGCGGAGCTAAGGCTTTGGTGAGAAGATCGCGGTTGGTATTCGGTACCCACAAAGTATAATTCAACGGTACCCTTTTCCACGTGCTCCTTGATGAAATGATATCGAAGATCGATGTGCTTTGATTTTGAGTGTTGAGCGAGTTGCGAGATCGCAATAGCACTCCGATTGTCGCGATACATCGGGATTACATCAAATACGTAACCATAGTCTTTGAGTTGTGTTCTCATCCAAATGACTTGAGCACAACACGCCGACATGGCTACATATTCTTCTTCTATTGAGGACGGGATGTACAATCCCTTTCTTGATTGCCATGACACGGTTTATCACCAAGAAATTGTAGAGCTCTGAAGTACTTTTCCGTGAATCTAAGCATCCTGCGTGATCGGCGTCTGAAAAAGCTATTAGTTCAAAACCGAATCCTTGGGATACGGATCCCCAAGTTAATGGTTCCCTTGATGTATCGGAGGATTCTTTTAGCCTCGAGAGGTGAGTTTCGATTGGTCTTGATTGATAACGGGAGCAAAGATATCTGACAAATACAATGTCGGGTCTCTTGGTTGTTAGATACATGAGAGACCCAATAATACTTGGTATTTGGTAGGGTCAACCAATTTCCCATGTAAATCGACATCCGGTTTCTTGGTGTGTGCCATTGGGTGGCATAGGTGTCACAACTTTTCATTCCATGTTTGTTTAAAATTTCAAGGGCATATTTGGGTGACTTAAGAAAATACCACGGGGTGATTGATGAACTTGCAATCCAAGAAAGAATGTAAGTTCACCCATCATGGACATTTCAAAATGTTTTTCATTAGTTTTGAAAAAGCGTTTGAGTATTTTAGATGTGTTGACCCAAAATGATGTCATCCATATAAATTTGAATGATTAAAATGTGTTCCCGTGATATTGTATGAAAAGTGTTGGGTCGACCGAGCCTTTAGTGAAATTATTGGCGATAAGAAAGGATGATAACTTATCATACCACGCTTGAGGGGCTTGTTTGAGACCGTAGAGAGCCTTGTTTAGTTTGTAGACATGGTTCGGGAACTCGGATCAACGAATCCTTACGGTTGGTGACATAGACCGTTTCTTTCGGTTTACCATTCGAAAAGCGGTTTTGACATCCATCGAAAGACCGTGATGTTCATGTGAGCGCGAATGCGAAAATATCCGAACGACCTCAAGGCGAGCAACCGGGCGAATGATTCTTCAAAGTCAATACCTCTTCACATCTATAACCCTTAGCCACGGGGCGTGACTTATTTACGATAACCGTTCCTTCACATCTAATTTGTTTTCCAAATCCATTTCGGACCAATAACATAGACCCTGTTGGTTTTGAACCAATTCCATACTTCAAGATGTTTAAAGCGATTAAGTTCTTCTTGCATGGATTCAATCCGGTTGTCATAAGTCATTGCTTCTTTAATGTTTTTAGGTTCGATTGGCGAGCGGTAAGTGCATAAATGCAATGTTCACCGTCGATCTGAAGGCGTTGTCTAGTTCTGTTGGTTGATTAGGGTTACCAATTATGTTCTCAAGAGGATGGTCTTTTGTCCAACGATGTGTGGAGGGTTGATGTTGATATACATTATGCAGTTAGGAGGATTCAAATGGCTTGTAGATGATTCCGCAACATCGAAGTGCGATCGAAGCATTTGCAAACGGGTTAAAGAACGCATTTGGATCATAATCTGCGGTGGGGTACTTCATTGTTCAGAACATCATCACCGGTTCGACGTCGTTGGATGCGGTTTGTTCAACTGTTGTTGTAGAATCAATTGGTGGTGCTTCCTCAATAGTAGTTGTTGTAGCAGTGTATCGGTATTGGAATATGATCGGGTTGAGCGGTGAAACATTGGATACACACGAGCACGTTCATCAATATCATCACTAAGCGAGGAGCAAATAGCTTTTCCATTTGTTGTGAGTAAGTTGGGGGCTTGGTTCGGTGATGATGGGGTTTGAGGAAGTTTAAGCGGTTGTGACGGGTTCCAAGTTGTTATGCTCGAAGCCATTTCGTAAGCTCATCGAAATTTGCATGAATCGTTTCCATAACTTTTGCTTTGTCGACGATTCGGATCCGAAACCCTTAGAATTTTCACAATATCCTATAAAGACTCCAATGTCGACTTTGGCTTTGAGCTTACCAAAGTCATCACGATCATTATTCGGATAACAAAGGGATCCAAATACATGAAAGTGTTTGAGATTCGGTTTATGGTTGTGGATAAGCTCATAAGGTGTTTTGTTGTGGCGCTTGGTAATCATTGAGCGATTACGAGTGTAGCATGCGATTGACACGGCTTGACCCATAAGTAATCCGGAAGTTTAGCATTGATTAACATCGTTCTTGCGACTTCCACTAACGTGCGGTTTCGTCTTTCAACAACTCCGTTTTGTTACGGTGTACGTGCAATAGATGTTTGATGCTCAATTCCACTTTCTCATAAAATGCACGAAGAGTTTGATTCACAAATTCGGTTCCTTTATGCATTACGATTTGTCGACGTGTTCGGGTGAACTTGAATTTTCGTGAGAAAGGTGATGATCATCTGTGGAGCTTGATCTTTACTTGAAGAAAATAAACCCAAGTCCATCTTGAGTAGTCATCTACAATTACCAAGATGTAGCGTTTGCCATTAATCGTCTGCAGCGCGCATCGGGCCACACAAATCCATGTGAAGAAGATGAAGCACATCTTGTGAGTTGTGTTCCACCTTTGAAGGAAAATGAGCACGAGTGCTTTTCCCTTGTTCACAGTGAGCATAGGTGATCTTTAGAATACCGAAATCTTGGGAGACCTTCAACTAGTTTGTATCGAGCAAGGTTGGTTATGGTTTGAAAGTTTAGATGTGAGAGGCAGCGGTGCCATAGCCAGGATTTTGTAGATGTAGCCTTAGAAAGTAGACAGATGGGAGATGAAGCAATCATGTCTTGCATTGAGATTGTGTAAAGACTTGATGTGCGTTGACCAGACATAAGATCGTTTCCTTGTAGATCACGAATGAAACAAGTTTTCTCCCTAAAAGCAACTTCCAAATCTCCATCACAAAATTGACCGGCTGAGAAGAGATTGTGACCGAGACCTTCCACATAATAAACTCTGCTAATTTCGATGTTCCCATTGATGTAATCTCCGAAGCCCATGATAGCCGCGAAGTGATCATTCCCGAATCGACGATGCCAATGAACTTTGATACAAAGTTTGATAACGATTTGAGATTGCTGTCATGTGTCGGGAACATCCGCTATCAACAACCCGAGGATGATCATGTATCACTGCATTCAACACAGACGACACGGATGGAATAGAAGTAGATGTGGAACCCGAAGAGTTAGAGGGTTCGATGCGAGATATAGATGAAACACACATGTTCATGATTTTAGGTATCCATGTAAAGCCAAGTGTATTATGTAACCATTTACGCCATCTCCAACTAGTCTTTGCTTTAGTCTTAGTGAATGCACTAGGTGGTACTACGATCCTTGGAGGTGATAATGGAGCTATAGGGACATCAATGCTTTTCTTAGAATCTAAAGAGGCGGTTTACCAAGCACGGACTTAGAAGCTTTAGTGGGCCTAGAGGTATTCCGTTTCTTAGGATTCCGTAAGCGAGACAAGATAGTTTTAGCAACACATTTATCATGACAATCGAAAAGCATACTTTTCGACATATAACACAAGAAGCTTCAAACTTAACATCAAAAGTACTTAAGGTTCAAATTCGTTACATCACTTTTTCTATTACATTTATCTAACGCAATGTCTAAAGTGGGTGCAACTTGAGTTTTATTCAAAGTCCTAGGGTGTTCTTCTACTTCAGCATTCTTTATTGTTCTTTTCTTACGTTGCAACTTCCTATTCTTCCTTGTATTGCTCCTAGGCTGTGAAGTGCGGGCGTTGGGAAAAGAGGCAACTATTCCTGTTTCAGTAGAGGGAAGCACATTAGTTTCTTGTGGTTTGTCATTAGATGTTCTAGAGTCATTTTGAATCTGTTTTGGTGCAGTTACTTTTGTGTTACTATCCCTATCTTGCTTAAGTATCACCAACTCTGCCTTTAGATCATGGATTTTGTGTAACAAATCTAGATTTTCAGAACGAGTGAGTCCGTCTCGTCGTAAAACATCTTTGGTATATGCGGATGATTATCAACATCTTTTGACGCTTTAGCACGAGTCTTTTGAGTAAATCAAATATGACACTATATTCCTTTTCACTTTTGAAATTTCTTGTTCATATTTTGAGATTTGACACTTCAAAGACACATTTTGGTCATCCAGTTGCTCAAGTTTAGGACAAAGAGTTTTGGTATGCAAGCTGGTTGATTTTGTTTTGCAAAGCGAGTTCACGATTATGACAATCTTTTGACACCATTGAAGGCGACGTTTTGCATTTGAAAGTTCGTTTAACAAGCGTTCATTTTCATCTTTTAAAGACTTGATTTGTGACACGATGTCGGTATTCTCAACAATTTCAACGAATCAACGATGTCGTGAGAGATATAATGAAATGCATATGCAAAAGAATGTAATAACACAACATTATGGATATCGTGAGATAACATCTTCCAAGAGTCGATCAACATCTTTTCGTAACATTTTCTTTTTACGTTTTGTATTTGAAATTGATGTTTCGTTTTGTTCGAAAACTCTTTTCATAAGTCCAAGCTCCTTGTGAAAATCCTTTCCCAATATATAGCACAATTTTTCAAATTTCGGACATGAGGTAAAATTCTTTTCGAAGAATATCTCTTTGTGCACGCATGAGAAGCGATTGAAAATGTTCAACTTTTATTTCAGAATGAAATTCAATTTCACGTTCCAAAAGTTTGATGTCCGAAATGAATGTTTCAAAATATTTTATAACTTTACATTTTTCGGCTAATGGTTTTATTTCACTGAGTGAAGGTAAAGGACCATTAATTTGTACAGTATTGGAAAGGGGACCCTCAGAAGTAGGTGTGATAACCCAAGGTGTGTTAGAAAAATCCTTTTGTGCAACGAAAGTGACGACTTTTGAATAGTTAAATGGTTTGTTATAAACAACATTTTCTAATTTTGATCGACTCTCGTCTTCTGCATCTAATTCCTCTTGACGATTATATTCAACAACACTCATAATGGAATCATCAACTCTATGTTACTGCACTTTGTAAACTTGAGTTTGGTTTGAATGCTCTGTTTGAAAACTTAGGTTTGTAATCGGCAAGATTCGGTCCATATCCATTTGGATTTGGTTTGAAAGTAAACTTTTGAATCGTTGTGATTGATTCACCATGTTTATAAACAACATTCGAAACTCTTTGATTTTGTTTTGTAAGTCGACAATTTCCTCAAGATAGTCATCTATTCGTTTTGTGGAATGCTTTTTGTACTCGAGAACTGTTTTGACAAGTTAACAACTCGAGACTTGGCTTTTGAGTTTCCAAGGTAAGGCGTTAAGTTGTTGTTTATGATCATGTTTCGATTGTTCTATTTGAGACAACAAAGCATTCTTGGATGCGACTAGATCACGTGTCTGTCGTTCTAATGATTTTTCGTTTTGATGAGATTTAGCAAAGCGACTTCAAAACCTTGTTCACGTTTTCTTGAGTTTTGAAAGCGTTGAGTTGCCTTTTAAGCATTCATTATCCCTAGTTAACGATTGCATTTTTTCCTTTTAATTGCTTGCAAATTTCCAATCGAGATTCTTGGTCTTTAATTAAGGTCATGAGCTCAACTTCTAGATGAGACGAAGGTTCATTTTGTTCAACGTGAGTCTCAACATGATCATTAGTCGGATCCTCAAGTATAACCACGGAGTCAACTTGATTATCAATGGTAACCATAAGGTCATCTTGATCGTCAAATATAACTACGGGGTCTATTTGATTATCTTGAATGAGATGTAGGCGGCGCATGTTGAACACTCGATCCTTGTCGGATGTAGATGTTGGTGAGATATCGGATCATTAATGAGTAAAGTTTGATCCGGTACACGAGACAAGCCGTCGATGTCATACTGCTGGGCTGTGTCACTCATGTGGAGAGCTTGCATGTGTGCCATCAACATCAACTGCTTGCATTAGCACTGCAAGTCCTCCATGTCATCATCGAATCTGCATCGCCATGAAGTTGTGTTCCTTGTTGGTAAGAGTTCCACCGACTTCATCCTTGAGAGCCAAGAGTAAAGCCTCTTTGTGATAAGCGCTTGCCTCTTGTCCTCGGCTTTGGGCATGCATTAGCGGATGACCCTTCTCATTACATTTATAACAACGAAGACCATTAACCCCATTACGAGCATTACCTGTTCAACCACTTGAGCCCTTTGTTGTTGTGGAGCACCCATGTTATTCCTTCCCATTGTATTAAACCCTTGACCACCGCCCATCGGCGAACATTACCACGATTACGAACTTCAACACGTCCATTGTTAACAACAGCTGATTCCTTGTGTTAGATGAGGTGCGAATGCGATTGTTGGATTTGTTAGAGTATCGGCGAAGGCTCTAGCAATCATGACAAACCCTTGTTGCAATGCATCAAAGCTTCGCATCTTCATTGGATTCAACGTAAAGTGCTTGATCATTGTTGTTGTTGTATGGAACCAATTGAGTTTCTTGAGATTGTTGCTTTGATGGATCATATGGTGTGATTGTTGCGATTGGTTGAGCGATGGGTTGTGGAGGATTCGTGAATCTGATTTGTAAGGTCGGGAATTGAGGATAACAAGCTTGAGCCCACAATGCTAATTGTTGATTGTCCGGAAGTGAAGGTGAAACAGGTTGTCCACGGATAACCCTTTCTTTGTCAACTTCTTTTGGTGGGGCTTCAAATAGTCGTACAACAATCCGTATGTAGCATGATGAAGATTCTTAGCTTGCGGATGAAAATGACATACTTTTCCCAATCGGGACCAAGACTACTCGGGAACTTAGTGTTGTTGCAATTCTTGGCATGATGATGTTGTGTTTGTCCAAGTCATTGATGATGTCGAGAATCGATGATGATATGACTCTAATGTCTCTCGGGTTCAATCATGAAGTGTTCATAAGCCAAGTAGATTTTGGATTCCATGTCTTCTTGATTGAGTTCGATGCCTTCCATGAGAAGATGAATATGTTCCCACATTGCTTTAGCGATCTTTTGAGCATCAACACTTGAAGGATTGGATTGGGTAATCCCAAAAGGATGTATTGCATTGCTAGCTCATCGGCTTGAAATGTAGAAGTTCATCGGTGATGAGGTCGAAAGAGTTGCAATGTTGGTGACATCATCTCTTGGTGGAGTAGCATTTGGATCTCCGGGTGTAATGACAATAAGGCATTTGAAATGGACCTTCCATGATGACCTTCTTTAAGAACTTTCCATGTGGCTTCTTTAGATCACAGAACCTAAAGAACCTTATCACCCATTGATCATAGTTTCCGGGAGTGAGCATTGGAGGTCTATCAAGTGATCCAACTTCATGTATGGATTGTTGGCTACTTAGAGCTTCACACATCTTTCCAAACCAAGACGGTTCCTTCATAGTATTCCTGGACGGATGTTGATTGTGAATGTTTGTGTAAGGTTGTACTTGAAGACTTGGTGGTGGTTGAACCATTTGTGGTGGAATTGCTCCTTGTTGTGGAAAATGTTGTTGTTGAAATTGTTGTTGATAAACTTGTTGTTGTAGATTGAATTGTTGTTGTTGTTGGTGAGTTGTTGTTGTTGTTGTTGTTGAGGATACACATGAGGAAAGTAGTTAGAGTATGGTGGTTGAGACATCTTGAAACTTGTGTTGATGATGGATCTTTGTAGTCGAATGAAACTTTGTTGATGAAGAGTCCTTAGGCGTAGAAACCAAGCTTAGGCAAAGAAAACCTTAGGCGTAAAACACCAAACTTACGCGTAAGAAGAATACTTACAGCGTAGGAGTAGCTTCGCGTAGGGTTAGTAAAACCTTAGGTTATCGTAAACTAAAGACTTAGCGTAGAAAACTTATCGTAAGTTTTCCTTAGGCGTAAGGCGTGCTTATGCGTAGGAAATGCTTAGGCGTAAGATTTTTTACTCGTAAGCTTTTATGCTTAGGCGTAAAACTAGGGTTTGCCCAAAAATCCTTTACACTAATCTCGGTGTAAAGATATCCAAAGTCGAAGTGTTTTCGGGCTTATCCAAGCAAGAAAACACCGAGTAAACCAAGAAAATTGAAGATCAAACCACGGATAACTTACGCGTAAGATTAGGGTTTTGTTCTGCGTAGGATTTTCCAAAGCGAGTTTTATGCCCAAAGATGTTTCTAAACCAGATTTTTGTGATGAAACGACTTCAATATCACCAAAATAACACAAAAGTGTGAAACTTGATGATCCAAACTTTTATACACCTTACGCGTAGAACCAACTACACGAATAAAACCAAGCTTAAAAACCAAGTAATACACGTAAAGTTTGAAACTTTTTGCCAAAAACTTAAACTTTAACACCAAATAACCTTTAAAGTACAAGAATCTTGGATTTGAAAGTGTAAAAATTAAAGCTTTTTGCGTTTGAAAGTTTGAGACCGAGAGTTACGCGTAGAACCAAAACAAACTTCAAAAACAAAATCGTTTCACCCAACTATTTGGCGATTGATACCACTGTTAGGTCACCATATTAGTAACACAAGCATCAATATAAGAAAGGAGATAAGATAGTGATCGGATGAACACTTAACACACACACACGTATGATAATAAGAAGAGTTATGCGTAGGTGAAATGTAAAAATGAACAACCAACCCTCAGTGAGGGTTTACAAGATTATTTATAGGAGGAACTAGGGCAACACACCAAGTTCCCATCCTTTCCTTATTGGGCTTGGCATAGGCTCATGGGCTTTCTACATGAGCCTAGCCTTGATTACTAACATAAAAGCCATAATTAAGCTAACTATTACATATTAATTACTAACACTTGAATTATAGTTTAGGAGTGATTCCAACATACATTGTTCCATCAATCAAGTTTTATTTTTATTTTTCAAAATTTTGTTTAGATTAATCGAAATTTACATTGTTCCAACAATTAATTAAAACATGTCAAAAGAAAAGATATGAGCATGAAAATATAGACAATAATATTGCAATGAAAAGTATAGTATAGTCTATAAATAGGTAGTCTTGAAACCATTGAATTTTATAATTCATTGATTTTATTCAACAAAGTAAAATCATTAGGAATTATTAAAAATAATGTAATAGTATAGTGGTTCCCTCTTGATAGGTTCCTGCCGATAGTTATATTGTTTACTCACGTTAGTGCGGTTCCTGCGATAGTTGAAGTTCTTGATGTTAGTTATTGTTTTTGCGGATAGTAGTATCCGTATTATTAGTATTTAGTTAGGATATGCATAAGTTATTTTAGGAAGAGATAATGCATATCTTTTACACGTTTTGTAATGAATGTATTAGGGTTTCTTATAGTATAAAAGAAACCTGCTGCTATGAGTATTGTCGTGCTTGAAAACATTCTTTAGTGAATTAATATAGATCCATAGAGGATCAAAGTATTTAGTTGTTATTTTCATCTTTAACTCTTGTGTTTATATTCCGCGTAAGCATAAGTTTATAAGAGATTCTCCATAGTTTACTTGTGTTTACATAAGTATTCTATCCGTTTCCTAAAGGCTCAAAAGATCTATCTAGTCTTGATCCAACAAGTGGTATCGAGCACGGTGAGAATCTCATCAAAGAAGATCACTTGTTGTCTCTTAAAACCCTAAAACTCTCTAACAATGTCGAGTAGGAGATAATGTGGAAACTCCTCGAGTAGCACTCAAACTCAACCAATTCAACAAGTTGTTACCACCACCATGTCAAACAATAATGCTAAGTTTCCTATCTCAAGAAGAATGAATATGAGATCGGGCAATGAAGATGGAAAATTGGATCACTAATAGTGATTACCATCTATGGAATGTTGTTCGAAGGTAGCATTGGGCCATATACAATCGTGTATATGTGATTTGATACAACAAAACTACATATGCTTCAATGAAGATAATTGAAGGACTTAATATGCATAATGGAGATTCTACAAGTGATGGAGTATATGCAAAATATTTATCTTTATTAAAGATATGAGAAGATCTTGTATAGAAGATTACAGAAGATATTGTTTTACTTGTAGAATAAGTTTGTAACCCTAGCATCTCTATTATATAAAGAGATGACAGGCACGTAGTTTATTAGACGATTAGAACTACACACAAAAACATACACGTCCCATATATTATTAGTTAGTTCATAGCTTCAAGGTTGAAAAACCCTATCACTATTAAGAGTGATCGTATTAATAATATTGAGGCTTAGTCTGATATTATTACTGTGTTCTGCTATTCTTATTGTTCGTGTTCTTCTAACTGAGTAGATTCCGCATACTCATTAAAGTTACAGGTAGAATTCCACTTAGTAGTTTTGTATTTATACAAGATTGCTAAACACTTTATAAGTTAAAGGTTAAAGATCCATACAACAACAACCGTCTCACAATTGGGATCTACATGTGGTATCGAGCCAGGATATTCTACATAAGAAGAACGAGTCTTGATCCAATGAAGTTTGCGATGATGGCCATTTTTACACATCATCCAGTGATCCAAACAAGAAGGTAAAATTCGTGTTAGCATCATGATTCTTATCAAACCTTGCTTAAAGATCTTGAACTTGAAAAAAGAGTCATAGAACATTAGGGCTGAGAAACTAGAATATTTATTTAATCTAGAAGCGATTGAAGCTAAAGTTCTTGTTTATAAAGATAATGAAGAAGCTTGACGAAAAAGTACAACCAACTAGAGTATCAATTAAAACTAAGTGATTGGAAGTTAGGTTGTAAGATATCGAAGTTGAAAAGCTCACCAAGGAAAGGGATGATCTTTTACAAAACTTGCTAGTCAATCTTGTGAATCTATGAAAAGTGAAAGTTTAGGTGAGAAGAATGCTACACTAGCTTCACCTACACAAACCGATAAGATTGATAGGAATAAGGTCAACATTGAAGATTGGGTTGAGCGTGATGATAAAGTTGTTCTGAAGGGTTTTCAAAGGTTAAAAGAAAAGAGCTTGAAGTCCGTGAAGTTTCTTGAACCTTTAGAAACCAAACTGTTAAAAGTCACAAAAGTCTAATAAAACCCTAGGAACAACAATAGTCCTAGAGGTAATCAAAGAGCTGGAATGAGATGATAACTCAAAACTCGGGAAGACTTTTGAGTTTCGAATAAAGCTTGCTATGTTTGTGGCGTTTGATCATCTGCAGTATACATGTAAACTCAAGAAACCGTTAGTGATCAAAAGCGGTATGGAACAACTCAAGGAGGATTAACCATAGAAATTTTCAAGTGATTCTAAATATCCTCGGAAAGAAGGTTTTTAACCCATCGCATGCTTACTAAACAAAGATTGAAACAAAGTATTGCTAGGCCAAAAGAAAGTCTTGCTAGGCCGAACTCGAGAGGATAGTGTTGTTAAGGCTTGAATGAGATGGGTTTGGAAACCTAAACAAGAAGAATTAGATGTTTCGACCACAAGAATCCATCAAAGATCTTAACACGATATGATTATGTTGATGCTTATGGAAGATTCAAGTCTATTCGGCTTGGGACTTCCAAAACATTAATTCTTAATGTATTGTGTGCATAGCAATTCATAGAGAGTGGGTGATTGAGAATTGCTATGGTGTATGGTGTCCGTGAACATGAAAGTTTCTGGTGTTTATTTATTATTATTATTTTTTTTGACGCATATAATTGGTTAACTTTTATGATGAGACGTGAAGGATTTGTCGAAGTCAACGACCTTGATTTTCATTGGACCATTGGTTTAATCGGATGGTGGAAAATTCATTGTTAAAGTTTTGATCGTCTACTTCGCATGGCAAAGAGATTTAAAGATTTGAGTTATAATCTTCTACAACGCAGTGCATGATTCTTACGGTGGAAGTATTTTTTGATTGGTCTAGAAGCGCATGGTTCTACAGTGGACGTGTTTAATGATTGGTGATTAATATTAATTGATTATGAAGTCAAACGTAGTGAATATTGAATTTAGATTGGTCAAACGTTGCGGCATATATATGAATGATTGAATCTCATTAATTTCGGTCAACGTGTGAGATAGTATTTTAATTGGTTCATGGTACAAATACGATTTGATGAAGATTTATTTGTCACGTGATATACTGGGATCTACGATGGTGATTACTTTGTTTTGTCGTCTTATGAGAATGTGAATCTCATATTTTAGTTACATTGGTCAATCGGACGGTAGATTTAATAATGTGAAGTTGAGTTCCAATCATTCGACCTTTGATCTTTCTTGCGTGATTTATGATCTGTACGAGGGTAAAAGCCAAAGCAAGAATAAGATTATCGGTACAAAGTACAAGGTTGTGATTTAATTCATTGGGACTATTGATTCAACGTACTGCTTTGCTAAATTGAACGTACTGTTCATATTTTTCAAAGTACTGCTTCGTGATTTCACAAGGTGCTGCTTGAATTTTTCAAGGTACTGCTTATATTCAATGAAGGTACTGTTATGATTCAAAATCTTGCTGCGTTTTGAAGGTCTTCTTTGCAAAGAACTCGATGTTTATCTGAAATCTTCTTGAGTGAATCAAAGTACTGCTCCTTCCCAAAGAACTGCTCATGGTTTATTATGAGACAATTTGAAATTAAGGGGAAGTCGAGATTAAAGTTTGTTATGGATTTTTGTACGCTATTGGGTAACACATGGTTTGATTTCTCGGATGCTTTATGGTTATTATTTTTGAGAATTCAAGAGCCGGTTAATATAAATTTCAGGGGAAGTGTATACAGGTTGCTTATCTTCACAGGTTCCTTATTCGATGATTACAAAAAGGGGAAGAAGTTAACATGAAGATTATTTGCAGCTTATTTATGTGTGTTTGTTTCATTCACGGAGATGATTACATCTCAACTTCTCTATTTAAGGGGAAGTTCGTACACGACTTTGTTTATTTTGTCATCATTAAAAAGACAAAATAAATACAAGAATGAAACAATGGGAATGAAGATTATCGTCATTGAAGATTGCTGAATTCATGAAGATAGTTTTGTAATATCAAATAGGGGAAGATTGTTGGGCCATATACAATCGTGTATATGTGATTTGATACAACAAAACTACATATGCTTCAATGAAGATAATTGAAGGACTTAGTATGCATAATGGAGATTCTACAAGCTGATGGAGTATATGCAAAATATTTATCTTTATTAAAGATATGAGAAGATCTTGTATAGAAGATTACAGAAGATATTGTTTTACTTGTAGAATAAGTTTGTAACCCTAGCATCTCTATTATATAAAGAGATGACAGGCACGTAGTTTATTAGATGATTAGAACTACACACAAAACATACACGTCCCATATATTATTAGTTAGTTCATAGCTTCAAGGTTGAAAACCCTATCACTATTAAGAGTGATCGTATTAATAATATTGAGGCTTAGTGCGATATTATTACTTGTGTTACGCTATTCTTATTGTTCGTGTTCTTCTTAGCCTTCTTGAGTAGATTCCGCATACTCATTAAAGTTAAGGTAGAATTCCACTTAGTAGTTTTGTATTTATACAAGATTGCTAAACCCTTTATAAGTTAAAGGTTAAAGATCCATACAACAACAACCGTCTACAATTGGGATCTCTGATGTGATGAAAGAAGATTGGAAGAGATACTCAAGGAACATAATAATTCTTCATCCTGTTTTTCTTGATGAACATATTGCGGTCGTAGGAAACCAAGGCAAGGCAATCTTGCTTGATCACTTCGAGATGACCATATGGGTGATTTTCATCACCTTGATGATGCAAAGGAAATCAGGTTGGCCATCAAAGCAAGGTTTGGAGGTAATGACGAATCCAAGAAGATGAGAAAGACAATGTTGAAGCAGGAGTTCCAGGAGTTCAAGATCTCTGAAGAAGAAGGCATACACAAAGGCTATGATAGATTTAAGAAGATGTTGAGTCAACTCAATCAGATGCAGTCAAAACCAGACAATGAAGACTGCAACACCAAGTTTTTAAGGGGTTTACCTTCTTCCTGGGATAGGTTTGCATCACACTCAAGGCAAAGGGTGGTCTTGCGTACTTAAGCTTTGATGACCTGTACAACAAGCTCAGGACTCTTGAAATTGATATCAAGGGTCACTCAAGCTATTCTCTCACTCCAACTAATTCAACATTTGTCAGTACTACTAGTGCTAATACCAAGAAGTCGTATGCTGATAGCTCAAGCTCATCATCAACATCAACCATATACACCTCTTCTAGACCAAGAAATCACGCAAAGTCTGGCAATGTGGTGGAAGATGTACTTTATTCATTTGTTGCTGAAAGTGAACCTCAACAACAGCTAGCATATGAAGATTTTGATCAGGTTGATAAGTGGGACTTAGAGGAATTGGATATAAAGTGGCAGATGGCTATGCTTTCAGTAAAAGTCAATAGGTTTGAAAAGAAGTCTGGAAGAAAGACCAATTTCCAGGGAAGGGATCCATTAGGTTTGACAAGAAGAAGGTCGGTGTTATGAATGCAATCAATGGGTCACTTTGCTGTGGAATGCACCGAAAAGAAGGAAGTGACAAGAAAGATACTGCATTCAAGCTCAAAGAATATGAGGAACCTAAAGCCACGTGTTTGTGGATTCAATGATTGATTGATTCGCTCATGAGGCGAAGATAAGGAAGGTGGTGCTTCTCATCAGTTTGATGCTTCTTTGAGAATTTGCTCTAATGGGTATCTCATCTCAGGTAAATACTTGTATATTTGGTTGTAATGATAAATATGCTGCCCTTAAAAAGGAATATGATGACATTGAAGGCCAATATAAAGATTACTATGTTCAGGTACAAGCCTATAAAAATACAGTTAAAACTTTGGAAAAACAAAAGGTTGGTACCAAAATAATCAATTGGCTTATGAAGAGAAGATTAGGGTGCTAGAAAGAGAATTAGAAAATACTACTAATCTGTTAAAATTTTCTGAGGGTGAAAATGCTAAGGTAAACTTAGAAAAAGAGGATTTAAAGTCTAAGTTAGACAGTGAAGTGGCTAGACATAAACACTGGCAAGAACAATCTAAGCATCTAACTAAATTGATTAACAGTTCTATGTCTGTAAAAACTAAGATGGGGTTGGGTTTCAGTGACTATATAGGTCCAGATGATGTTTATGACCCTGATGACTATAGTACCTTTAACCCTGTCTTTGATGCTGAGGAAGACCTTTATCGAAAACCTGTTAAGTATCTTAAAGAAGGAGAAATTCATTCACTTTCTCCACCAATAACAGGAACATTTAAGCCACCCTCCCCAGACGCAGACTTTGATGAATCATACATGACCTATGTCAAAAAGTCCAATGACTTACCTGACACTGGCAGTGAATCTAATGACTTTGTCTCTTGTTCTTTCAGTGATAGGACCTCAGGGACCAACTCCAGTGACTTTGCGAGTTGTGATTCAAGTGACAAGTCCGCTCACTCAAGACCTTGACCCGCCCCAAGAGTTCTTCAGTGATGAATCCACTTCAAAGATCGTAACATATTGGATTTCACAAACACATCATAACATGATCAAGTGGGCGTATAATTCAAGGTTTTAGAGAGAAAGAGTTAGAGGTTTGGGAACTTAGTGAGAGAAAATGAAAGTATTATTATGAGCTCCAACTCTACCTTGGGAGGTAGAGAGTATTTATAGTCTTACACAATTGCCACCTACGGGCATGGATCGTGCATACAGCTGGTAAAGACCATCCGTCCACCACGGTGGTACACAACTAAATACTACATATCATTAAATAATTTACGACTCGAGCTTTCTAACGATTACATATACTTGATGTGACCGACTCTTTAATAACTGGATTTACTAAATCCTAATAATCTCCCCTAAGGGAGGTTGTTAGGTCACTAGTTTTACAACACAAGCTTATAGAGAAAGAGATGAAGGCGATTGAACAAGTATCAAACACACACACACACAATATAGTATACGGTTAGCGTAGAGAGCATGTGAAAGAAATAACTTGAACAACCAACCCTCAAATGAGGGTTTACAATAGTTATATAGGCAAGGAGCTAGGGCAACACTCCTCTCCTTCCTATTCCTTATTGGGCTTGGGCCTCGACATGGGCCTTCTACATAAAATTGGACCTTAAACAAACATAAAGGCGTAATAAAGCTACCTATTACATATGAAATATAAATACTTGAAATCTTGTTTAGAGTGATTCCAACAATCTCCCCTCAAGTATATATGAATGTAAACGGTGAAGGCGTTGATGTAATAGTAGCGGTGACGCCTTCGACATTCTTCTTTCTTGTGAGAGGAATAGTCTTGATTCGAACAATCTCCCAGTGTAGAGATCGTTAACTTTGAACAGCTCGCTTTGGCGTCATCATTTACTTTGTTCTTTGATCATTGTTCTTTGTGGTGAAAGTGATAGTATGTTGTTGTCTCGCATCGATGCGCCTCGTGTGCCTTCATTGCTCCAAGTGTCTCCACGTCATTCTTCAACATGCTCACACGCTCTTTGACGGTGGAAATCAATCTTGATGAAGTTCTTTAAGTCTTTAACTTTGTAGATTCTTTGGTTGATGAAGAATCATTCGATTGTGTTGCATTGAATAGAACTTCCATTAGTGATGATGTTGGCGTGAGCATGAGAAGAATCAACACGATCATCCCGCTCCGGAGCTTCCATAAGAAGAAAACATTGCAAGCGGTTAGAAATAAGCGGTTTCCGGCACTTACAAGTTTGAACTTGAGAGTGTTAACGACATAGTGTGAAAACACAACTCTAATTCTTACAAAGGCCGCTCTGAACTGAGTCCCACAAGTGAGATAACGCGATGTACCAAGTACATCTACGATTCGAGATGAGTCGCCGAGGTACATCAAGCATCACCTCACGATCAGACCGTTTGAGACACACTCCGCGTAATCCACGGGAGTTACCGAAGCGACCGCTTGTCGAGGTCATTTGATGTTGACCGCGGCGGAGTTTCCATTCAATCACCGAGGATCACAGATGTGAACCTCTCATAAATGTTCTCGACAGTTGCTAAGATCGTGAAGGACTCGATATGAACCATCGAATCATCAAGATCTTATTTGTTGATCAACAAGTGATTAAATGTCAAGTGTTCCTAAGAGATCTTTTGATGAATCTCGTGGCTCTAGACTCAATAGTGCGTTTGGTTTTCTGAGCGGAGACTAGGGAGAGGGTCTCCTTCTTCAATACCAATGATCTCAAGAGAAAGCCAATAGTTTATGTAGGGTTCCTGTGAGAATGAAACAAGCTTCATTGAGAGAAACTTGAGTGGCTAAGAAGGTTTAGTGCATCGTCCATTGGGTCCATGACGACTTTTATTCTTCAATACCGGTGTCACTAAGTGACAACCAAGAGTATATGAATTGAACCTTATGTCCTTCCTAAGTTGAATAATCTGGAGGGCTATTTCTTTTCACCCTTTACTTTACATTTCTTTTGATTCTTCAACTCCTTCTTTCTCCGATTCTCATTTCTCCTTTTATAATCATTCCTAAGGACTTCTAACACTAACTAATGGTAGTGTCCTTGGGTAGATCCCTCCGGCTCTGGCGGATCATAGGACAGTTATTCCTAACCTTAGTCACCTTATAACTCCATGACTAACCTATGTTTGCCATTATAACCATTGTAAGTAAACAATATCTCTCAAAGGGTTTGTAGATGAAAACATGTTTGAACCACGGTGAGAGATAAGTTTTGCATAAATACTCCCCTCCATGTGCTTAATAGTTTTATGGTTAAATGCACGGTGAGGAAAGAGCGCACTTTATGAATTGATCCACTAAAGATAGACAATCTCCCATGAGACACGGTTACGTTGAATAGTTAAAGAGTTACATTGTCAGTTTTTAGGTGACAACTAGCTCTAATAACTACCTTGAAGGTGTAGACAAACCTCGAAAGGTTGTCATACCCGTCAGAGTTCATGTCTATCAAGAGCTTCTCGAATGGTACATTCTACTAAGACAAGTCCTTTGCGAGACACGTTTACATCACTAGCGGACTAGCTTGAAATTATTACCCGTCCAGGACAAGTCTTTTCGAGTTACAAACAGTTTAGTACCGTCAATTCGTTGGTTAAGTCTGGGGTACACGGATTCATTTGCATTTTGTACAACATATTTCTTATCACATAATTTTCTCCCCCTCAAAAATGGCATATTAGATGTTATTTTTGAAACATTTTGAGAATAAATATGACCATTTTGAGTGTTGCGGGAAGAGTGACCACTGTGAACAATTTGTGAACAAAGTTTTAGTTCAAATACTCCCCCTCAACTAGTGATATAAACGGTTGAGGTTTTGAAATCATATGGGAAGTACTTGTCTTTTGAGCAAAACCTTGAAAATGAAAGGTTTGATAGGTTTTACTAAAAATAAGAAGCTTTCGCTCCTTTTATAAGGATTGTGGCAATCGAGGCGTACCACGGGTCCTTTCTTGACACTTACGGGTTGTACATCATTATGTGTGCACAAGCCATGCACATATATAATCATACATCCAAAATTATATGAAGGAAACCAATTAAGGGTACCGAAGTGCGGTGATATTCCGAGTGCGCACCGGCGTTGAAAGCCGATGATGTTTCTCCCAGTCGACCACCAACATAGCTCTCCGGTCGTCAGGCGATCCTTCAACAACCGTTCATCAATCAAGGTGATGATACGTCTCACATCCCTCCTTTCCCGAGAATTCCAACGCTTAGGATTCCCAATTTTATTGCGTATATCCTTCAATCAGTATGCTAATCCATCCCTAACCATCTTCAAGGTATGATCCCGAATTTGTGGAGCTCACTACACGCCATTAAACAGTTCTGCGAAGTTCACTGCGGTAAACAATGCCGAAAGGTTTCTTGATGAGCGTAAGTTGTTTGAGCCGGTTGATGTCGGGAAGGTCAAGTTGTGGTGGAGTGAAGTTTACGTTTACGATATGATTCAACACCATCGGATATCTTCGACACGTTCTTTGATCACAATGCGTCTAATGAAGATGAGAACCGACTTGATAAATTCACGTTGAACTTCATCGAAGCTGCCTCATACGACCACTCGCTTTGGCAAGATACATGTCTTCGATGTCGTTGAGGACAAGTTCTCAAAGTCGACTCGAGAATCCATAGTCCTGTTCATCTTGTCGTTTGACTATGATATTCTTTAAGAATGTGTAGTCCCACTTAGACTTGAGATCAATGTGTTTGATGGCCACGATGTCCTTAGAGTCAGACACCGCATGTTGAGACTTGAACCAGCAGACACAGAGTAGATTCTTCGTTCGTGCCAATGATGAATCCCATACAATGCATCTTGGTCATATGCTTGCGTTGTCGAAAAACAAGTGGGTTGCACGTTCCTCGATAGCTATGCGCTTAGAGTAAATGGTCATGGAATGGAAGAGTCAATGATGTAGTGTATTTTCTCGAACCATCGCCACCATGGAGAAGAAATTCGTGTCTTTGTTGAAGAAATATCGGAAGGAATCCTTGGTTAAATCTGCTTGGCCAATGGTTGGTAGAGGTTTGGTCCAATCGGTGTAGTATGGAGGTTGTCCCTTTGTGTGAAGTCAATGTTTGCTTCGGATTGAGCCAATCCATGTTGTTAGACATAGCTCGAGCGATGTTCTCAAGATGATATTCGACCTCGAGGGCACTTTCGAGTTTGTCTTTCCATAATTGAAATGCTTCATTCTTGATTCGCTTCAATTGATTTCGTCATTTTCTTCACATGGAACTTTTCTTGCAGCAGCTTTGCATGCTCCAATGTTGAACCATCTACCAATTCTTGACCTTCATCGTAGGGAGTTTGATTGACAAGTGTGGAGAACCATTCAAACTCTTGGTTTTATCGTCATCTAGCCATGATACGACTCAAAATTTGAGTCGTCGTCTTTCTTCTTTTTGGAAGGCTTTGATGATGCCGTGGTTTCGCACTTGTTTGGGTGAGGTGGGTTGTTGTTGGGGCTCAAGGACCTCTTCATCGTCACCACCCGTGTACTCAAAGTAGTCACCGTTTTATGAGTCGGGGTGGTAACTCGGAATTGTCCCGAGGTTTTCGGTTGAAGAACGAGTAGGAGACCTTTGTTGAGTAGGGGTCCGTTGGGGAGGAGGAGGCATCGAAGAAGATTCACCGGATCGCTTCGACGTTTAGGTGCGAGTCTTTATCCTTATCCTTATCTTCATCGTCTCGGGACGTTTGCTTTTCCGCTTCAAATCTACAAGCTTCTTGAAGTTGGTAGTCTAGCAATGCTTGATACTTTTTTCTTCTTGATTGAGCATTGCGGATCGTGGCGACATTTGTGTCACAAGCTTGGCTACCAATTCATTATTCGAGAACACGACCGAATCGGTCGGATTGATTGTGACGGTTAAGGCGTTGATCGAATAGTTTGTTTGGTGATCGCATCGATTTGGATAAAGTTGTCTAGTGAATAACTCCTTTGTGACTTTAGGAACGTATTCCGAAGGTACTTTTAGTGTAGCCTTGATCATTTCGTTCAGATTCCTCCCGACGGTGTTGTATCATGAATTCTGAACAAACTTCCTTTCCTTTTGCATCTTTTCATTCTCATCATCTGAGATCTTGTATGTGATCAGCAAAGAAATTCAGCTTCTTGTTGAGCACGTCTTTCTTTCTGACTTGTTTGACAGCTTTGGTAATCCGTTCATGAGCTTGAGAAATACAAGATTTAGGTGGTTTCTTCACTGATTTGGATGATGATCTGGTTGACTTTGTTGATGGTGGTGGTGATGAATGAGATGAAGAGTCTGATGATGAGGAGACGTGAGAAGACTTCATGTCCTTAGGAGTTTCTGAGGTTTTCTCCTTTGAATGCGTTGGACCTCCTGAAGAAACTTTGAGTAATCATCCTCGTCATCCTTAGACTTTTCTTTCTCGCCCAGCTTCTCAAAATCATACTCAATAGTGTCTTCAATGTGCTTTTGTTGTTGCACAAGAGGGTGGCACCAGCTCCCTTATCGGGTTGATTAACCGCATCGGGAGATGGTTTAGAGTGGGCAAGACCACTTGAGCCTCGGGCCACCCATTTGATCTTTAGCAAATTCAATGACCTTTTGAGTGTGTCGGACATTGTGAAACTTTTTCCTGTATGATTTATCCAATTGCTCTTCTTCATCTTCGAGCTTTCATCACGAGGTACAAGTGCGATGTCTTCTTTTCCTTTAATAGTTTGAGGACTTGAGGTTTTGGTCTTGAGGGATTTTCATCCTTCTTGCTTTCAGTATGAGATCTCTTCATCGATTCGAGAGTCTCGAGTCCTCGTCCTAAGTTGTCTTTGTGGTTCAAGTGAAAGGATCGGAGTGGCTTCACGAGAAGGAACTTTCTTCTTAGGAGTGGGTTTCCTCTTTGGAATGGGTTTCTTCTTAGGAACATTCCTTTGACTATCTGTACTTGTGACACTTCCAAAGACTTCCTTTCGGTTCTCCTTACCGGTGTACGGAAGATTTTTCATCGAGGTGACCAACTTTGCCTTGTTTGACCGCTTCGGATATCTCTTGTACGTTTGAGCTTCGACATCTTCGCTTAGAAGGAAATCAAAAGACAAAGACCTTGTTTCTTTGTAGGCGTTTCCTTGATTCTTACGTATAGAATAGGTTCCGTCAACATGTCGTGATTGTTGGGGTCATTGAGCCTCTTGGGGATGTCGGGATGAAGTCCAAGTGCTCTTTGGATCAACAATTTGGTATATCGATGTAGGAATCTTTGAGCCAAGTTTGTTGAGAAATGACATCATGTCATCCCAAATCGAGCTTCAATAGCGATGTGTTTCATGTTGACGAATGCCCAAAATATTTGCGCTTCTATGAGCTTAGGATGCTCATAGCATTGTCACGACCGAAAATGTACTTGGTGATGATCATGTAGAGTGTTCTCCGTGGTTGAGGAATACTCTTAAGCTCTACTAGAGTGCTTGTTGATTACTCCTGTAGCCTCGTCATAACCGATATCGATTAAGAATTGGAGAGTGAGCTCTTGTTGGTGAGGCATATAGTTTGGTTGGATCGACTTGAGAATTAAGAGAATGACCCTCAAGTCTGCAGTGTAATGATGACTTGTTTGTGATTCGAGTCACCTTCACAGCTTTGTCCTTTGACCCTTTCCATAGTGTTCCGGAACTGTTGGATGTAGATCTCGTGGGGCGATTGCGAGTTAGTAAGCATGTTCGATATGGATGAGTCCTTAGAATATCAATAGCAATGAGACATGAAGATTCGAGCAAGTGAGGGTGTCAAAGTCAACACGGAGGTTATTCTTTCCTATCTTCATTGGATAGCCATGAGGATAGATATCGACAATGGAGAGAACTTGGTGCATCCACATTCATTTGTTCACCATGTCGTGATCTCGAAATAACATTAGCCAAAAGAACCAACATATCGAAAGACATAATGTTAGTCGAGAAGGTCTTATTGTCTAGTTATTGAATGTACAAAGTGTCAATGATTGTTCTGAGTCCTAAGTCACTTGTATGTTCAATAGTTCAATGATATCGTGAAATGTTTCATGAGTTAGTTAACTTTAAGTTTTAAAGTTTATGTTATCACTTATTGTTCACAATATATCGACGATTTAAGTTTATTAGTGACATTTTGGATTCGTGATGATATGATTAGTTTATTTACAAGTTTGTACACGTAACAATTCATCATGAAGGTCAATTCCAGGGATAAGCGTAGTTTTGGCAAAGTTATGTGAGAGCAGATTGATATATGCTTAGGCGTAAACTTACGCGTAGAATCCTATCTTCACGCGTGGATGTTACGCGTGGGAAATGGAGTCCTTATGCGTAGAGCTTATGCGTAGGCATATTTATCCTTACGCGTAAGGCTACTCGTAAGAGTTGACCTTAAGCGTAGGGGTCATCGTTCACGCATATCCTTCACAGGATACGCGTAGTCCATTGTAGAACCTTAGCGTGAAGCTACGCCAGAAGACAAGTCTTACGCGCCAATCTATGCGTAAGGTAGTCCTTATGCGTAGATAATCAAATGACCTTGATTCTGAATTATAAGTGTAGCAATCCTGAAATAAATCCATCAAATCATCAATATTAGCACATACATTCAGTTTATCAATAGAACATGGCACTAACATATGTTACACAGTTATCGTAGAATTGCATCGCGTAGACTAAACCCTAGATCTACGCAGTATGGAATCTAGCCATGGATTATGCACCAAACTTTTCTCGTAGCTCTAAGTTGTTGTATGAGCAAATATACCAAGTTATAACATCTAACTCATGGTGAATCAAAATACCCAATCTTATGAACCTTAAACCCTAATTTCAAAATCAATTAATCGTAGTTTCGGTAGTTATAGAGCAAGGATATGATTAATTCAACATTATATGAACATAACCCAAAGAACATTTAGACCAAAAACACTTCACATTTAGAAGAACCCAAATCCACGCATAAACCCTAAGTTTCAAAATCAATCAATTTATGTTTCTGTGTAAGATTTGAGGATAAAGATATCATCATTGATGCTAAAGGCACGTTTTGAAACAATCTTTTTAACCAAAAACACACACACAATGATTATGTGATCATACGCTTATGCGTAGATCACAAAATCACGCAGAACACATATTTTAGCCGTTGGATTTGCGTGATATTAAAACCCTTAGCTTAAAACTATGTTTGGATCATTAAAACACTCACAATTTGATGATCGTAACAACGGATTTCTTGAATGAATCTTAGGCGTAGATGAGATTAGGTTTAGTAATAAATGTGAGTGAAAGAGTTAGGTGGAGAGGTGTTTTATTAAAGTTGACTTTAAACTTTGGCGCTTTTAGTCCTCCACCTTGCCTTTTTCAAACCAAGCCTTTAACTTCCATTTAGGTTACCAAACAAAGATTTTTGAGAAAGAATCATGACGACACTCCCCCGACTTGAGAAAATAGTGAAAGGTTTTTAATTAAAGTCCGAGGAGTGTCTTTGAACCGAAATTTACCACCATTTGTAAAGAATCAACGAGATGTGATAACATGCAAGTACGAGATGTTTTGAAACAGTTAATGGATTATTTTCTCCTCAACACTTGATCGGAAAAATACGAAATTTGAGAGATGCAAGTGTTGACGGAAGAACAGTACTTGCCATGTTAAAGAAAATAGATGAGAAGAATATTTTTGTTGTTTTATCGATTTTATATTTTTGTATTTTGTTTTGAAAGATTTTATTTATTTACAAACGATGTTTTGGTGTTTGATGGGTTTTAAGATTGTTTTAAGAGGTCATCCAATTCCTCTTGAGTCAACACCTCATACCAATTCGTGGACCAGCTCATTAAACCTAGCGGGAGGCAAGGCTTTGGTGAGCGGATCCGCCAATTGGTATTCGATACCAATAAAGTATAATTCAACGGTACTGCTTCCACATGATCCTTGATGAAATGATAGCGTAGATCGATGTGCTTTGATTTGAGTCTTGAATCGAGTTGCACGAGATTGCAATGGCACTCCGATTGTCGCATGATACATCGGGATTACATCAAATACATAACCATAGTCTTTGAGTTGTGTTCGCATCCGGATGACTTGAGCACAACACGCGGACATGGCTACATATTCCGCCGGTTGATGACGATGTACAATCCTGTTTCTTTGATTGCCAAGACACCGGTTTATCACCGAGAAATTGTAGAGCTCTGAAGTACTTTTTCTTGAGTCTAAGCATCCTGCGTGATCGCCACGAAAAGCTATTAGTTCAAAACCGTAATCCTTCGGATACGGATCCCAAATTAATGGTTCCCTTTATGTATCGGAGGATTCTTTTAGCCTCGAGGTGTGTTTCATTGGTCGCGATCGATAACGGGAGCATAGATAAACGGCAAAGACAATATCGAGTCGCTAGTTGTTAGATACATGAGGGACCCAATAATACTTGGTATTTGGTGGGTCAACTAATTTCCATGTAAATCAACATCTAGCTTCTTGGTATGAGTCATTGGTGTGGCATAAGTATCACGGTTTTCATTCCAAATTTGTTTAACAATTCAAGGGCATATTTGGGTGACTCAAGAAAATACCACGGGTGATTGATGAACTTGCGGTCCTAGAAAGAACGTAAGTTCACCCATCATGGACATTTCAAAATTTTTCTTCATGAGTTTTGCAAAAGCGATTGAAAACTTTTATGTGTTGACCCAAAATGATGTCATCCACGTAAATTTGAACAATTAAGATGTGTGCCCGTGATATTGTATGAAAAGAGTTGGGTCAACCGAGCCTTTGGTGAAATTATTGGCAATGAGGAAAGATGATAGCTTATCGCACCATGCCCGAGGGGCTTGTTTGAGACCATAAAGAGCTTTGTTCGGTTTGTAGACATGGTTCGGGAACTCGGGATCAACGAATCCATCCGTTGGTGACATAGACCGTTTCTTTAAGTTGTCCATTTAGAAGCGCCGTTTGACATCCATCGATAGACCGTCATGTTCATATGAGCGAACGCGAGAAATATCCGAACGACCTCAAGGCGAGCAACCGGAGCAAAAGATTCTTCAAAGTCTATCCTTCTTCCTGACGATAACCCTTAGCAACGAGGCGTGACTTGTTTGGGATGACGTTCCTTCACATCCAATTTGTTTTCCAAATCCATTTGAGACCAATGACGAGACCCTGTTGGTCTTTCAACCAGTTCCCATACTTCAAGACGTTTGAATTGGTTGAGTTCTTCCCGCATGGATTCAATCCATTGTCTTTGTCATTGCGTCTTTAATGTTTTAGGCTCAGTTAGCGAGACGGTGAGTGCATAAATGCAATGTTCACCGTCGAGTGAAGACGTTGTCTCGTAATGACCGGTTGATTCGGGTTGCCAATAATGTTAGCTAGAGGATGGTCTTTTGTCCATCTATGTGTAGAGGTTGATGTTGATATACATTGTGCAGATTCGAGGATTCAAATGGTTTGTTGAAGATTCCGCAACATCCGGTGCAGCATCTCATTAGCAAACGGGTTGAAGAACGATTTGGATCAAAATCTGCGGTGGGGGTACTTCATTCGAATATCATCACCGGTTCATCATTGTTGGGCGGTGTGTTCAACTGTTGTGTTGGAGTCAATTGGTGTAGGTGCATCTTCAACAAAGTTGTTGTAGCAGTGTATCGGTATAGGAATATGATCGGGTTGTGCAATGAGCAATGGATACACCAGAGCACGTTCATCAATATCATCACGAACATAGGAGCAAATAACCTTTCCATTTGTTGACGAGTTAGTGAGGGCTTTCTTCGGTGATGATGGGGTTGAGGAAGTTTAAGCGGTTGTGACGGGTTCTAAGTCATATACTCGGAAGCCATTTCCGTGAGTTCATCGAAATGAGCATGAATCGTTTCCATTACCTCCTTAGTTCGACGATTCCAGTTCGAAACCTTTAGAATTGTCACAAGATCCAATAAAGACTCCAATATCGACTTTGGCTTTGAGCTTTCCAAAGTCATCACGATCATTATTCGGATAGCAAAGGGATCCAAATACATGAAAGTGTTTGAGGTTCGGTTTATAGTTGTGGACAAGCTCGAAAGGTGTTTTGTTGTGGCGTTTGTGATCATGGAACGGTTTTGAGTATAGCATGCGAGAGATCTGACACGCCCATAAGTAACTGGAAGTTTAGCATTAATTAACATTGTTCTGCGACTTCCACTAACGTTCGGTTTCGTCTTTCAACAACTCCGTTTTGTTCGTGTGTCCGTGCAATAGATGTTTGATCTTGAATTCCCCACTTTCTCATAAAATTCACGAAGGGTTTTGTTAACAAATTCGGTTCCTTTGTGCGTCCGAATAATCCCGACGGTGTTGCGGAGTGAACACATATCTTTGTGAGAAAGGTGATGATCATTTGTGGAGCTTGGTCTTTGCTACGAAGAAAATAGACCCAAGTCCATCGTGAGTAGTCATCAACAATTACTAAAATGTAGCGTTTGCCGTTGATCGTTTGCACACGCATCGGGCCACACAAATCCATGTGAAGAAGATGAAGCACATCTTTGAGAGTGTTCCACCTTTGAAGGAAAATGAGCACGAGTGCTTTTCCTTGTTCACATCTTGAGCAAAGGTGATCTTTTGAATACCGGAATCGTGGGAGTCCTTCAACTAGTTTGTGTCGAGCAAGGTTGGTGATGGTTTGAAAGTTTAAATGGGATAGACGACGGTGCCATAGCCATGATTTTGTAGATGTTGCCTTTGAAAGTAAGCAAATGGGAGAGGAAGCAACCATGTCTTGCATAGAGATAGTGTAGAGACTAGAATTACGAGCGGACATAAGATCGTTTCCTTGTAAATCACGAATGAAACAAGTTTTCTCCTAAAGCAACCTCCAAATCTCCATCACAAAATTGACCTCATCGAAAGCAGTTGTGACCGAGGCCTTCCACATAGTAAACCCTGCGATTTCGATGTTCCCATTAACATAATCTCCGTAGCCCATGATGGTGCGCAAGTGATCGCTCTCGAATCGGCGGTGCCAATGAACTTTGCAATAAAGTTTGATAACATTTGAGATTGCTCGTCATGTGTCGGGAACATCCGCTATCAACAATCCAGAGAATGATCTGTATCACTGCATTACACAGGCATTTACACGGATGGAATAGAAGTAGATGTGGAACCCGAAATGTTAGAGGTTCCAAAGCGTATATCGATATACACACATTCATAAGTTTAGGAATCCATTTAAATCCTAGTGTGTTATATATCCATTTTGCCATCTATAACTACTCTTTGCTTTAGTCTTAGTGAAATCACTAGGTGGTACAACATTCTTAGGAGGTGTGGCGGAGCTACTGTGATAGCAATGGTTGCCTTAGAATCTAAAGATGGTGGTTTACCAAGCACGACTTAGAATGATTAGTTGGCCTAGAGGTATTCCGAATCTAGAGATTATAGCTTTAGCAACACATTTGTCATGACAATCGAATTCATACTCTTTTGACAAATATCACAAGGTGCATCGATGAATATCAAAGGTACTTAACGGTTTAGCATTCGTTACATCACTATGTCTATTACATTTGCCGACGCAACATCTATAGTGGAAGTAACATGAGTTTTATTCGAGTCCTAGGGTGTTCTTCTACTTTAGCATTCCTTATTGATCTTTTCTTAGGTCGCAACTTCCTATTCTTCGTTTGGGTGCTCCTAGGCCGTGAAGTGCGGACGCTTGGAAAGATGCAACTATTCTGTTTCAAGAGAGGGAAACACATTAGCAACTTGTGATTTGGCGGTGGGAATTCTAGGTTCACGATTACTCAGTGTGACCGTGCTAATCTCTTAATCACGAGAGGCGGGAGTAGTTCATACTTTCCTAACATTTCCGTAACTTAGAGATGGTGTGAATCGATCTTGATTTTCGAGCGAAGATTACCAAAGAAAATTCATGACTTCTTTAGTGTGAGTCGATAGTGATCAAGTTCATTAGATGCTTCATCTCGAGTCTTTTGAGTAAATCAAATATGACACCATATTCTGCTTAACTTTTAAAAGTTCTTGTTCATATTTTGAGATTTGACTTTTCGGAGACACGTTTTGATCATCCATTGAACAATTTTAGGATCGTAAGATTTTGCACTCAATTGAGCGATTTTCTTTTGAAAACTAAGTTGATGGTTGTGAATATCTTTTCACACCAATGAAGACGACGTTTTGCATTGTAAATTTCCGTGTAATCGCTTATTTTCGACTTTTAAAGACTCGATCCGAAGCACATTATCGTTGTTCTCATGATTCTAGCAGTTTCAACAATATCGGCAGAGATATGATCGATGCATATGGCAACGAATAGAATAGCACAACATTATGGATATCGGCCACGCACAACATCTTCCAAGAGTCGATCAACATCTTTTCTCAACATTTTCTTTTTGCGTTTTGTGTTAGTAATAGATGTTTCGTTTTCTCGCGTTTTCATTATCCCAAGTTCCTTATGAAAATCCTTTTCCTGTGCAATTGCACAACTTTTCAAGTTTTTAACATTAGGTAAAGATTTTTCCAAAAATGTCTCTTTGTTCTCGCGAGGCGATTGAAAATGTTCAACTTTTATTTCGGATCGATATTCTATCTCATGTTGTAAAATTTTGAGGTCACCATGAAAATGTCAAAATATCAAGAATTTTTCGATTTTCAGTTGTGAGTTTACTTCGCTAATGGAAGGTAAAGGACCATAAGTTTGTGCAAAGACTGCTTTGGGATTAACAATAGAAGACTCGGGTGTTTTGATGATAACCCTTGGTGTGTTGGAAGAATCCGTTGGTGTGACGAAAGTGACCGCATTTTATAATTAAAAGGTTTGTTGTAAACAACATTTTTAATTTTGATCGACTCTCGTCTTACGCATCTAATTCCTCTTGACGATGGTATTCAACAACACTCATGACAAGATTATCAATTTTGTATTGTGCACCGGAAACTTGAGAGTTGGTTTGAATGTTTTAGTGAAAGCTTAGGTTTGTAATCGCCTAGATTTTTTCCATATCCATTTGGATTGGGTTTTAAGGTAAACTTTTCAATAGTCATTCTTGATTCACCATGTTTGTAAACAACTGTTTTAAACTCTTTAATTTTGTTTTGCAAACCGATAATTTACGCAAGAAGGTCATCTACCGATTCGTTGAATGCTTTTTGTATGCGGAGAACTGTTTTTGACAATTTAACAACTCATTTAGCTTTTTGATGTTCCAAGGTGAGAGCGTTAAGTTGCTTTTTATGTTCATGTTTCATTGTTCTATTTCGGACAACAAAGCATTCTTCGAGGCGGCTAGATCACGATCCGTCTCTAAATATTTTTCGTTTGATGAGATTTTGCAAAGCGGCTTCAAACCTTTTTCACGGTTTTCTTGAGTTTTGAAAAGTTGAGTTGCATTTGTAAACATTCAAATCCTTTGTTAACAGATGCATTTTACTTTTAAGGACCGATTTAATGCATAACATTCCTCCATTTTGATTTTATGGTCTTGAATTAACCGAGCAAAATCCGGATGAGGCAACAGATCATCTTGTTCAACGTGAGTCTCAACATGATCATTCGAAGATCCTCATATGCGACCATCGAGTCAATTTGATTATCAAGGAAACCATGAGGTCATCTTGATCGTCAAATGTAACTCTGAGGTTAACTTGAAAATCGTCGAGAGGAAGATGTAGAAGACTCATTTTGAATACCGATCCGTCTTGGGATTCGAGATATTAGGCGGAGATATTAGTTCGAGATATGATGATGGTTTGTTCGGTACCGAGACAAGCCATCGATGTCATCTACTGGGCTGAATCACTCATGTGCGGCTCATGCATATTAGCCATCAACATAACAAATGCATTAGCTTGCAAGTCCTCCATATCATCATCTCGAGTCTCATACGCCATAAAGCTCGTTCTTTATCCGTAAGAGATCCACCACTTCATCCTTAAGAGCCGAAGTAAGGCCTCTTTGAAATAAGCACCGCCCTAGTCCTTGGCTTTGGGCATGCATTAGCCAGTGTCCTTTTCATTGCGCTTGTAGCATCTAAGACCATTTAACCGATTACGAGCATTTCCTGCTCCACCACTTGAGCTCGTTGTTATTCCTACCCACAGATTAAACCCTTGACCACCGCTCATCCGACGACCATAATCACGATTACGAACTTCAACACGTCCATTGTTCACAACAACTTGAGTCCGTGTGTTAGATGAGGAACGAATACGATTGTTGGATTTGTTGGTGTAACGCCAAAAGCATTAGCAATCATCACAAATCCTTGTTGCAATGCTTGAATGGATCAATTTCCTCGAGCTTCAACGACATATGCTTGAGCATTGTTGTTTGTATGGGACCAATTGATTTTGTTGAGGTTGAGGTTGTTCTTTGTGAAGGTGTGTTGGAAGCGTGGTTGAGTTCTTGGTTGAGAGGATAATTGCTGAGCATACAAGGCAAGTTGTTGATTGTCCGTTGTATCGCTTAGCAATTTGAGCACGGAGAATCCTTTCCCGATCAACTTCCTTTTCATGAGGCTTCAAGTAATCGTACAACAATCCATAAGTAGAATGATGCATGTTCTTCGCTTGACGGAGAAAATGACATACTTCTCCATTCGGGACCAAGACTACTCAGAACTTAGTATTCACCGCTATTCTTGGCATGATGATGTTGTGTTTATCCAAATCATTGATGATGTCTCGAAAATCGGTGATGATATGACTCAAGTGTCTCTCCGTGTTCAATCATGAAGTGTTCATAAGCCAAGTAAATTTTGGATTCCAAATCCTCCCGATTGAGTCTGATCCTTCCATAAGAAGGCGAATATGATCCCACATTTTTGTGCGGTCTTTTGAGCATCAACACTACGAAGAATTGGGTTTGGTAATCCTAAGAGGATGTATTCCATTGCAAGTTCATCCGCTTCATAGTGTAGAAGTTCGTAGCATTAAGATCTGCAATGTAGCAATGTTGATTTGTTCATCTCTTGGTGGAACAAAGCAGCTGGATCTCCGGGTATAGTGACGAGGGCATCTCAAATGGACCTTCTAAGATAACCTTCTTTAAGAACTTTCCGTGTGGCTTCTTCGCATCACGTAACCTAAAGAACCTTATCACCCATTGATCGTAGTTTCACGGAGTGAGCATTGGAGGTCTATCAGTGATCCAGCTTCATGAATTGATTGTTGGTCGCTTAAAGCTTCACACATCTTAGCAAACCAAGTGGGTTCCTTCATAGTTGTCCGTGATGGATGTTGATTGAAATCGGTTGTGTAGGGTTGAACTTGAATGCTTGGTTGTGGTTGAACCATTTGTGGTTGTGGAATTGCACCAAGTTGTGGAGTATGTTGTTGATTAAATTGTTGTTGATAAATGGCTTGTTGTTGATTCCATTGTTGATGTTGTGGAGTTAATTGTTGTTGTTGTTGATTATTATAAGTGTGAGGAAATAGTTAGAGTATGGTGGTTGAGACATGATTATAAACTTGTGTAGTAAGAATGGATCTTTGTAGTCGAATGAACCTTTGTTGATGAAGTATCCTTAGGCGAAAATGACAAGAACCAAGTAGCACTTATGCGTAAAAACACCAAAAGTTACGCGTAACAAGAATAGTTACGGCGTGGGATTTAGCTTACGCGTTAGCGGGAAAAAGACTAAAGTTACGCGTAAGCGATAAGTTAGGCGTAGAAAGTTAGGCGTGGGATTACCTTATCGTGGGACTAAGTCTCGCGTAAGATGAATCTTAAGCGTAAGATTTTCACGCGTAAGCTTTATGCTTAAGCGTAAGATTAGGGTTTTATCCCAAGTGATCTTTACACTTCACAAAGGCAAAAGATATCCAAAGTCGACGTATTTTCGGACTTATCCAAGTAAGAAAACACGGAATAAACCGTAAAATTGAAGATCAAACCAAGGATAAAGTTATGCGTAGAATTAGGGTTTTGAAACGCGTAGTTCTACTCGTAACTTTGATTCTATCCAAATGTGTTTCTAAACCGGTTTTGTGTGTTGAAATAGCTTCAATAACACCAAAATAACACAAAAGTGTGAAATTTGATGATCCAAAGCACTTAAAGCGTTACGCTGTAGGATAACACTTGCATGCAAAACAAGCTTAAAAACAAGAAAAAACACGAAAGTTCCAACCTTTTGCCAAAACCAATAGTTGAACACCTAATAACGTTGAAAGTACAAGAATCTTGGATTAAAAAGTGTAAAAATCGTTTTTGCTTAACCAAAGATGATGTTATCTTTACGCCGTAAGAACCAAACCAAAACTTCAAAAACAAACGAGTACACCCAACTATTTGGCGATTGATACCACTGTTAGGTCACTAGTTTTACAACACAAGCTTATAGAGAAAGAGATGAAGGCGATTGAACAAGTATCAAACACACACACACACAATATAGTATACGGTTAGGCGTAGAGAGCATGTGAAAGAAATAACTTGAACAACCAACCCTCAAATGAGGGTTTACAATAGTTTATATAGGCAAGGAGCTAGGCAACACTCCTCTCCTTCCCTATTCCTTATTGGGCTTGGGCCTCGACATGGGCCTTCTACATAAGTCGGACCTTAAACAAACATAAAGGCCGAATAAAGCTACCTATTACATATGAAATATAAATACTTGAAATCTTGCTTAGGAGTGATTCCAACAGAGGTCACCTCAAAAATACATAGAATACAAATGATATTACAATTAGATTGTTCTTTGATTCTTGTTAATGTTCTTTGCTCAGAGCTCGTAGTCATTGATTCTTCATTATTGCATGTTTGGTTAATCCAAGTGGAGGTCTTTAACCGATCCACGTGATAATGTGTTTTGAGCCGACTTTGAGATCATCACCAACATAAATCTCGGACTCTTCCTTTGTGGTGTTGGTATTATGTGATGTTGTGACATTTGGACCGACATGCTCACATTCGGATCGTGATTTCTTCTTATCGAGTAGCGGAAGCTTTTGTTGATTCATGATATTGGCGAAGCAGAGCGAAGCATGGAGTGAAAATATCGAGTCATTGATGCACTTATCATGATTTCTTTAGAAATGAATGTGTTGTGTGAGCATGCGGCTATGGATTGACCGCTCCATTCGATCAACAGAACGTCGGGCGTACTGCATACAACAGCTTAGCAATAAAGCGCACGAATGTGTCTTTGATCACTTTCGTTGAATTGAGGTACACGCCCACGGTTCCTCGTTGATCAAGACAAGTCTTGCTGTGATCGTGTATAATTTCAAGAATTTCCTTGACAGGTTTCATAATGCTCTAGTCGTTCTCAAACCGAACGCCTCAAAGAAGACAACACGGAGTGAGTGAACCAATAATTGAGAATCACTGATTGATGAAAAGAGATTTGAAAAACAATCATGTACCGCTTAATAGAAATTGTTTTTTCAATACAACGATGGTTTTAATGAAAATCAATTATCAATCATAAAACACCTTTTATTTTGAAGTATTAGTACACAGTCGATGTGCTAAAGATAAGAGTTTTTAAGCACAACGACCGGTTTTTCAAAGGTATTCGTCAATCCATAACCTGAACCAGGATTTATTCAAATGATTGAATCGTCCCATTGTTTCTGTTGAGTTGTCACATGGTTGATCTATTAGATAGATCTCACATGCCACCTACCAGGAGCTTGTTTGATGTTGGCTCCAGAAGGCTTTCCATCTTCATTGTGAATATGTTTGCATATCACTCAGATGTTCTGGCAATACCACAAGGATAATGCGTAGGACTCATAAGATATAATCTCTCTTTCCACATTGTGTGAAATAGAAAGTCTTCATAGACAGTGTCCTAATGAGATATTGTGATGATCTCGTGGCTCTAGACTCAATTAGTGCACATTTGGTTTCCTATGCCGGAGACTAGGGAGAGGGTCTCCTTCTTCAATATCAACAAACTCTAAGAGAAAGTCGATAGATAATGTCGGTTCCCCATGAGAATGAAACAAGCCCTTTTAAGAGGAACTTGAGTGGCTTGGAAAGTTGTAGTGCAGTGCGTCACTGGGTCCATGAGGTCTTGTCTTCAATACCGATGTTACCTTGGTAACCACCAGTAGCATATGAATTGAACCCGGTTTCTACCCTAAAGTTGAATAATTGGAGGGCTATTTCTTTACACCCTTTTTTCCATTCATTTCTTTTTTCATTCTTCAACACCTTCCGTGCTTACCGAGACTTCATAACTAGAACTTTGTTGGGTTTATTCCAGTACTAGCTCGGCCTCATCCGCACTCTTCCCATATCTCACTTTTCTCCTTTTTCATCATACCTAAGGACTTCTACACTATCTAGTGGATTGTCCCTGGTAGATCCCTCCGGTTCGGCGGATCATGGGAACAAATGCCTAACCTTATCATCCTTATATCACCATACATAAAGTAAATTTGGTCGGTCTATTTGGTATAGTTCATCCGCCATTGGAACCAATTGAAAACCTTTTGAAAATCAATCCAGATACTTGTGATATATTATCAAAGTGTTTTGTACTGAATTGTTTTTGATATTTTTAGAAAAGAGCTCCCCTCAACATGTGCATCATGAATTTGAAATCGTTTTGGCGCACGGAGGCAAGAGGAAGAATTAACTTCTTTGATTACCATTTTCTAAAAGATATCAACATCACTTCCCTGATCAAATCAAGTAGATAAAGCATATTTGGGGAAGGATGAGGTTTTCATAAGTTTGCTCCTCGTCAATATGTGCCTCGAGGTTTGAAAGAGTTTTGCACATATTAGAAGGAATCTGCACTTAGATACAAATAAATCACGTTTCAATTCTTTGTGGTTTTAAAAGGATGCTCCCCCTCAACATGTGCATCGAAAATTTGAAATCGTTTGGCACATGTGGGGAGGAAAGCTTGCTAAACACTTGTGAAACCATTTATTGAATCATCAGTTTAAATCCAATTTAAATCACAAATTCTCCCCCGATCACAATTTTCAAATCATTTGAGATTTGTGATCTCTGTTGATTTAAATTTATTTTGAAAGCTTTTGAGGGGAGATGTGACTTGCTTATAAAGACATTTAACTGATAAGGATCGGATTTTGAGACTTTAAACTCCATTTATTAAACATGCATGATTATCTTTTGAAAACAATTGTATGATGAATAACGTTTTGATTTAATTGAAATCATTCTCCCCCTCAATCAATGACATAAGTTGTTGATTGAGAGATAGATATTTTGACAAACGTTAAGTCCAGATGATTTTCAAAATAGAGTCCGAGTTATTTTTCAAAGCAATTAATTTTCATTGGATAGTAAGTAATTGTTTATAGAATCGAGCGAGAGATTTGAAAACAAGATAAAGCATGGCTCGTTTTTCTTTGAAAAACGGGTTATCGCACGAAATAACAATAAACCATTGTTTCACTTTCTCTCAAAAATATTTTTGATTTTTTTGATTTTTTTTAAATTCGAACAATATCTAAAGTCCCATGTCATTCTTTGAATGACAGCACAAAGACCGTAGATAGTTTTGAATCGAGAAAAACATGACAAAATGACAATCTTTTTTGAAAATTTTCAGGATTTTTCAAATTTTTATGGATTTTTTAAAGTTTTATATTTTCTATTTTCTTTTTGAAGGTTTTGTAATTTTGTAATTTGCTTTTCGAATAAATATTTACAAGAGATGGATGAAGAAAGACCTTTACTCCCGCCTTCCTCTTGAAGACATTTGAGTGTTTCCGTTGAAGACTCTTTAGGCCAAGTCGTGGAGGATAAACTCAAGACGTTCTCTAGGAAGAGCTTTGGTGAAGATGTCTCTAATTGGTATTCATCCTCACAAAATAGAGTTCCACCACACCGCTTTTCTACTTGCTCCCGATGAAATGATGTCGAATGTCGATGTGCTTTGCTCTTGAGTGTTGAACGTTGTTGCATGAGAGAGCAATAGCACTTTTATTATCACAGTACAGAGGAATTTTTTTGAATTCAAAGCCATAGTCAGATAATTGGGATTTCATCCATAGGATTTGAGTACAACAAGATGACATGGCTATGTATTCATCCATAGGATTTGAGTACAACAAGAATCACTGATTGATGAAAAGAGATTTGAAAAACAATCGTGTACCGCTTAATAGAAATTGTTTTTTCAATACAACGAAGGTTTTAATGAAAATCAATTATCAATCATAAAACACCTTTTATTTTGAAGTATTAGTACACAGTCGATGTGCTAAAGATAAGAGTTTTTAAGCACAACGACCGGTTTTTCAAAGGTATTCGTCAATCCATAACTCGAACGTGATTTATTCAAAAGATTGAATCGACCCATTGTTTCATTGAGTTGTCACATGGTTGATCTATTAGATAGATCTCACATGCCACCTACCAGGAGCTTGTTTGATGTTGGCTCCAGAAGGCTTTCCATCTTCATTGTGAATATGTTTGCATATCACTCAGATGTTCTGGCAATACCACAAGGATAATGCGTAGGACTCATAACATATAATCTCTCTTTCCACATTGTGTGAAACAGAAAGTCTTCATAGACAGTGTCCTAATGAGATATTGTGATGATCTCGTGGCTCTAGACTCAAGTAGTGCACATTTGGTTTCCTATGCCGGAGACTAGGGAGAGGGTCTCCTTCTTCAATATCAACAAACTCTAAGAGAAAGTCGATAGATAATGTCGGTTCCCCGTAAGAATGAAACAAGCCCTTTAAGAGGAACTTGAGTGGCTTGAAAGTTGTAGTCAGGTCGTCACTGGGTCCATGAGGTCTTGTCTTCAATACCGATGTTACCTTGGTAACCACCAAGAGTATATGAATTGAACCCGGTTTCGCCCTAAAGTTGAATAATTGAGGGCTATTTCTTTACACCCTTTTCCATTCATTTCTTTTTCATTCTTCAACACCTTCCGTGCTTACGAGACTTCATAACTAGAACTTTGTTGGGTTTATTCCAATTACTAGCTCAATCCCATCCGCACTCTTCCCATATCTCACTTTTCTCCTTTTTTCATCATACCTAAGGACTTCTACACTATCTAGTGGATTGTCCTCGGTAGATCCCTCCGGTTCAGCGGATCATGGGAACAAATACCTAACCTTATCATCCTTATATCACCATACATAAAGTAAATTTGGTCGGTCTATTTGGTATAGTTCATCCGCCATTGGAACCAATTGAAAACCTTTTGAAAATCAATCCGTATACTTGTGATATATTATCAAAGTGTTTTTGTACTGAATTGTTTTTGATATTTTAGAAAAGAGCTCCCCGCAATATGTGCATCATGAATTTGAAATCGTTTTGGCACACGGAGGCAAGAGGAAGAATTAACTTCTTTGATTACCATTTTCTAAAAGATATCAACATCACTTCCCTGATCAAATCAAGTAGATAAAGCATATTTGGGGAAGGATGAGGTTTTCATAAGTTTTGCTCCTCCTCAATATGTGCCTCGAGGTTTGAAAGAGTTTTGCACATATTAGAAGGAATCTGCACTTAGATACAAATAAATTACGTTTCAATTCTTTGTGGTTTTAAAAGGATGCTCCCCCTCAACATGTGCATGGAAAATTTGAAATCGTTTGGCACATGTGGGGAGGAAAGCTTGCTAAACACTTGTGAAACCATTTATTGAATCATCAGTTTAAATCCAATTTAAATCACAAATTCTCCCCCGATCACAATTTTCAAATCATTTGAGATTTGTGATCTCTGTGATTTAAATTTATTTTGAAAGCTTTGAGGAGATGTGACTTGCTTATGAAGACATTTAACGATAAGGATCGGATTTTGAGACTTTAAACCCATTGATTAAACATGCATGATTATCTTTTGAAAACAATTGTATGATGAATAACGTTTTTATTTAATTGAAATCATTCTCCCTCAATCAATGACATAAGTTGTTGATTGAGAGATAGATATTTTTGACAAATGTTAAATCCAGATGATTTTCAAAAACAGAGTCCGAGTTATTTTTCAAAGCAATTAGTTTTCATTGGATAGTAAGTAATTGATTATAGAATCAGAGCGAGAGATTTGAAAAACAAGATAAAGCATGGCTCTGTTCTTTCTTTGAAAAACGGGTTACTACCTGAAATAACAATAAACCATTGTTTCACTTTCTCTCAAAAATATTTTTTGATTTTTTGATTTTTTTTTAAATTCGAACAATATCTAAAGTCCCATGTCATTCTTTGAATGACAACACAAAGACCGTAGATATTTTTGAATCGAGAAAAACATGACAAAATGACAATATTTTTTGAAAATTTTCAGGATTTTTCAAATTTTTATGGATTTTTTAAAGTTTTATATTTTTCTATTTGCTTTTTGAAGGTTTTGTAATTTTGTATTTTGCTTTCGAATAAATATTTACAAGAGATGGATGAAGAAAGACCTTTACTCCCCGTCTTCCTCTTGAAGACATTTGAGTGTTTCCGGTTGAAGACTCTTTAGGCCAAGTCGTGGGAGGATAAACTCAAAACGTTCTCTAGGAAGAGCTTTGGTGAAGATGTCTGCTAATTGGTATTCAGTCCTCACAAAATAGAGTTCCACCACACCGTTTTCTACTTGCTCCCTGATGAAATGATGTCGAATGTCGATGTGCTTTGCTCTTGAGTGTTGAACGTTGTTGCATGAGAGAGCAATAGCACTTTATTATCACAAGATGCAGGAATTTTGTTGAATTCAAAGGCATAGTCGATAATTGGGATTTCATCCATAGGATTTGAGTACAACAAGATGACATGGCTATGTATTCAGCCTCTAGAGGAAATAGAAGTACACATTTGTTTCTTTGAAGACCACTCACAAGCTTATCACCCAAAACCGAGCACCTCGGATGTACTTGACGTGTATCTTGACACCCTACATGATCAAGATCTCATAGGTCGTTAGTGACATACCGGTGTCCTTCTGGTACCAAAGTCCCATATTGATGGTTCCTTGGAGATACAAAAGACCTTTAACCGCTTCAAGGTGCTTTTGGTAGGCTTAGCGATATCTAGCACACATGCAAACAAATAACATAATGTCTAGTCTCTTCGCCGTGAGGTACATCGTGGATCCAATCATACTACGATATTTTGTTTGGTCTACCATGATCCCTAAGTGGTCCTCATCCGGTTTAGTACGGTCTATCATGGAGTGTCAATAGGGTCACAAGAATCAAATCCAAATTTCATTAAAATCTCATTTGCATATTTAGATTGATTTATAAAATGCCTCCGGACTTTGTGAAATTTTTAATCCCAAGAAAATGACATTTGTCCCATCATTGACATTTAAAATTTGGAACCCATTTCATTTGAAAACGGTCACATTCATTGGGGTCATCGAGGCAAAAATAATATCATCAACATATATTTGAACGTGAATTAAATGTTTGCCTCGACGCTCGGTGAACAATGTCGGATCAAATGCTCCTTTGTCAATCCGGTAGATAGAAGAAACTTTGATAGCGTATCATACCAAGCCCTTGGAGCTTGCTTTAAACCGTAAAGAGCCTTCTTCAAACGATAGACGTGAGTAGGATGCTCGATTCACAAAGCCTTCGGGTTGGTCGACGATACGAATTCTTTAAGATCTCCGTTAAGAAAAGCCGTCTTTACATCCATCGATAGACTATCATGTTCTTACTTGCAACATTAGCCAAGAAGATTACGATTGCCTCGATACGAGCAACTAGAGCAAATGATTCTTCAAAGTCAATACCCTCCTCTTGACGGTATCCTTTTGCAACCAATCGAGCCTTGTTCTTTAAAACATCACCATGCTCATCAAGTTTTACTTTGAAGATCCACTTTAGAGCAATGATCATTGCACAACTGGAGCAGTACTAATTCCCATACATCTAGTCGATCAAACTCATGAATTTCTTCTTGCATGGCATTGAACCAACTGTCTTCATTCATGGTAGTTTTCACGTCTTTTGGTTCGATCTTAGAGAGTACGGAGTTGAAGAAGCACCATAAGGCATCGATTGTAAGTTGTTTCCGTGTGGATACTGGACGAGAAAGGTTTCCAATGATGTTGTCCAATGGATGATCATGTGTCCATTTTCTAAGGTGTTCATGTGGTTGTTGTTGAGGAACTGAAGTAGCAGAGTCGATATCTCCTGCTGAAGATGGTTCTGATGATGATTCAGGAGCAAATATGTTTTCAAATAGAGCGTCTTCGGGAGTAGCAAAGGGATTATCTCCATCATTGGTTCCAGAAACAATTCCATGATGTACACTCGATGATTGAAGATTTGTTGATGAGACATAATGATCACCAGCAGGCACTTCTTGACTTAATGACATTGAAACTGAAGGGTTAACTTCATTGACAAGGATAGGAGCAGCCTCTGTTGATGGAATTGACATGTCATTAGCACTTGGCTCATAGTGTTCATCAAACATTGGATCAAATAATTTCTTCAAATCATCTTCTGAAGGAGGTACATAAGGAGTTGCTGGTGAGGGATTCTAAACAAGAGTAGAACTGATAGGACTACTTGATAAAGGTTGAAATGCGGGTCCAAAACTGGATTGTCCTGGAGCCATTTGACCGGTCAGCTCATCGAACATAACGTGAATTGTTTCCATGATATTTCGGGTTCTCTTGTTGTAGATTCGGTATCCTTTTCTGTTTGGTGCATATCCTACAAATAATCCAATGTCCACTTTAGCTTTTAGTTTACCTAAATCTTGACCGTCATTAGTTGGGTAACATAAAGCACCAAACAAACGAAGGTAGGATATATCAGGTTTTCGTTTATGGACAAGTTCATATGGAGTTTTTCCATGAGAGGTGTGTATAAGGGAATGATTTTGGGTGTAGCAAGCAGTGGCAATGGCTTCAGCCCATAGAAACATTGGAACCTTTGAATAAATTAGCATTGTTCTAGCGGCTTCCACAAGAGTTCAATTTCGTCTTTTAACTACAACGTTCTGTTGATGAGTTCGTGGAACACTTCTTTGATGACCGATTCCAACACTTTCATAAAACTCGAATTAAGTCTTTGTTAACGAACTCGTGCCATTGTCTGCTCGAACAATTCTAACTATATTGTTGAGTCGAACTCAAGTCGTTTGATAAGTTTGATGATGACATATGGAGTTTCATCCTTTGTCCTCAAAAACTTTACCCAAGTAAATCGAGAGTAGTCATCAACAACTACTAGAATGTATTTCTTCCCATTAATCGCTTGCACTCTCATTGGTCCGCAAATCCATATGAAGGGTATGAAGAACTTCCATTCATCGAGTTTGTGGGTTTAGGTTTGTGGGCATATTTCATGCTTTTTCCCAATTGGCAGGCTGAACAAAGATGATATTTTTCATATTTTAATCTGGGTAAGCCTCTGACTAGATCCTTTCTAGAAAGGTTATTAATGGTGCCGAAGTTCAAGTGATTGAGACGACGATGCCATAACCATGACTTTGTTTTCGATGCCTTTGACAACAAGCAGATTGGAGAGGACTTCATCATGTCTTCAATAGAGATGGTGTATAGATTTGAACCACGGGTTCCTCTTAATAGATCTATTCCATCGAGTTCTCTAATGAAACAAGTATGTTTTCTAAATGCCACTTCTAGATCAGAATCACAGAATTGACCAACAGAAAACAAGTTATGACCAAGTCCTTCAACATAATATACCCTGGAGATTACACTTTTGCCAACAAAATAGTCTCCATAACCCATAATTGCTCTAAAATGACTATTCCCGAATCTAACAGTCCCGATGAACTTACTCACGAAGTTCATGAGCCGTGAGCGATCTCTAGTCATATGCTTGGAACAAATGAGTCCGGTACCACGTAATGATTTAAACGATCTGCAGTTGAACACATACAAGAATGGATAATCGGATAATTGGGAACCCCATGCAATAATGGGTTCCACTTGTTAGTAATGTTGATTGGAACACCCTCATCGAAGTAGAAACAATGGGATCATCGTAAATAGATGCAAAGCTAGTGTCCGTATTTGACCTATTCAAAGTATGTTCACTTCTTAGGGAATAGTTCTACCGGTAGGCATCCATTTTCTAGTGGGCATTGACTTAGCAAATTTAGGCACATCTCATTAATCTTACGCCAGAGGTATCCATTGATAACCTATATTACTAAATTTCCTTCCGTTGGTTTCCACTGCTTTTCTAACTTTCTTCGCCTTTGCCTTTTAGCCTTCTTAGCTTGATTTTTAACATTAACAGCTTTAACTAGGCATTTGACAAGATTAGACAAATCATTCACACCACATTCATGATTAGTAATGTAAATCAAGCGGTCATTATTACATGGTTTGCGGATAGTAGCGAATTCAATTAATTACAATACGCTTATAGCTAATACTAGAATCAACACGATTCGCTTTATTCAACTCAAACTTAATATTCCTAGGGTGATCTTCTACTCTCTTGAATGCACACCTTAGCTTGCGAGGTCCTATCTTGCTTGGTATTGCCTGGAGGCTTTGACCCACTTGCTTTTATGTCACCGATTACTCCTGAGATGGAATTATGGGAACATTAGTTGGTTGATCTACTTTTGCATTCCTAAACTAGACGCGCGGATCCGAACTACTTGAAGGCACATTAGTGTTCACTTTCTTAAAGCGGGCATAGAATGGTTTGTATGTTTGGCACTAGGCATAGAACAAGGCATCACGACTTTACCTTTCGCACCTAAGGATTTAGGACATGTTGCTATTAAACATTCTAGCGACTCCGAGATCGCTTGGCACGAATGCAAGCAAACCTAATTTCTCTATCAAGAGGCTTATTTATGAAATCCTCTTCCACAATCTCACGAGACATTCTAGACTATCCTTAAGGTGAGCAAAGTAATTATGAAACACTAGTTCATTATTCCTAAGATGAGGAGGAATGTATTTAACAATCACAATATATTTGCGGTCAAGGATGACTTTGATGCAACATTCTCATTAAAGACAAGTGGCGCTTCCCTTTTCCCGACTCTCGATTCTCAATTTCTTTTTGTAAAGACGTTATTTTTTTGTTGTTTTTGTCACGAGTGACTTTCATTGAATCATATAACTCTTTAAAGTGTCGTTTAACTTTTTCATTTTCTTCTAGAAAACTCTTGTTTTCTTTTTGTAAAACATTAACCAAGTTTTGAAGATGAAAAGTTTGAGAATACTGAGAATCTAAAGGAGGAGGCATTTGGGAACCAGTCACATTGTTCTTTTCACCCTTTAATTGAGAAATTTGGGCTTTCAACTTTCTGATCGTGTTATAATGAGCTTTAATATGTTCGTCTCGTTTGTTTATCTGAAAAACTGCATCAAACTCTGGAACATCTGAGGATGTCTTGATATTTGAGGTTTTGACATTTTCTTTAAGATGTTGATATTTCAGTTGCAAATCAAAATGTTCAACTTCTAGTTTAGAAAGATGTTTTACCAAATTATCGTGATCATCCTGATCAATTTTCTCATTAGGTTCTGAGTTTTTGTTTTCAAGCTCAATGACACGATCATGGGAAACTTGTAATGCAATAGATAACTCATGAAATCGAGAAGCAGTAATAGAGTGCTTAGTAACAGTATAAAACACATCTTGACCAACACAACTCGAAATCAAATTCTCATTTAAGATATGCAAGTTCTTCCTTTCAACTTCATTATATTTGAGTTCCTGTTCATAATCATTGACCTCAACTATCATTGCATCAAATTCCTTTTCCATTTCTTTAATATAAGAATTTATCCCTGTTTGAAGACTCTCAAATTGACCTTTTAATTGTTTAAAGAAAGGCATGACCTCAGTTAGATAACATTCTTTAGTTTGCTTAAAACCCCTTTCCCCCTTAGTTATCCCTGTAGGTGTGATTATCTTCTTACATTTCTTCTCAAAATCAACGAATAGTTGATAAACAACATACAGGCTGATTAAGGTTTTGCTATTAGTGGCAATCAATCTAGGAACTAGATGCATTGGTGTATTTGGAGGATACACAGTGGATGCAGGCATTTTCCTAAGGGGAGTGTTTTTTGCAACAAGATTTTCAGCTTTTTGCATATCCATATCCTTTTTCCAGAACAATTGTTTAGGGGTTAATAGAGTCTAAGGCTTAAACATGTTTAAAGAGATCCAATTTTCCTTAGTGTAATCATGGGGTTTTATCGTTATGTTTTCCTTTTTACACACAGGATCGTTAAGCTTCTTATCCATTTTCTCCCTAGATGCATCATCTAATTTTCTATCTTTCTCAGTGCACTCAATGCAACTAGGTTTCTGTCTAGGTTTAAGAATCTCATTGCCATCATAGATTACATTTTGAGCAGCTTTTGCTTTCTTACCATGCTCAGGGTTGGATTCCTTTATAATGGGGATACTGTGCTTATCACTTTAGACTCTATGCTTAGTGATCATGTGAGCGATCGAATGGTGTTCCTTGTACGCATAACTATTTTCAAGCTTGTTTTTCAAAGTTTTTGATTTGAAAAGTCATTCAAAAGTTTTGATTCCTTAGCATTAAATTCTTGTTTAAGCACTTTAACATTATCTTGAAGCTCTTGCTTTTGCTTAATGCTTTAGAAAGCTTTTCTTGTAAGGAGTTTAACTCTTGTTTTAACACTTCTTCTCTAAAATTACTTTTTCTGATAATTGTACGCATTTGGTTATCCAACTCCTGCTCACGGGTAGTTAACTCAAACTTAGCACGTTGTTCATAAATAGCAACTTGTTCCTTATAGGAATTCAGTTAAGAGATAACAGAATCATCAGGGGCACATGCAGTGTATTCATCAAAAACATAGTCATCATTGACTGCATAGGATGCGTCACTTGGTACAATATCACTTTCACTTTGCTTCACATATTGATCATATGGGACAATAATGCTATTACCCTCATTATCAATATCTGATTCAAAAGTTTTAGGAGATTGTACTTCATTATGCATCTTTTGCTTATCAACTTTATCGTATAGTTTTAATACCTCTGAAATGATTGATTCTTTGGATGGACCAGCCTGTTGTGATGATGAGACCTTTGGAGAGACCATTGGAGAAATGCTTGCCATGAAAATTGTCTGCGATGGGTTCATCACCGACGTTAGAGTCGTATGCATCACGATCCGCAACTTGAAAGGCATTCGATGATTATGACCTATCTCTTGAATTGGTGCTCATCCACATCTCGCATCATATGTCTTAGCATTGCCTCGAAGAAAAACAACACTCCTCTTCATCCAATATAGCTCCATTATCCCGAGCTTGCACAAGTAACATCTTGTCTCAAGTAATCTCTGCATTTTGTGGGCGCTTTGGAGATGTGCGCTTTAGCTATATGTCCATCACCACCACGCTTGTAGCACTTAATTGGCTTTGCTTGACCTTGATTTCCATTCCTTCCCGATTCGATTTGCAACATAACCTCCACCTACTCCTCCTCTTTTGCTCATACTGCCTTCCTTGAGCTGGTTGTACCATAACCTTTCCATCTCGACAATAGCATGATTGTGTAGATTGGATGCGATCCCGATTTCATTGTTAGTGTGAAGATTGTTAGTATGTGGAGTGAAGGTTAAGTTTTGTTTAACCATAAGAGCCAGTTGATTGATAAAGTGTTCCATGACAGCTTTGGCATCAGGTTGCTTGAAACTTGGACCGGGAATGAGTTTGTGATTTCCATTACCCGTGGGTATGACTTGAGAAGCTTTGGTAGTAATTCCAACATTGGTGTAAAAGGCTGTTGAATCATTTGATGAGCTAGTTTCACCTTGCTTAGATTTGAACTGTTCAAGAATCCTTTTTTCAAACATACCATGTCTCTCATTCTGAAGAAGGAAGGCATACAATTTCTCATAGTTTGTATTCTTCAATCCTTTGGTTAGCTTCACAGAGGTGACAAACTTATGCCATTCGAGATTCATGTTGTTCACAAACTTTGAATTCAAATTTGAATATTTGGCATGGTCATTTTGATATTCCTCATATCATTCACAAGCTTGTGGAATCTCACGTAATACTCATAGACACTTTCTTCCGGCTTCATCTTAAAGTGCTCAAATTCATCATATAGTTGAGATTCTCTGTCTTCCTTGGTTAGTTCGAACCCGAGAGTAGCATCTTGACATTGTCCCAAACCGCCTTAGCTTGATGTTGTGATTGATCGCCTTCTAAATGTCCTTAGGTAAACCTCAAGTATGATGTTAGAAGCCCGATGTCCGCATCATATCTCTTCTTCTCCTTATCATCGCTTCATCATACATTTTAGGTCCGTCCATCCTAATATCACCGAGCCATCTGCAGCAGTGTCAAGTATGTCTCTGGTTGTCTCAACCTGATACGGTCCTTCATTAATTGACTTGAGAATGTTAACTCCATTATCCTTACCAAGACAGTACAACCTAATTCGTTGAGCCCATGAGTCATAGTCAGTTATGTCAAGCATTGGTGGACGAGTGTATGAACTAGCTGCTTGAACGTCCTCAGCTACAGTAGAGATGATTGTAGGTACGTTGGTAGACATGTTTACAAATTTCACGGGATTTTATAACTCTATGATTAAACCAGGAAATAGATTCTTTCACGGGATTTTACTAAATCAAGAGAAAACCGTATTAGAAACAAGTATTAACCAAGTCGCTATAATCCTTGAACCAAGTCGCTAAGTAGCAACTCGCTAGACTTCAAGTTGCTATGAATCAAATCGCTAAGTGATACGCTTCGCAGCCGCGCTCGGGGTCAAAGGAACTTCCTTTCGTCGAGCAAGTTTTTCAACACCCTAGGCGGTGAACCTAATCGTTGTAGTGTAGTATTAGGGTAAGCCACGGTATTGATATCGTTCTCTGGGAATAGGAATGCTAGTGAGAAGTTACTACGCTAAGGTTAAGGTTGAGGAAGATTATTTTTTATCTTTTTTATGTTTTTAGGAAATTGAATGGTACGAATCTCGGTATTGGATTTGGGGGGTTTGGTATTTCTACCGATTACTCTACTATTATCTAATTATCTAAACTAAGGTGGTGGTAGTCTATGTCTAATTAATGTGTGCTCGTATGATAGTTTAAAGATGTGTTTACTTAGGTTTTACTACTCCTTAATTATCTCCTATTGATGGTTGAGTTGTCACGTCCTTATTCTTAGTTGCGTTGTGTGTCTAAAGTTGTAGGGTATGCGTTTCTCCCTAACTCTTTGAACTTACCAAAGGGTCTCGTCTACAAAACCCACTAGGGATAATAAACTCTTACTCTAAGGCACTCTTTGGATGGTTTAGCTTACAACTACTTAGGTAATTTTATTCTAAGGTTCACAAAGATGAATCAAGCATTAAATACACAACGAATGACCTATCGCCTTACTAGATCATTAATCAACTAAGATAAGAAACAACCAATCAATATTCAATAATTAAGTTTCATACTCCCTAAGCAAACACACAAATAAATTAGCCGGACATGGAGAACATGCAAGCATACACACAAATAATCAACGACATAATTGAATTGATGAAGTAAATACTTATCTTGATGTAAGATAGGGTTTGGAACCCTAAAATATTGTACAAGACACCCTTGGTTCGGTTTTAGGTTTTCACCCAAAAGACTCTCTTAAAACCGAAAATTCGGATTCTATATATAATATTACATATGCGACGGCGTCACCTTATGTTTTGTGACGCCGTGTCGCCGTCATTAGGGTTTCGTCTTGGCCACGTTAACCTTGCGATGGCGTCACCTTATGTCCGTGACGCCGTCCTCTTCTTCTCGACGCCGTCTGGTCGCATCTAGGCCGCCTAAGTTGCGACGGTCTACTCCTTTAAAGCCCGACGTCGTCACTTGAAAATAGGGTTTTGGCTCGTATCGTCATTAAAAATCCTCCGACGGCGCGAAATTAACACCGACGCCGTCATTCTTTCAGCACTTTGAGTGTCTCGATTCGACTTTGGCCATTTTCTTCAGATATTCGCCTTTTCGTCCAAATAAGTGCCATTCCAGATTTTGCCTTCAAGAGACCTAAAAGTGAAAAGGAACGATATTAAGCAATAACGGATACAAAAGTGATCAAATAAGGGCTTAAACGACCCTCAAAATGGTACCTTTAAAACCTTATCAAATATCCCTACACTTGTTATTGCTTGTCCTCAAGCAAATGTGCTTTAGCCAATTAATTTATAAGTTAGGGGTCATGAAGCATTGATTTAAAATGGTCCACAACACATATAAGCCTCATAAAAGTCATAACAAGCACGAATTACATACTAGCACCTCACATGGGGTGTTTGGATACTCACATCTCTCTCGGTGTATATATGAAATATAACAAATAGGAAATGGAAGATAAACACTCATTAACCGTCCTAGTACATAGATTACCATAGGCTTGAGAATAGATCAAACCTCCATCGCTTTGGCGTAAGCACCTAGGAAAGACTATCAAAGAGGTCTTTAAAGGGTTGTAATGTTAGGCTTACGGTATGGAAACAAGGGTTTGGTGGGATAGGCTATTTAGTGGTGGCAAGTCAAAAATCTCTATGTTAAATGCATACGAAGAATGGCGTTGCTAAGCCAAGACTCGACACTCTAAACTCTAGGTAATGGAAATAAACAAACATAAATTTAAAGGATAGATGTAGGATGGTAGCCCCTATTTTTTTTTTTTTTTTTTTTTTTTTTTTTTTCATACACTTTTACTCTACCATCCTCTACGGTAACATCAAAATGATAGGGATTTATAGGCACATCCCTACACTTGAGTTTTATTACTCTAACACTAATTTGACCCAATTGAAAATATCAAAACACTTGGGGTACATTATTACGCAAACAAAGGGAATTTGAATTTAACGCTCCCTTCCGTCATTTCATAAACTTTAACTTTTCCCATGAATCCCAATCGTCCCAAAATCGATACAAAGGATATGACTCGACTTAGCAACTCATGCAAGCAACTAGATAATTGAACTAAGGGTTTAGGGTGATAACAAACATTTGCACTAAAAGTGAGTGCATAAAGGGTAGGCTAAGGCGATTTGGGTGTATATTAGGGGTGGGGTGTAAACAATGTTTTCATTGATATTCCGAAAAACCGAAAAATCATGAGAACCGCGAAAAGGATAGGCTCGAGGGTTAACTAGGGTATCGTGTACTAAAGATGAGTACAACGCAAAGGGTGTGGGGAATTACTCAACCGATGTGGAAGAAGTAATTATATTACGGGTATCAAACAAGGGTTATCCTAATGCCTCTTATCATTTAGTTATTCCTAACTACGAAGTGTAGTCTCACTTTCGATCTCGAATGCATCACAAAACAAGTTCTAGAATCTAATATACTACCGGTTCACACTCTAAGCATTGAAGATGAATGCTTTTAATTCCTACTAATCTAAGGGTGATCCTCACATTTTGGGTGGAATTTGGGTGGTAAAGGGTTTTTTTGTGCTAGTCATGCAACTTCCTATCCGTGAGACGCTTTTGTTAAGACTAATGGCCCACTCCTATATGTCATGAAAAATTTTAAATTTGGTGCCAAAATTACCCTAACCGACATTTTCTCATGGTTTATTACACAATTACAATTGACAAAGCAAATAATCAAGGATAAGCATAGTTTCAAAGTTCCCGCTTTATTTTCCTCCCTACACTTAAACCGAACATTGTCCCCAATGTTCCCGAAAGTATCAAAGTTATGATAAAAGAAGGTAATCAAAATGAAAGAAACTAATACTCCCCGATTAGCTTGGTAGGATCCGTGTAAAGTGGTGGTTAAATCCTTTCCAAAAGAATTATTTCGTGAAAAGCTCCTTCCAATCTTGTGTAACTTCTTCTTGACAAACTAAACTGCACACTTGAAGAAAACAAACGAAACCTTCACGTAAAATCGGCGTAATAATATATATAAGACTCGATTTAAACTAGGATATAATGCTTGTGGAATGGATGTTTACAATTTCTAAAAAATTAAGACCCGAAAATTCCAAAATTTATAAGTAGCTCGAAAAACGAGAAAAAGTGATCGATGTTTTACTCCTTCCCGACGCCGTCAGTTGCAATCTCGACGCCGTCAGTTATCTTGACAAAACTGCTCGCGATTTTCAAAAAATTCGGAAAATTTACATCTTTAGAATCGGAAAAATTTCGCAAAAACATCCATTATGACTCGATACAAGCATTTGACTCGAACAAATAAACATATATATCTTTTGGTTAATTGTTATTCTCATGTTTACGCTTTTTTGAAAACGTGTAATCCTCCCTACACTTATCCCTTATGTAAAATACCTTTATATGCAATTAAGACGAGGTTAAAAACAAAATAAAGCATTTTTATAAATTTAAACATGAGGATAAACAATTAATAAAAGATATATGACACTAACAAGGACAATCCAATCACACAAGCTAGACAAATCACACCACATTCAAATATACACAAACACCACATAGTTCAAAGTTCACCACAAAGTTAAGATGTCCTGGATTAATACATGCCCAAATAAAAATTGTTTCATAAACAATCCATACAAACTACATGAGTCAATCGGGAGGGTCCATAACGATAGTCATAACCGGGGAAGATGGCCTAAATACCGTAGGGTGGATAATCCTCCTCTCGCCACAGGAAAGGATCAATCAAGATGTGGATCAAGTCGATCATGCATAGATGATGTCGCATCCGCTCGATCAGTATGGTCATAGGTCCGCCTAGCCCTTTGGTCTTGGCTGGCCATCCATGTATCCATGCGTCCCATCCATGCTCCCTGGTAGGCTCGCCAATCTCCACTAGACATGTGCCAGTAGGCGCCGGTGGAGCTTCCGCTCACCCCTCGTTGGTGTCCGGTATTTGTGGCTCCTCCTCATCATCGTCATCACCACCTTGAATGGCGGGTCGAGCACATAACCAAGCAAAGCCCCTACCATAATCCATCGTGACATTCATAGCTTTCGAGACTTAGCCTTGACGACCACGGTGCCGCCATCGTACTCGTGTACGCAGTACCTCCCCCGCCAATACACCTAAGGATCGAGCTAACGGGTGATAAGCATGCCCCATACACCCTATCCTCCAACCTAATCCCACTTGCGCTTCTCAAGTAATCGGCCAACCGAACGGGATGTTGCGTGTACTCCCGGCCAATATGCAGAGAGATAGAATAGGTCCGTAAGGTGACACGATGGCTCGTGGCATGTCGTCCCGTGATAGAGAAGGTGAGGCAACGATGTATGAGCCTAACCCGTGGATCCCGAATGTGAAGCGAGGTACCCCAAGAATGTACTCCCATCGCCAATCGTGTTCCGCAATCGAATACCCAACATCTCGCCCTTATGGGTAATTCCACTGCAAATCGAGTCCTAAAACATCACTCTCAAGATCCTCGATGTATACAACCCCAACCTCCATCCAAACTCAAGCGTCGACATTTGCCTCCAGTCCCTCCTAACCTAAATCGGATCCCTTGAAATCAATATTATCCCGACATGCATTGATATTTGGCAAATATGATGCGTGAAACTCACTTACCAACTCGCCATACACGGCTCTCTAATCTTAAACAATCTTTCCCATTGGGGATCGGTGAACTTATCCCTTCTAAAACTATTCGAAAATTCCCTAGCCAAATCATACTCCTCCGAAATGCCCACCCAACACACCCTCGAATCAATAGTTTGATGGAGTAAATCGTTGTAATTGGCTTGACATCCTTCTTCAATAAATACCCCCACCCAATGATCGTGTCCGCAATGTTTTCTTGGGTATTAGAAGATTGTCCCTAGTCCTTTTACTCTTCCGCTCATCTCAAACAAGAAATCAAATAAGTGGAGAGCAATGGGTATCATTTATGATGCAAAGGACAACACAAGGTGTTCGACGGCGTCATAGAATACACCTGACGCCGTCAGCTCGACCAACTTTTGAATCCGACATTTGCGAGGGAAAAGTCCAAGTTTCTAACCATAACCCTTGACCCAAACACCCTTGTTGCAACAACAATAGCATAATGGCTAGGTGGTTTTGATTCCTAAGCTTTCAAGGCTTCTCGCAAAGTTAACCCCCATATGATAACACTACTACTTCGCCTAATCTTAAGCCTTAACAAGATTTCAAGGGCGAAATAGATCAAATTAGTTGGGGTTTTCGGATTGAGAAAAGAGAGGAAAACGAAATTGAACATGAATTAGAACAATTGAATAGACAAAGATCAATGTAGATTACTTACCTCGTGGAGATTGTCATGGAAAAATGGTGGATTCGATGTGGAATTCGCTTTGTGGTGTGGTGTGGGGCGGATAAAAATGTGTAGGGTAAAGAATGAAAGAGATGGGTGATGTATTTATACGTCTGATCTGGCTTAGCGACGGCATCACTCGTTAAAGTGTGACGGCGTCACGCCCAAATTTTCGTAAAAGAAAATAGTTTTTTGTCAATCCGCCCGGATCAAAAATCTGGTTACTATTTTTGACAAGAAACTTGGTTTTTATTTTAAAATCAATTTGGTTAATCCACCAGTAATTTCCACGATGGCAAGTAACGCATACGTCAAATTGTCTTTCAATTGAGATTCCAGAAATTATGAAACATTGAGGTCGAGGGTTCTCTGCACCAGGTTTAAAGCCGAAAGAACTCTTTCCATTGTTAGGATAGTTGGGAAGCGTCATGCGCACCGTTCCAATAAATATATTCTCAGGGGATATTTGGTGACCGTCGAGACAGGAGTTTAAACAAGAATATGAATTGAGGGAGTGTGTCTTGTTTAATGAAATCGGAGAAAGTTTGGGGTTTATCTCAACGTGTTCTGGTATTGCATACACCTTCTCTATCTTTTTAGGTATATTGTTCTTCGCGATTTCATTACGGATATTTAGCGTGAAGCTATCAGCTAGCTCCAAGAAAGTGTCGTGAGTCCTTCGCATTTGAGCTTCGAGGCGTTGTATTTCTTTTTCTTGTTTGTAGACAAATGTTAACATAATGTCCTCGAATTCATCCTGCCGGGATTTTCTTGGGATCAAAAATTCCTTGACCGCATTCACATGTTCATCAGCACACGTGGTTACTCCCATTAACGCCTTCACTTGGGCCCCATACTCATAATTGCTTGTGCTCGGAAGTTGACCCGCTCTTGAACAACTAGAGTTTCCCAACCTTCCTCTTCATATTGAGCTAGGTCCTCAATAACTTCCCAAAGATGCCTCAAAGATCGAGGTTATTTAGCCTTCCACCGGAGGCATAATCAATGGGTTGTTGGAGGAGAGACCGACATGATCATAGAAAATTTGGACTAGGAGCCAAAGATCAATGCCGTGATGAGGAATTTATGAAGTAAGTCCTTGAATCGGGTCCATGCTTCAGAGAGATTCACCTTGGAGTTGTTGGAACATCAAGATTTCATTCCTAAGCTTAGTGGTTCTCCCGGTGGAAAAATTGAGCAAGGAAGCGAGAGGTAAGATAATCCCAACTTGAGATGGAGCCACGGGAAGTCGCTCAAGCCAATTACTAGCTTGGTCCCGTAGAGAATTGGAAGAGACGCAGCGTGGTCTCCCGGTAGTAGCATCAAGGTCGATGGAATCGACAATTTTGAGAAATCCTCGGATGCTTATTTGGATCTTGAACGAAGTCCATGGAATGCACATCCGCTTTGCACCAACCGGATGGTGTCGGATCGCAGGCCGTAGTTTGGGCTTGGTCGGGAAGCTCAATGGTGTTCCTATAGCCTAGGTGGCTTGGTCTTGAGTATTCACCAAGAGTACGGGCTCTTGGCGGGTCATTTGGTGGTGGGTTGATGAGTGATGGTTGGTTATCACCTTCCATGATGAAAAGTGATGGGTGTTACGAACAAAGGTCACGAAGAAGGGGGATAGACTAAGAGGAAGCTAAAATGAGAAAAATTTACTTGATAGGAATCAAGCAAAGAACCTAAACGAGGTGGACTACTAACTAGCTATTCTATTCCCGGCAACGCGCCAAAACTTGATACGCTTACGCAGCTGCTCGGGGTCAAAGGAACTTCCTTTCGTCGAGCATGTTTTCAACACCCTAGGCAAAGAACCTAATCGCTGTAGTGTAGTATTAGGGTAAGCCACGGGTATTGATATCGCTCTCTAGGGAATAGGAATGCTAGTGAGAAGTTACTATGCTAAGGTTAAGGTTGAGGAAGATTATTTTTTTATCTTTTTTTTATGTTTTTAGGAATATGAAAGGTACGAATCTCGGGTATTGGATTTAGGGGTTTGGTATTTCACCGATTACTCTACTATTATCTAATTATCTAAACTAAGGTGGTGGTAGTCTATGTCTAATTAATGTGTGCTCGTATGATAGTTTAAAGATGTGTTTACTTAGGTTTTACTACTCCTTAATTATCTCCTATTGATGGTTCGGTTGTCACGTCCTTATTCTTAGTTGCGTTGTGTGTCTAAAGTTGTAGGGTATGCTTTCTCCCTAACTCTTTGAACTTACCAAAGGGTCTCGTCTACAAAACCCACTAGGGATAATAAACTCTTACTCTAAGGCACTCTTTGGATGGTTTAGCTTACAACTACTCGAGATAATTATATTCTAAGGTTCACAAAGATGAATCAAGCATTAAGTACACAACGAATGACCTATCGCATTACTAGATCATTAATCAACTAAGATAAGAAACAACCAATCAATATTCAATAATTAAGTTTCAGACTCCTAAGCAAACACACAAATAAATTAGCCGGACATGGAGAACATGCAAGCATACACACAAATAATCAAAGACATAATTGAATTGATGAAGTAAATACTTATCTTGATGTAAGATAGGGTTTGGAACCCTAAAATATCGTACAAGACACCCTTGGTTCGGTTTTAGGTTTTCACTCCAAAAGACTCTCTTAAAACCGAAAAATTCGGATTCTATATATAATATTACATATGCGACGTTACCTTATGTTTTGTGACGCCGTGTCGCCGCCATTAGGGTTTCGTCTTGGCTACGTTAACCTTGCGACGGCGCCACCTTATGTCTCGTGACGCCCTCTTCGACCGACGTCCGTCGGGTCGCATCTAGGCCGTGCGAGTTGCGACGGTCTACTCCTTTAAAGCCCGACGTCATCACTTGAAAATAGGGTTTTGGTTTCAGATCATCACAAAATCCTCCGACGGCCGAAATTAACACCGACGCCGTCCTGCTTTCAGCAGCCTTTGAGTGTCTCGATTCGACTTTGGCCATTTTCTTCAGATATTCGCGCTTTTCGTCCAAATAAGTGCCATTCTAGCATTTTGCCTTCAAGAGACCTAAAAGTGAAAAGGAACGATATTAAGCAATAACGGATACAAAAGTGATCAAATAAGGGCTTAAACGACCCTCAAAATGGTACCTTTAAAACCTTATCACTAAGCCCAAGTGACTAAGACCCAAGTTCTGGACACAAGTCGCTATAATACCAAATCGCTAAATAGTCAAGTTGCTAAAGAACAACTCGCTAAGATCCAAGTCGCTAATATCAAGTCGCTGAGAATACAAAGTACAAGTCGCTAACAAAATTGAAAGCAAGTCGCTAACCTAACTAAGTCTCTAGCCGTAGTGGAGAATCCACTAACTTGTACTGCTTGTCGACTTGTCTCAATAGACAAGTCGCTAGGCTTAAGTCGCTAACAATTAACACTACAACTCGCTAACACCATCAAGCAAGTCGCTATGAAGAAAAACACTACGAGAGTCAAGTCGCTAGCAAGAAAAACTTCAAAAAGACACTTTTCAATCCAAAACAAGCCCAACCACAGTGATTCAAGCTTTCCAAATCAAAACCCAAGCACTTACAATGATTCAAAACACAAAAGTACACCCAAAATTCAAACTTTAACACAAGAAATGATCCAAATGATGCAAAAACCACTAAACTTTTTCAAACTAAAAAACCATCTAAAACCACTAGAAATCCTAGGATATGTGAGAGAGATGATCAAACCATGGCTCGATACCATTTGTAACATATTGGATTTCACAAACACATCATAACATGATCAAGTGGGCGATAATTCAAGGTTTTAGAGAGAAAGAGTTAGAGGTTTGGGAACTTAATGAGAAAAATGAAAGTATTATTATGAGCTCCAACTATCTACCTTGGGAGGTAGAGAGTATTTATAGTCTTACACAAATTGCCACCTACGGGATGTGGATCAGGCATACAGTGGGTAAAGACCCATCCGTCCTCCACGGTGTTACACAACTAAATACTACATATCATTAAAGAATCTACGACTACGAGCTTTCTAACGATTACATATACTTGAGGTGACCGACTCTTTAATAACTGGATTTACTAAATCCTAACAAAGACAGCTTCTGTTAAAGATATTTCTTTTAATTCTGTTAAAAATAATTCAGTTTCTAGTTTTGGTTTTAATAAGTTTGTTTGTAATAAGACATCTCATGTTTGTGGTAGTACATTTTATCTTATTAAAGATTGTGATTATTATGAGAAAAGAATGGGTGTGTGTACTGACCAACAGAAGTCTAGACCAATATGGAATTGTGACATAATGGATTTCATAAACACATCAACATATACATTAAAGAGGCGTATGGAATGAGTAGAGAGAGAAAGTGAGATGTTCTAGTGAGAGAAACACATAGAAGGTTAGATTACCAAATGAACATCCAACCCTCTCCGGGCTATTTATACAAAGTCTCGCCCTCCTACGGTGTAGATCGTGCATACAATGGGTAAAGACCGTCCTTCTTCCACGGTGTTACTTACACTATCGCTAATCTAACTAATATACTAATACGCTCTCGAGCTATAATATGCTAAACATACGTTGGGGTGACCGACACTTCATCATGGATTTCCTAAATCCGAACAATCTCCCCCTAAGGGAGGTCACCCCAATAGTTACATTGAAAGATGTCCTAGCAATTAAACTTTAGTCATTGATGATCGAGCTCGTAGACTTCATATCTTTAGCAACTTAAACATCATGCAATAGTAGTGATTCCTTTGACTTGGAGTAGTTCATGGATATGTGACCAGGAGCTTTCTTAGAGCTTTTAAGCATCATAATATCTCTAAATTATCCGATTATAGGATAGCCGACATGTGAAGTAGTAACTTATTGACCGATATGCTCACATTTTGGATCACGAATTCTTCTCATCAGAGTAGCGAAAGCTTTAGATGATTAATGATATTTGCGGAAGCGTAGCGGTAAGCATGGAGTGAAAATATCAGTCGTTGATGCACTTATCATGATTTCTTTAGAAGTGAATGTGTTGTGTGAGCATGCGGCTATGGATTGACCTCTCATTACGAACACCGAAGCCGTCAAATGTACCGCAAACAACGAGTTAGCAATAAACACACCGGTGTCTTTGATCACTTCGTTGAATTGAGGTACACGCCCATGGTTCCCGTTGATCAAGACAAGTACTCTTGTGATCGTGTATAATTCAAGAATCTCCTTGACAAGGTTTCGCAATGTTCTAGTCGTTCTCAAACCGAACGTCTCAAAGAAGACAACACGGAGTGAGTGAACCAAATAATTGAGATTCAATGATTGATGAGAAGAGATTTGAAAAACAATCATGTACTGCTCAATATAAAGTGTTTTTGCAATACAATGAAGGTTTTAAGGAAAATCAATTATCAATCATAAACAACTTTTATTTTAAAATATTAGTACACAGTCGATGTGCTAGAAAAAAGAATTTTAAGCACACCGACCGGTTTTTCAAAGGTATCCGTCAATCCATTTCCTGGACCAAGGTTGATTCAATAATGAATCGCCCCATTGTTTCAATCTAGTTGTGACAAGTTTGATCTATTGGATAGATCTCACATGTTACCTACCAAGAGCTTGTTTGATGTTGGCTCTAGAAGGATTTTCATCTTCATTGTGAATATTTTACATATCACTCAGATGTTCTGGCAATACGAAAAGGATAATGCGTAGGACTCTTAAGATATAATCTCACTTTCCACATTGTGTGAAACAGTAAGTCTTCATTAATTGTGTCCTAGAGAGATTTATTGATTATCTCGTGGATCTAGACTCAATAGTGCTCATTTGGTTCCTATGCTTGGGAGACTAGGAGAGGTCTCCTCTTCAATATCAACAATCTCTAAGAGAAAGTCGATAGATAATGAAGGTTCCCGTGAGAATGAAACAAGTCCTTTTAAGAGGAACTTGAGTAGCTTGGAAAGATGTAGTGCAGGCGTCCTTTGGGTCCATGACGCCTTGTCTTCAATGCCGGTGTTACCTTAGTAACCACCAAGAGCATATGTATTGAACTCGGTTTCGCCTAAGGTTGAATTAAAGGAGGCTATTTATTTTCACCCTTTTCTCATTTCATTTCTTTTTAATTCTTCAACCCCTTCAGTGCTTTCCGAGACTAGCTCAGACTAAGTCGGCACTCTTCCCTTTTCTCATTTTTCTCCTTTTTTTCATCATACCTAAGGACTCTATACTATCTAGTGGATTGTCTCTGGGTAGATCCCTCCGGCTCTGGCGGGATCGTGGGAACAAATACCTAACCTAACCATCCTTATATCTCCATGCATAAAATAAATTTGGTCGGTCTTTTTGGTATTGTTCTTCTGCCATTGAAACCAATTGAAAACCATTTGAATAATCAACCCAAGTACTTGTGATCTATTATCAAAGCATTTTGTACCTGAGTTGTTTTTGATATTTCAGAAAAAGCTCCCCCTCAACATGTGCATCGTATGTTTGAAATCCTTTTGGCACATGGAGGCAAGAGGATTTGAAAATCTTCAGATTGAGAATTAAGAATTCACTTCTTTGAAACATTTTCTAAAATATCGACATCACTTTCCGATCAAAATTAGTATTTTAAATACTTTGTTAAAGATATTTTGGGAAAGGATGTGGTTTTCAAAAGTTGCTCCCCTCAATATGTGCATCAAGATTTTTGAAATAATTTTAACACATAGAGGAAAGGAGTTCTTTTGAAGTACATCCACAATCACAAAAGCCATAAAGAAACCATTAGAAAATCAATCAAGGTACTTTATGTTAAAACATAGAAAAATTAGTACCTTGAAAGTTTATTTTCCTTTTGAAATGCTCCCCCCTCAATATGTGCTTCGAGATTTGAAAGCGTTTTGCACATGTGGGAGAGCAGTATGCACATTTGAATCAAAATGATCACCTTTTATCAGATTGCATATTTATATCACATTTTCTCCCGATCAAAATTTCAAATCTTTGAGATTTTGGATCTCAAGTGATTTAAATATGTAAGAAAACTTATTGGAGAAAATGTGTCCGATTTTATTTGATCCGAATGAAACACTCCTAAGTTCCCTTTTAGAGTAAAAGAGGAAACTACAAGCCATAACCTATCACGTGGTTAAAAGGCAATGTATGGGTTGCATCAAGCTTCTAGAGCATGGTATGATTACCTATCTACTTATTTGTTGGACAATGGTTTCAAAAGAGGACTGATTGACAAGACATTGTTCATAAAGAAGCTCAAGGATGATATTTTACTGGTTCAAGTATATGTAGATGACATCATCTTTGGCTAAACAAATAAGGAGTTGTGCAAGGATTTTGAGAAACTTATGCATGATAAGTTTCAGATGAATGCTATGGGTGAACTTACTTTCTTTTTGGGGCTACAGGTTCAACAAAGGGATTGATGGTATCTTTATCAGTCAAGATAAATATGTAGCGTACATTTTGCGTGTTTAGGTTTAAGGATGTCAAAGTTCAAGTACACCTATGGAAACACGTAAGCCAATCGCTACTAGTGATGGAAGTCCAAGAGTTGATGTGAAGTCATATAGATCCATGATTGGGTCTTTGATGTATCTCACCTCTTCTAGGCGGACATAATGTTTGCGGTATGTGTGTGCAAGATTTCAAGTTACACCTAATATAACACACATGAATGTCAGAAAGAGAATCTTTAGATATCTAAAGGGTCATCATAAATTGGGTCTTTGGTATTCTAAGGATCCACCTTTTGATTTGGTGGCCTAAACTGATAGTGACTATGCTAGGGCAAGCTTGGATAGAAAGTATACTACTGGAGGGTGTCAGTTTTTGGGAAGCAGGCTTATCTCATGCGAGTGTAAGAAACAGAAAATTATGGCCAATTCCACCACTGAAGCTGAGTATGGAGCTGCTGCAAGTTATTGTGGTCAAGTACTTTGGATTCAAAATCAATTGCTGGATTTTGGGTATAATTTCATGCATACTAAGATTTACACTGACAATAACAGTACTATATGCATCATTAAAAATCATGTTTTGCATTCTAGAACTGTTGGAATCACTCCTAAACCTATATCAAGTGTTAGTGATTCATATGTAATAGTTAGCTTAATTATGGCCTTTATGTTTGTTATTAGCTTAAGCTTATGTAGAAGGCCCATGAGCTTAGGCCCATGTCCATTAAGGAAAGGAAGGGAGTAGGAGTGTTGCCCTAGTTCCCTTCCTATAAATACCTTGTAATAACCCTCACTGAGGGTTGGTTGTTCAATTTACTCTTTCATTCTCCCACGCATAACCCTTCATAATCATACGAGTGTGTTTGTTTGTGTATTGTTCATCCGATCATCTTTCTCTTCTCTATTTCTTCTATTGATGCTTGTGTTGTAAACTAAGTGACCTAACAGTGGTATCAATCACCAAATAGTTGGGTGAACGTATTGTTCTTGAAGTGGGTTTTGGTCCTACGCGTAGAACATACGGTTCGTGGGTTGATACTTTGGTTTGCTTAAAAACGCATTTTTTTCACTTTTTAATCCAAGATTCTTGTACTTTCAACGTTTTAAGGTGTTAAAATAACTGTTTTTGGAAAAAGTTTCAAACTTCTGCGTGGATCATCGCTTTTAAGCTAGTTTTGTCACGAGGGTTTCGTTCTACGCGTAACCATTTTAGACGCTTTGGTTCATCAAGTTTCAAACTTTTGTGTTATTTTGGTGATATTGAAGCTATTTCATCACAAAATCGGTTTAGAAACATCTTTGGGCAAAAGTCATCTTACGAGTAGAACTACGCGATCAAAACCCTAATTCTACGCGTAACTTGCTCCTTGGTTTGATCTTCGCTTAGGTGGTTTACTCCGAGTTTTCTTGCTTGGATAAGCCTCGAAAATACGTCGACTTGGGATATCTTTAGCATCGTGATAGTGTAAAGATCACTTGGGCAAAACCCTAAAATTACGCATAAGCATAAAGCTTACGCGTGAAAATCCTACGATAAGATTTATCTTACGCTAAGCTTAGTCTTACGATAAGGTAATCCTACGCCTAAGTTTTCTACGCCTAACTTCTTGTTTTATGCATAACTTTAGTGTTTTCACCTTCCTTATGCGTAAGCTAAATCTACGCGTAACTCTTGCTGTTACGTGTAACTTTGGTGTTTTAACGCATAAGTGCTACTTGGTTTATTGTGATTTCTATGCCTAAGGATACTTCATCAACAAAGGTTCATTCGACTACAAAGATCCATTTTATAACACAAGTTTTTCAACATGTCACAACCACCATACTCTAACTATTTCCCTCACACTTACACTCAACGACAACAACAACTAAGTCCACAACATCAACAATGGAATCAACAACAAGCAATTTATTAACAAGAATTTAATCAACAACATACTCCACAACTTGGAGCAATTCCACCACCACAAATGGTTCAACCACCACCAAGTCTTCAAGTTCTACCCTACACAAACGATTTCAATCAACATCCATCAAGGAACACTATGAAGGAACCTACTTGGTTTGCAAAGTCGTGTGAAGCTTTAAGCGACCAACAATCAATTCATGAGGCTAGATCACTGATAGACCTCCAATGCTCACTCCGAAACTACGATCAATGGGTAATTAGGTTCTTTAGCTTTGTGATCCAAGAAGGCACATGGAAAGTTCTTAAAGAAGGTTATCTTGAAGGTCCATTTGGATGCCTACTCATTGTACCGGAGATCCAAATGCTAATCCACCAAGAGATGAACAATCAAACATTACTCTCATTGCAGGACTTGAATCCGTAAGAACTTCTACACTATGAAGTCGATGAGCTTGCAATGCAATACATCCTTTAGGATTACCAAACCCAATTCTTCAAGTGTTGATGCTCAAAAGACCGCAAAGGCAATGTGGGAACATATTCATCTTCTTATGGAAGGATCTCGCACTCAATCGGAGGATATGGAATCCAAAATTTACTTGGCTTATGAACACTTCATGATTGAACACGAGAGACACTAGAGTCTTATCATCATCGATTCTCGACATCATAAATGATTTGGATAAACACAACATCATCATGCCAAGAATTGCGCTTAATACTAAGTTCTGAGTAGTCTTGGTCCCGAATGGAGAAGTATGTCATTTTCTCCGTCAGCGAAGAACATGCATCATTCTACATACGGATTGTTGTACGATTACTTGAAGCCTCATCAAAGGAAGTTGATAAGGAAAGGATTCTCCGTGCTCAAATTGCTTCATCTTCACATCCGGAAAATCAACAACTTGCCTTGTATGCTCAAAACAGTTATCCTCCTCAACCAAAGAACTCAACCAATCGCCACAATCACACCAAATGATCGATCACAAGAATCTCAACAAAATCAATTGGTTCCTTACAACTACAACAATGATCGGGCACTTTATAGTCAAGCTAATGAGGAATCCGATCCGTTCGAAGCATTGCAACATGGATTTGTTATGATTGCTAATGCTTTTGGCGTTATACAAACAAATCCAACAATCGCATTCGCTCCTCATCAAACACGTGAATCAGTGTGTGAACAATGGACGAGTTGAAGTTCGTAATCGTGGTTATGGTCGCCGATGGGCGGTGGTCAAGGGTTTAATGTTGGGTAGGAATAACAATGAGCTCAAGTGGTGCAACAGGAAATGCTCGAAATGGGTTGAATGGTCTTGATGCTACAACCGCAATGAGAAGGGACACTGGCTAATGCATGCCCAAAGCCGAGGACTAGGGGCGGTGCTTATCACAAGGAGGCTTTACTTTTGGCTCTTAAGGATGAAGTCAGGAACTCTCACGCATAAAGAACACAGCTTTATGGCGGATGCAGACTCAAATGATGATATGGAGGACTTGCAGGCCAATGCACATTATATGTTGATGGCTAATATGCATGAGTTACAAATGAGTGACACAGCCCAGATGACACCGATGGCTTGTCTTAGGTACCCGAACAAACCATATTTATCTACGATCTAATATCTCGCTAAGATCCGAATCCGCAGGCTCGAATGTTCAAATGAGTCATCCACATCTCATTCCGACGATTAATTAGACCCGTAGTTACATTTGACGATCAAGATGACCTTATGGTTTCCATTGATAATCAAATTGACTCGTGGTTATACTGAGGATCTAAATAATGATCATGTTGTGACTCACGTTGAACACGCCTGAACTTGTGCCTCGTCCGGATGTTGACCGTGGCTTAAAACCAACAATCCATAGTGGAAGAATGTCGTGCAAGAAATCGGGACTTGAAAAGTAAAATGCATCGTTAACCAAGGATTTTGAATGTTTACAAAAGCAACTCAACTTTTCAAAACTCAAGATAAACGTGAAAAGGTTTTGAAGCCGCCTTTGCTAAATCTTATCAAAACGAAAATATTTAGAGAGACGGATCGTGATCTAGCCGCTCAAGAATGCTTTGTTGTCCAAATAGAACAATTGAAACATGAACATAAAAAGCAAATTAACGCTCTCACCTTGGAAAATCAAAAGCTAAGGTGAGTTGTTAACTTGTCAAAATAGTTCTCTGCATACAAAAGCATTCAACGAAACGAATAGATGATCATCTTGAAGAAATTATCGGCTTGCAAAACAAACTTAAAGAGTTTAAAACTGTTGTTTACAAACATGGTGAGTCGGTCACAATTTATTGAAAATTTTACTTTAAAACCCAATCCAAATAGATATGGACCAAATCTTGCGATTACAAACCTAAGCTTTCAACCAAAGCAATCAAACCAAATCCTCAAGTTTCCAAAGGCAGTAATATAAAATTGATAATTATGTTATGAGTGTTGTTGAATATCATCATCAAGAGGAATTAGATGCGAAGACGAGATTCGATCAAAATTAGAAACTGTTGTTTACAACAAACCTTTTAACTATTCAAGACCGGTCACTTTCACACCAACGGATTCTTCTAACACACCAAGGATTATCATAAAACGCGTCGAGTCTTCTAATGTTAATCCCCAACCGATTATGCACAAATTTATGGTCCTTTACCTTCCATCGATGAAGTAAATTCAAAACCCGAAAATCGCAAAATTCTTAGATATTTTGACCTTTTCATGGTCGACCTCAAACGTTTACAACATGAGATAGAATATCATTCGAAATCAAAGTTCAACACTTTCAATTATTCTCCGCGCGAGAACAAAGAGACATTTTTCGGAAAAATCTTTTACCAAATGTTAAAATTTGAAACATTGTGCATTGTCTTGGGAGCAGGACTTTCATAAGGAACTTGGAGTGATGAAGGTCGTTTTCGAGAAAATGTAAACATCTATTTCTAATACTAAACGTAAAAGAAAATGTCGAGAAAGATGTTGATCGACTCTTGAATGATGTTATCTGTCTTGATATCCATAATGTTGTGTTATTGAATTCGTGTCATATGCATCTCGATTATATCTCTGCGATCATCATTGATAATGTTGTAGCTCATGAGAATCTCGATAATGTGCTCGGATCGAGTCTTTAAAAGTTGAAAACGAACATCTCTTAAACGAGCTTTCAAATGCAAAACGTCGTCTACAATGGTGTCAAAAGATTGTCAAAATCGTGAACTTGCTTTGCAAAACAAAATCCACCATTCGCGTCAAACAATTTTAATCCAAAATTTGAGCAACTGGATGATCAAACGTGTCGTTGAAAAGTCAAATCTCAAAATATGAACAAGAACTTGTAAAGTTAAACAAGAATATGGTGTCATATTTGATTTACTCAATAAGACTCGTCATGAAGCATCAAACAAACTTGATCACTATCTTGCACACACTAGAGAAGTAATGAATTTTCTTGGTAATATTCATTACGAAAATCAAGATTTGATTCACACTATCTTTAAGTTAAGAGAAATGTTAGGAAAGTATGAACAACTTCGCCTACTGTGATTAAGAGAATAGCACCGGTAACACTTAGTAATCGTGAACCTAGAATGCCTCTTGCCAAAACACAAGTTGCTAACGTGCTTCCTTCTCTTGAAACAGAATAGTTGCCTCTTTCCAAATGTCCGCACTTCACGAACCTAGGAGCACTACATCAAGAATAGGAAGTTGCGACCTAAGAAAAGATCAATAAGGAATGCTCAAATAGAAGAACACCCTAGGACTATGAATAAGACTCACGTTGCTTCCACTATAAATATTGCGTCGCAAATGTAATAGAAATATTGATGTAACGAATGCTAAACCTTTAAGCACTTTTGATATTCGATCGATGCACCTTGTGTTATTTGTCGTAAAAGTATGAATTCGATTGTCATGACAAATGTGTTGCTAAAGCTATCATCTCTCATTTAAGGAATCCTAAGAATCGAATACCTCTAGGACCACTAATCATTCTAAGTCCGTGCTTGGTAGACCGCCTCTTTAGATTCTACGAACCGCATTGATGTCCCTGTAGCTCCGGTTTCACCTCCTAGGAATGTAGTACCACCTAGTGCATTCACTAAGACTAAAGCAAATACTAGTTGGAGATGGCATAAATGGATATATAACATACTAGGATTTAAATGGATGCCTAAAGTTATTGATGTGTGTATGTCTACTATAATCATTCAAAACCTCTAACATTTCGGGTTCCACATCTACTTCTATTCCATCTGTGTCGCGTGTGTAATGCATGTGATACTGATCATTCTCTAGATTGTTAATCGGATGTTCCCGACACATGACAGAAACCTTAAACTGTTATCAAACTTTATTGCAAAGTTCATTGGCAATCGCGATTCGGGAATGATCACTACCGCTATCATGGGCTACGGAGACTATATCAATGGGAACATCGAAATTAGCGAGGTTTATTATATGGAAGGCCTCGGTCACAATTTGTTTTAGTAGGTCGGTTCTGTGATGAAGATTTGGAGGTTGCTTTCAGGAGAAATCTTGTTTCATTCGTGATCTACAAGGAAACAACCTTATGTCCGCTCGCGTAACTCAAGTCTTTACACTATCTCTATGCAATACATGGTTGCTCCATCTCCCATCCGCTTACTTTCAAAGGCAACATCAACAAAATCTCGCTATGGCACCGTCGCCTCTCACATTTAAACTTTCAAACTATAACCAATCTTGCTCGACACAAACTAGTTGAAGGTCTCCCACGATTCCGGTATTCTAAAGATCACCTTTGCTCACTGTGAACAAGGGAAAAGCACTCGTGCTCATCTTCCTTCAAAGGTGGAACACGACTCTCGGCATGTGCTTCATCTTCTTCACATGGATTTGTGTGGCCCGATGCGCGTGCAAACGATCAATGGCAAACTCTACATCTTAGTAATTGTTGATGACTATTCACGATGGACTTGGGTCTACTTTCTTGAAGCAAAGACCAAGCTCCACAAATGATCATCGCCTTTCTCACGAAAATTCAAGTTCGACTCCGAACACCGTCCGCCAAATAAGAATGATAAAGGAACTGAATTTGTTAACCAAACTCTTGAGAATTTTATGAGAAAGTGGAATTGAGCATCGACATCTATTGCACGTACACCGTAACAAAACGGAGTTGTTGAAAGACGAAACCGAGCGTTAGTGGAAGCTACAAGAACAATGTTAATCAATGCTAAACCGGGTGGAAGTAAACTTTTCCCATTCGATTAGCGACTTGTTCTCCATGTCTTGTTGACCAATTTCGGTTCCATGACAAAGCCGTCTTACACGTTCCCACATATCGAAAGCGGTTTCTGGCTGTCTACCGCAAAGAAAGATGTCTATTGGTAAACCCGCTTGGACAATATGAATTGCCATATCATCACATCGACTTGCTTTTGATCCTCTGCGGTGTATTCGATTCGGTTTGAGTATGAAAAGATGGTGGGATGTCGGAGTTCCATGGTCTTGGATTTGTCGAGCCTTGAAGGGTCCATTCGAATGGAGTTAATCATGAGTTTTCCATTAGGTTTAGTCTTGATGTAGCTGAGCATACGACTTGACCATTGAAGATAACCACCTTTTGCCAACATAGGAGGTCGGTTTTCGGCCTGCTGCATGAATGTCTTGTTGAGTTGCCATTGATGAAGGTATGATCGATAAAGTTGATGTAGGATCGATTCAGCGATAAAGGAGTTGTGGTTGATGAAGATTAAGCTCGGTTGAGGTGATTACGAAAGTCGTACTAAACTCGGTTCTTAAAAAATTTCGCCCAAAATTTGAAATTCACTATAAAATCAATTCTAAGGTCGTATGAAAATTTTGAGTTATGACAATTTTGATGTAAAATTTGACTAAAATTTGAATTTAGGCCCAAAATTTGAATTTTGACCAAAATTTTATGATTAAACCAAAATTTGAATCTCGCGTAAAATTGAACGTTTAGTCTCCTCAAAATTTAATATTTACTCAAGTTTTCCAGCCAAAAACTTTTTTTTTTTTTTAAACCTTTATGCGTAGAAAGAGCTTAGGCGTAGAAACACAAGTTCTGAGTAGAAACTTAGGCGTGGGATCTTAGGCGTAGGATTCCTTAGGCGTGAATCTTATCGTGGGTTTAAAGTTACAGTAGAAAAGTTATCGTAAGATTTAGCTTATGCGTAAGAAAAACTTAGGCGTAAGAAAAATGCTTATGCGTAAAGTATTCTACGCGTAAGTCGAAACTTATGCGTAAGATTAGGGTTTGCCCAAAATCCTTTACACTATCACGATGTAAGAGATATCCAAAGTCGAAGTGTTCCACACACTTATCCAAGTGAGGAAGCACCGAGTCACCGTTATAGCTCGAAGAAACGCACCAAAAGTTACGAGTAGAACCTTATGAGTAGTTGACTTTCTTCTGAGTAGAACTAGGGTTTTGACCTACTCGTAAAAATTTTCAGCGATTCAACCAATATCTCTTGCACGATATCCTTAAAACACTCGAATAACCCAAAAATGTTGACCTTTTTCACCCAAAGTGCCTAGAAAAGTTACGAGTAGAAATGACCAACGAATCAAAAACGAGTTTAAAACTTAACCAAAGCGTAAAGCTTCAAACTTTTGCAAAAACGAAACTTTAGCACCAAATAAACCTTAAACCACAAGAATCTTGAATTTTAAGTGCAAAAATTAAAGCTTTAAGCGTGAATCTTTGAGAACGAAACTACGCGTATACTACACAAACAAAAACTTCAACCAAACACTCCTAAACCATTGTTAGGCGATTGATACCAATTGTAGGACCACTACGATATATCAACCTTATCACGTAATACCCACGTTAACCAAAGTTATCGTGAGAACTCGTGAAACCCAAACACAAACATATCGTAAAACAAAGAAGGAAAGATTAAGATGAGATGGTGACTTGATGTTTATATAAAACCGTGTATATGTGAGAGGATAAGATATGCAAACAATAAGTTGTATATTCCTTGAGAGAAAATACACACACACACACACTTTCACACCCTCAAATGACCATTTGAGGGTATTTATAATACAAGAGGCATAAAACCCTAAAGGCTTTAGCTTGGGCTTTTCATGGACTTGGATTGGGCTTGGGATATATGAGCATACAAATGGCTAACATACCCTAACGTTTAACCAATTAGCTTAGCCCAATCCACGAGCCCGTTGACTATTCTATCATGATATCTAACACACGTTACAAAGTTCCTAAATGTGAATGACCATCACTTCTAATAAAACTATTAAGGCTAACAGTTGTTATAAAAGAAAAATCTTTTATATATTGCTTGTATACTATCTTTTCTATTTGAGGATCATGTTGTGCAGTTTTGTATTGTCTCACCTATGGTTCTTAACTCACCATGTCTTTGATGACAAAGAGTTAACTCACCATGGGGGTACGGCTCTGGTGAGAGTTCTCAAATCCGTTGATAGTTGCTGATTTACTAAAAATCAGAGGGTTATCAATGTACCCTGGTCTCACATACCAAACATTGGCTACTCCATGAGCTAACGGCTCTGGTAAAGAGATGTCAAATATGTTGGATGGTTGACAATTTTCCAATAAATTGTATGGTGCCCAACTCACCATGTCCTCATAGAAGAAGAGTTGGCTAGCCCACAAGTTCATGGCTTGTGATAAAGCGTTGGAATACCATGGCTAGTCCCGAGTTAACGGCTTTTGTAAAGACAACTCAAATTGTTGATGGTCGTGATGGTTTGCCAAAAACCATTAGGGTTTTCCAATGAAACCATTGATTCATGTTCTAAGTGTTGGATGGTTATTGGTTCACTGTGGTGATGTCATGATTCTACCAAAGAACTAGCTAGCCCAAGAGTGAGTAGTTACTTGGTAAAGGCTTATCAAATCTACTCGTGTTATTGTTGTTCTTTGGATCCTCGATGATGCTTGACATAGGGCTGCGATGGATTCATGGACTTCATTCTTTGGTTTCGGTGGTTCTAGGAGTTCTTGTTGGTAACTAACATTGCTTGATTCTTGAAAGCTTTAATCCTCGTGTTGTGCAAAGATCTATCTCAAACTTGAAGTTAACCAAGTCAAATTCAAGTGTAGGGAGGATTGTTAGGAATTATTGTAATAGTATAGAATGGTTCCTGCTGATCAGGTTCCTGCTGTTAGTACTTTCATTTATGCTGATAGAATAGTTTCTGCTGATAGTAGTATTTTTGCGGATAGTAGTATCCGTATTATTAGTAATTAGTTGGGATATGCATGAGTTATTTTAGGAAGAGATAATGCATATCTTTTACGCATTTTGTAACCAGCTGTATTAGGGTTTCTTATAGTATAAAAGAAACCTGCGGCTAGGGTTGATGTACGCTTTTGAAAAAAACATTACTAGTGAATTAATATAGATCCATAGAGGATCAAAAGTTTAGTTGTTACAATCTTCTTTAACTCTTGTGTTCATATTCCGCGTAAGCATAAGTTTACTAGAGGTTCTCTATAGTTTGCTTGTGATTACACAGGTATTCTATTTGTTTATTAAAGGCTCAAAAGATCTATCTGGGACTGATCTAACAGTTTGCCATCGGCCTCTTGGTCGATGGTTTGCCTAGTTAAGAGATTGACATGATTGTAAAGATTTGGACTTGAAGCCAAGATCGATGTCGTGATGAGGACTTTATGGAGCAAGTCCTTGAATCGAGTACACGCCTCGTCGAGTTTCGCCTTGGCGTTGTTGGAACATCAAGATGTCATTCCTTAGTTTGGTAGTTCTCCCGATGGGAAAAATTGGGCGAGGAAGCGAGTGGTGAGATCATCCCAACTTGAGATGGATCCGTGGAAGTCGCTCAAGCCAATTACTAGCTTGGTCCCGTAGAGAGAATTGGAAGAAAGCATAGCGCATGGTCTCCGTGTGGTAGCATCAAGGTCGATAGAGTCAACGATTTTAAGGAAATCCTTGAGATGCCGATTAGGATCTTCGGAACGAAGTCCGTGGAATGCACATCCGTTTTGCACCAACCGGATGGTGTCAGATCAGAGGGCCGTAGTTTGAGCTTGAATGGAGAGCTCAATGTTGTTCCTACAGCCTTGATGGCTTGGTCTAGAGTATTCACCAAGAGTACGGCCTCTTGGCATGTCAAGTGGTGGTGGATTGTCGTTTGGTGGTGGATTGTCACCCATGGTGATAAGTGACAAGGTTACGAACAAAAACACGAATAAGGGAGATAGACTACAAGGAAGCTAATGAAAATGAGAAAAAATATTACTTGATAGGAATCAAGCAAAGGAACCTAAAGGAGATAGAAGTCTAACTAGCTATTCTATTCCCCAGCAGCGGCGCCAAAAACTTGATAGCAGGGTTCGGGGTCGAGAAAACCTCCTTTTCTATGAGCAAGCTTTTCAACCCTCTAGGCAGTGAACCTAATTGTTGTAGTGTAGTATGGGGTAAGCCTCTGGGATTGATATCGTTCTCTAGGGAATAGGAATGCTAGAAAGAAATTTATGACGAGAAGGTGGGGTTGAGGATGATTCATTTTATCTTTTTATGTTTTTAGAAAGCTAAGGTAAATATCTGGGGCAATTGGTTGGGGTGGTACTTCTACCGATTACTCTACTTCTACTAATTATTTAATTTGACTAATTACTACGTGTAGGATCGTTATATTTATTGTGTTGATGATTCGGTGGTCTTGGATGATCAAAATACATGTTTGCCATAGTTTGTAGAGAGAAAGTAGAGAGAGGCCTTTGACACGGACGTGTTCTTGCTTGGAGAGAGTTTTACACAAATGAAATATTAGATTGAATGAAGCACCACCCTTCCATGGATGGAAGGGGTATTTATACTACAACTTATACGACCTCCTATCGGCTGTGGATCGGGCATACGATGGGTAAAGACCGTCCTTCCTCCATGGTGTTACACTAAACTATTCTACGCTACAAACTAACTAATAAACTACTAAATAACGTAAATAACTACAAGTCTACGAGCTAACTTATGCTAGATAATATTTGGGGTGACCGACTCTTCACTATGGAATTTTCTAATTCTAACAATCTCCCCAAGGAGGTCACCCCATGTTTTACATTTTGAATCCTAGCATTCTATTCTTGACTTTGTTCTTGAGCTCGTAGACTTCAATTCTTCAATTCCATAATCTTTGTGCTTTAGTAGCGATTCTTCAAAGTCCGATAACTTTGTACTTTAAGTGGAGGCCTTTGAGCGATCCACATCTTTGATGATCTTGAGCTTTCTTTGAGATCATCGACCACGATAAATCTCTGGATCACCCTTTATTGTGTTGCCATCATGTGAAGTTGTGACTTTTGGACCGACATGCTCACACTTTTGAATCATGACATCTTTCCATCGAGTAGCGGAAGCTTTCTTGGTTCATGATATTTGCGCAGTGTGCGAAGCATAGTATAAAAATATCGAACCGGGTTATGTAGATATGCACCGGTCATGATTTCTTCAATTAAGTGTGGATCTTGTGAGCATGCGGCTTTGGATTGACTCCTCAATTACGATCACCGCAACCGTCCAAATGTACCGCAAACAACGATTAGCAATAAAACACACGAAAGTGTCTTTGATCACTTTCGTTGAATTGAGGTACACGCCCACGGTTCCCGTTGATCGATACAAATCTTGCTGTGATCGGTAGGATTCCTAAGAATCTCCTTGTTAGGGGTTTCGCGGTGTTCTAGCGTTCTCAAACCGGACGTCTCAAAGAAGACAACACGGAGTGAGTGAACCGGCGAATTGAGATTCAGCGATTGATGAAAATGATTTGAAAACAATCGCGTATTGCTTGAAGAAAGAGTTTTGCAATCTGACGAAGGTTTTATGAGAAAGATCAATTTTCAATCAAAATACTTTTGTATTAGAGAATGAGTACACATTCGACGTGCTAGCGAAAAGAAGAGATTCGCGCATCGAGCGGTTTTTCTAAAAGTATTTTTTAATCGGAGATACTTTTGAATTTGAAATGAATACACATTCGACGTGCTAGAGAAAGAAGGTTTGCACATCGAGCGGTTTTCCAAAAGTATTCGTCAATTCCATTCTGGACCAAGGTTGATTCAAGAAAGAATCTCCCCATCGTTTCTATCCGGTTGTCACAAGCTTGATCTTTTGCAAGATCTCACATGTCACCCACCAAGAGCTTGTTTGATGTTGGCTCTAGAAGGATTTCCATCTTCATCGTGAATATTTTTACATATCACTCGGATGTTACGGCAATACCACAAGGATAATCGTGGGACTCTTAATATATACTTACTTTCCACATTGTGTGAAACAACAAGTCTTCAAGAATTTAGTGTCCTAATGAGATATTGTGGATGATCTCTTGGCTCTAGACTCAATAGTGCACATTTGGTTCTGTGTGGAGACTAGGGAGAGGTCTCCTTCTTCAATATCAACAATCTCTAAGAAAGTCGATAGATTATGTAGGTTCCCGTGAGAATGAAACAAGCCCTTTTAAGAGGAACTTGAGTGGCTTGGGAAGTTTAGTGCGGTCGTCCTTTGGGTCCATGACGTCTTGTCTTCAATACCGGTGTTACCTTAGTAACCACCGGTAGCATATGTATTGAACCCGGTTTACGCCCTAAGGTTGAATTATTGGAGGCTATTTCTTTTCACCCTTTTCACATTCAATTTCTTTTCATTCTTCAACCCCTTGATGCTTACGAGACTTCATAACTAGAACCTTGTTGGGTTTATTCGATTACTAGCTCTGTCTCGATCCGCACTCTTCCCATTTCTCATTTTCTCCTTTTTCAATATACCTAAGGACTCTACACTATCTAGTGGATTGTCCTGGTAGATCCCTCCGGTTACGGCGGATCGTGGGAACAAATACCTAACCTAACCATCCTTATAACTCCATACATAAAGTAAAATGGTGGGTCTTTTGGTGCAGTTCATTCTTCCTTGAAACCAATTGAAAAATCATTTGGAAAAACAATCAAGGTACTTGTGATACGAGATCAAAGCATTTTGTACCTTAATAGTTTTGATCATTTAGAAAACCTCCCCCTCAACATGTGCATATGATTTAGAAATTGTTTAGCACATGGAGGCAAGAGGACTTTGAAATATTTTCTTTGATCACAATTTTCATAGAAAAAGCCATTTGATTTTCTTTGTAAAATTCTCCCCCTCAATATGTGCATAGGATACGTGAAATCATTTTATCACATAGAGGAAAGAGTTCTTTTGAAGCACATCCACAATCACAAGAGCCATTAAGAAACCATTTGAAAACTCAATCAAGGTACTTTATAAATCACTTTAAAAAGCTTTTGTACCTCGATAGTTATGCTCCCCCTCAATATGTGCTTCGAGATTGAAGCGTTTAGCACATATGAGAGAAGCGACTGCACAATTAAATCAAAATGATCACCTTTTATCAAATTTCATTATTAAATCACAAATTCTCCCCGATCAAAATATCAAACCCTTTGAGATTTTGGATCCCAAGTGATTTAATTAGGTTTAGAAAACATGGGAGAAAATGTGGCCTTGTTTAAATACTCATCTTGTTTTGGATAAATCCTCCTCCTCAACATGTGCATTGTGTATTTGAAATCGTTTGGCACATGGAGGCGGGAGTGCCTTTGAAGGACTAAAACCAATTCCATTAAAAGCAGTTTGAGATTTAAATCACGATCTCTCACCCGATCAAAGATTTCAAACCATTTGAGATTTGTGATCCCAAAAGATTTAAATAATTTAGAAAATTTTGGGGAAAGGCGTGGCAAGATTTGATTTTGAAAAATGATGATAAGGACCATTTTAAGACATTAAAGATTGTTAGTGTCGGTATGATTGTTTTAAGAGATCTTTAAGTAAAATAAAACAATTTCACAATCAAACAAGAACGAGAAAAATTTCATTTTGACGGATCTTTGAGTTTTAAAGAAAATCATACCATGACATAACATTAAATCTTTAGATCACCACTTTGTTTCGTACAAACGGACTTTTATGAAGAAATATTGTTTGAAAATATTTTATTTTAAATCACTCTCCCCTCAATCGATGACCAAGTCAATAATTGAGTGACTTAGGTTTTGATAAAAGAAGTCCGGTGATTTTCAAAATTTAGTCAATTTATTTTCAAAACAATATTTTCCATTTTCAAAACAATATTATTCAAAGTTTTTCAAAATTGTTTAAAACTGGTATCTGCACAAAGATACATTAGGTGGTTGAGAAGCTTCCGTTGTTGTTGTTTGTAGGGTTTGGAAGAAAAACCATCTGGCGATGCGGTGAGACTTCTTCTTACGTTGCATTTTGAATGCCAACTGAGGTCAAATTAAGCTCCGTTTCTTCAATCACTTAGAAGAAAACCATCTGGCGATGCGGTGAGACCTCTTACGTTGCATTTATGCCAACTCTCCATAGAAGTCCAATTAAGCTCCGTTTCTTCATTTGTCAACCCAAGATATAGTTACCCTTTCCTTTCGGCATCCAATCATCTTCATTTGTGGGATCCGGATCGGGAACATTCTTTTATACCAATATACTTGCATCGTTAGTGAACACACATACAAATATATGGTGGTCGACATCACCCAAACAACAATCGACTAATAAAAGTCAATGCAACATATCAATCGGATCATATAAATGTATGGGAATAATGTGTTCATCAAACTCTAATCATCTAATCCTAGCAATCATATCCTAGGCACCTAGTCCTTCAACATAGGTTAACATCATTTTAATTAAGCATATTAGGATAATTAAGAAAGCCCGTTAGATGATGTAGATTTGAAAACATTATCCCCTCAATCCATGACTCATTTTATGAAAAGTTTAAAAGCTTTGAAGTCATTGATTGAGTTTTCAATTTTACAAAAACTACGAATCGATTGTTTTTAAAGCAACTCATTTACCACCATTTTGAAAACACCAAATATTTTTACGAAGAATTTTAGACGGAAAAACATTTGTGTAGGAACAATGATCCTTGACATACTTTCCTTGTTTTGTTTTAGGATAAGTGCGAAATATTTTGAAAATAGGTTTAGCGTAGCACTTTCCTTCCTTTAAAAAGCGGGTTGCTATCTCGAAATAATAGCAAGCCATAGTTTAAGCACGGGTTCTGATCAAAATAGCGCAAGCCATTATTTGAAGCCATATTTTGAGACATGTTTTGAAAAGAATATTTACACCTCTGCTCGAACTTCATCTATGGTCCCGTGCCATTATTGAATGACATTTCTAAGACCGTAGATGTTATCGATACGGAAGACATGTCTTGAGAAAACATATTTTGGTATTTTCAAATTTTCGATTTTTATGGGTTTTTGAAGGTTTTATATTTTTCTATTTTCTTTTTGTTGGTTTTATATTTTTATTTTGTATTTTGGTTTTATATTTTTGTATTTGGTTTTAAATAAATATATACAAAGATAGAATAGATGATATAGTAAAAGAAGATGATGATACGAGTACCAAGATAAGGATATCAAGCGACCCGTTGTAGAAGATAGAAGTCATCATCTCTTAAACATTCACCACCAAAGCTTCGAGGCTCTTGAATCGAAGAAAAACATGAACCATTGAAAGTGAGACTTTGGCGACTTCCCCAAACCGAAAATCCATTAGATGAGCAGATTGAAGCTCTATTTCAAGCTTGCTTTAGCCGGTGCACAAAAAGCACACCATTATCATAAATCCATTGCTCCTTTTAAGAACGATAATCGAGATTCTCCATTCGGGGTTATATCATCAACAAGAACGACAACGTATCATCCCACTTTAAATAATCTTCTCAAATTTCATAACCACTTTGAAGTCGAAGCAATCCATTCCAAAAGGTGTCAAGAGAACAATTCCCCAAGTAGTTGAATTGATGCGATCGGTTTCTTTGTATAATGCTCAAGAACTCTCCGAACACACATCATGAGGGAATGAAAACACCTTCCCATGTTCACATTTTCTTCCGGATGATCGTGTATGAAGCTCAAGAACCAAGTACACCAATACCCAAGAGCTCTCCGAATACACATCATGAGGGAATGAAAACACCTCCCATGTTCACATTTTCTTCCACGATGATCGTGTATGAAGCTCAAGTATCCAAGTATACCAATACACAAGGAATGAATAATTGATAACATTGAAGAAGCGGGCCAAGTCACCGATTATCTCTGCGGGTGACAATCTCTGCGGATGTCAACACCGAATAAGTGATTATATCTACGAATCACCGATTAAGCACTCAAGTGAAACAATGAGCATCCCAATGTACACAATCTCTCTCCCAATGAATCACACACTTGTGTACCTCTTTTATCTTGAAACTTTCTTTTACATCACTTCCCCCACGTCGTTGGAATAATAACACTAAAAGCCTTGATGAGTAAAACCTTGAGTTTCTCTGCGGTCATGACATTTGTTTTCCCGGGATATCTTCAATCACTTAGAAGTATTAAGCTCATCAAGTTTACTCGCCATGAGTCAAACCTTGAGTTTCTCTGCGGTAATAACATTTGTCTTCCCGGGATATCTTCAATCACTTAGAAGAATTAAGTTCATCAAGTTTACTCGCTTTGTGTTTATATGTGAGTCTCCTTTCCCCTTGCTAGTTTTGACACTTGAATCGGCAACATTGTATAAGCCCAAATACTTGAAATCTTTATGAGAAGAACACTTGAACTCTTGTGAGAATCAACTTCTTGAAGACTCTCTCGACTATTTTTATCAACCCTTATGTAGACAATTTGAAGTGACCACTAAGAAGAAAACCCGATATACCCTACTTGAAACTGAAGTCAACTTCCCACATTTGTATCTTAAGCTTGCACCTAATGATGGAAGAGCGGTGTAGAAATTTATGCTTCAAGCAAATCTCTAAGTACTCACTACCCAAACAAAGTATGAGACATTAACACCTCTTGCGATTATCCACACCGTCATATCGTGTGACCTTTGAGTAAAACAAAGTAACTCCTAATAGTGATAGTTAACGGTCTTCAACCATCCACCTCATTGCTGGTAACTAGATAAACCAAGTCTTCAACTCAAATTCTTAAGCCCGAGCAAGTTATCAAATAAGAACACGCCTTTGTGAAAGTCAACTTCAATCTCAAATAAGTGATAAATGATTAACTCAAGTAATCAACTTGTGTCAAATGTCCAATACGAAAATAGTCAATAACAACGTCTCGAGTCATTTGCTAAAGAATATGAGCAAGTCTAATTGGGGATTGAATCGACTTATAACTCTCTCCCAATTAGTGCTCTCCCTAAACCGACAATCTGTTTGATAGATGCCCAGATTAAGAAGAAGTCTTTAGATCGTTAAATGCAACTCGTCTTTAGTCTTCTAACATGTAGCGAAAAATGTAGAAACAGACTATAGACTCGACCTTCTTCAAGATTGTGCGGTTGGGAATAGATAGTTAACATCTTCAACTCACACCAAAAGCATCCCACCAAAAGCATCCCAATTAACACATCTTGCAAATCCCTTAACTAAAATCCTCCCAATCAAACAAAACGAAAGATGTTCATCAAGGAAATCGACAATCGGGCCATAGCGAACACACAAGATGGTAACACCAAACTACCAATCACATCAAACAAGAACGGAGAGATTGTTCGGAATCATCATGTTGATGTATCGTGAAGCATTAACGGAAGCACTTTGTCGATAAACTCATCAATCCGAGTGAAGATGTCAACCACCGGCTCTTAGAAGAAACTCCATGTAAAGATGATCCGATAAGAAGAAGCTCGGTTCTTACATGAGTTAGGAGCCGTTTGACCATATATTCTCAAATATTAATCAATCATGCAAAAAATTCACACTTCTTCTCCCCCTCAAGAATTGCATACGGAGATGCCATTCTTGATTAAATAAGTGAAAATCATCCGAATGTTCTATTCACACTTCTCTCCCGCAAAATAAGCACGTGATGTCGCCATCTTCATTATAATCGAGCAAGTGGAATGAGAAAACAATCGATGTAGCCGGTTCCTTGATGGTTCGCATGGAAAAAGTATGAAGCATGTTGATGAGAATGGTCATAATATGAAGATTTCTCTTCTTGAGAATGGTCATAACTAGAAGATTTCTTTTCTTTAAGAAGATAAAGAATTTCTGTATAGTATTCAAGCGTCACACTTTTCTTTTCTTTGGAAGATAAAGAGGCATGAGCTGTTCTTTGTTCATAGCAGGCGTCATAATCTCTCTTTTTCAACTCTCTTGGCAAAACATGTAATCAACCCCATTATCATTCAAGAGGCTCTTTGTCGTGACGGTGATGGAAAAACCCAATATGATGAATTTGACCACAAGTAAACTAACCCGAACTCGTGACTTAAACTTGCACATATGTAACAAAGAGCGGTGCCGATTTCATTAGCATCTCTAAGTACTCTCTATGTACTCTATACTCTTCAACCAACCAACCATCAAGTATAAGGCGTACATTACCTCTTGAAAATCCACAATTGAATGTGACCTTGAGCACTACAACGTAACTCCTTAAAGTGATAGTTATTTTGTGGTGGTAAGAGCCCAATTCCCCAGTGGTAAAAGAAAAAAGAAAGACAAAATAACTAGATTTCCAAGTCTTCGTTTTTGATAATAAGCTCGAACAAGGATCATGAAGAATCTTCATCCATCCATCCCGATACCTTGGATACTAAGTACACTCGCCCGTGATATTTCACTTCAACCTCAAATAAATAATAGTGAATTAACTCCGTTGTCACATCTTCTTGGTTAAAAGCTCAACTCTAGCCTCCTTTGACGTTTTAAGTGAACTTTGATAATGGTTTCATCCGACCATGGTTAAAAGCACATAACCCCATAAAACCATGTAATAACCAAAGCGCCATGACGAATATCCAAACACACATCCAATTCATGAAGTACACCTTTTATCCCTTCTTGAAGCGAAACCGTAGTACCGACATCGGAAAAGATCCGAAATACACTTTCCTTTCTCGGGATGGTTCCATCATCACGGGATTTTACAATTCTATGGTTTAAACCGAAAATAGTTTCTTCGCGAGGATTTTACAAAACCAAGAATAAACCGTAAGATAGATCCGAAATGCACTTTACTATTACCGGGATGTTTCCATTGTCACGGGATTTTACAAGTCTATGATTTAAACAGAAATAGGTTCTTTCGCGAGATTTTACAAAATCAAGACAAAACCGTAAACAATGTCGACTTGAATGTGTTATGACAACTTTGGTTTCGGTGAATATCTGTTTTAGGGAACATGCGATGGTTCATCAACGGTTCATTATCCAACATCATCAACATCATCAACCATCCAATCAATACTTTGGTAAACACATCATTCACGCATTACATCGGCTATTGTAGTGACCACATGGAGAAGTAAACCCGATATACCAAACTTGATCATGAAGTAAAATTCCCAGTTTGTTACTTAAACTTGTACTAATCCTTGTGAAGAAGAAGCGGTGTACCCAATGTACAAAACCTCTTGACATTCTCAATGCGTGAGACACGAAGTGATAGTTACGTTGTGGGTTAAGCGAGAAAGAATCACAAACGTAACTAAATAGCCAAGTCTTTATCACACTCTATAAATGCCCAAACAAGTCATCTTGGCGGAAGGGTAGAAAGAAAGAAGACTAAATAAGTAAACGTGCCGGAAAACCTCACTTCAAATCCAAATAAGAAATACCGTCCAAACAACCCCGTAGTCAACCTTTTAAATACCAATTCAAGCCGTGACATAATATTCATTGTGAAAATGTATAAACCAAAGTATCAAAGCGCATAACACATCAAGTACTTTTGCTTGTTCGGACCCTCGTGGTCTTGATGATATCTTAGAGTATCACGACACAACAAGGAAACTGAGATCTATAAACTTTTGTTTGTAACGAGTCTTGTGTAGTCTTAGAGTTTATAAAAGTTTCGAAACTGTTGAGATGATATTGTTGCAACACGTTATTTTGTATTGAAAACCATGGAACAATGATGTTGATTGAATACTGAGATCGTGGTGTTTTGATGGTATTTGATATGAGGTAGTGTAGTCATTTCATCTTCTTCCTTTCGTCACAAGTCGCTAGATATAAGTCATGGAGTCAAGTCGCTAGCGAGTAGTGTTAAGTCGCTAACTTTGTTTAAAGCAAGTCGCTAACGGATATTTTCAAAACAACTCGATGGGTCAAGTCGCTGGGTTTTTATTTAACATTTCAAACACAAGTCGCTAGCAAATCTTTTAACCAAGTCGCTAACCTGTTAAACAACAAGTCGCTAGCATATCTTTTAACCAAGTCGCTACTTAGCTTTTGACATAACTCATTGTTGACTTTCAAAAAGTCAACGATATCTAAGTCGCTACAGAGAAGCAGGTGAATCGGACAAATATAAGGCCAAGTCGCTAATATGATATTCCGCGAGTTTTCAGACCATATTCAAAGACACCAAAAAGCGTGACAAAAGCTGCGACATATGATGATTTGACCCGGTTTGACCATTAAAAGACTACAAGAATCGACCAAATAACCACCAAAACATTCACGGATATAGTATTGTACAAAGCGTCATGTAAAAGTGATAAAAATATTGACTTGGAACAAAATAATGACACAAGATGATTTTTAGACAAGTAAACATCACATGACAATTTTGAACCAAACCAGATACTAAAGCATGTACAAAGCTGTTAACCTAGTTATGTATTGTCTATTTTCTTATTTTTGAGTCATGTATATCATAACTCTTGTTTTATTAAATGGAATTACATGCTACTTGTTATTTTGTTGAGCATATGATTACTTTGTTTTCATATCTCATTTATGTGATAACATTATTTGTTTTTCACCCTTCTTTGAAATTGATCGGTGATACGGATCCTCGAATAGCCTGAGCGGATCCCTACTAGGAGGGAACCGCGGGATCCGTGAAGACAGGAAACTTTTTACTACTAACTTATATCACATTTGCAGGAAATTGTGAATTATACTTGCTTTCTAACCCTTGTTTTGTAGTATTTCAATTCACACATGAAGACTTTGACATCCTAAAGCTAGGGGGAGCTTTATGTCAAAGCAATACATTGCAAATTACTTGCAATACTAGATTTATTTTTCATGACCTCCCATTGCAAAGTTGCAATCATCTAGGGGACACACTCGTCTCTTAGGCGAAATTCTTTGCAAACTTAGTTGCAAATGATCTAGATTAAATTACTTTCTTGGCCTTTACATAGGGATGGACTCGTCAAGGGGAGCAAAAACGAGATCTATTCCGTTACTTGCTCTTTATTTCTTCTTTATTTTTCTTTCACATGTTTTTCTTAAAAAGCGATGTGTTGCTTTTCTTCAAACACTTTTGTTTCGACAAAAGGGGAGAAGAAAGTAAAACTACAAATTCAAGCGTTTACAATTTTAGCTTTTCCTTAAAATAATTTTATGTTTTGTCATCAACAAAAGGGAGATTGTTAATACAAATAAGCCGTAAAAGCGTTTATTTATATTTCACGATCTTATTGTTTTGTCGATAACAAAAGTAAAATCATATTAACGAAACAAATAAAATAATAAATGGTTTGAACTAATAGTTTATAACACACTTACATTTTCATATAAAACACTATAACAAGATTAAGTGATTTTATATTTTAGATACACATGTACAACAACTAGTGTTTACATATTGGGTTAATACATACTTATATTAAGTACACTAAAATGGGTAAAACAAGTATATACTAAAATGGGTAAAAGCAAGTATATACTAAATAGATAAAAACTAGCAAATGGTTTTGACCCATAACCCATGGTTTTGTATATACCACTTACACAAGTTCAATGTATTCCTAAGGTACATTGTATCTAGATTAAAACCATGGATCAACCCATAACCCATGACCCATGACCCATAACCCAAAATACCCATGGGCAAAGAGGAGGACCACGGATCCCTAGCTTTGTGCTAGCGGATCCCAAGTGGAAGGATCCGTGGGATCCGGGTAGTATGATGAGTTTTCCTCTATAAATAGTGAGCCATTTCTTCATTAATTCTCACCCTCTCCAACATACTTTCTCCCCGAGTTAAATCTCACTAACCTTAGATCCAAGAGAACTATGTTTGTAGTTTTGTTTTTGTGTGATCTTTTAGGTTCCTCTTAAAGGGAAGATCACCACCTTTGAAGTCGAGCAAGCTCAAGTCCATGAGTTGCCAAGCTTCCTCATCATCAAGGCTATTGAAGTCCTCTTGTTGATGATCCCTTTCTTTCTTCAAAGAAGCGTAGTGTTAAAGACATTAGTGAAAGATGTCTCAAGTGTCAAGGCGAAGATAATAGTGAAGGTATCTATCGTCTATAGGATAAGCACTTGTGGTAGGTGCTTAGAAGTCAAGACAAGAAGCATTAGTGAAAGGTGCTTAGAAGTGAAGACACAAGACATTAGTGAAAAGTGTCTTGTAGATCTAATCAAAGACATTAGTGAAAGGTGTCTTATAGATCTAATCAAAGGCATTAGTAAAGGTGCCTTAGATGTACATTCGATATGGTGTGTTTGATGTACTAGATAGACTAGCATTAGATCCAAGGATATTGATGTCCTTGATGATGTTGTAAAGGTAGATCTCCTTTGGGATTAGTCGTTGGTGTAGTGTGGTAGTAGTTCCTCCATTGCAATGGAACTAGGTGCTTAGCCTAGTACCTAATAAAGGGTGGCGGCGTTGTGAAGGTGTAGTTCACCTAAGGTGTGAAAGAACTCGGTGGTTAGCCTAGCACCGTATAAAGGGTAGGCGACGTTGTGTTAGGTGTGGTTCGCCTTGGTGTGAAAGAACTCGGTATTTAGCTTTGTACCGTAAAAAGGTTAAGCGGCGTTGTGAAGGCTTCTCCGCCATAAGGAGATTGGTGTAGTGATTACAAACTCTCGAGTAGGTGACTCGGGAGTGGAGTAGGGCAAGGAAGGTGTCCTTGTAGCGAACCACTATAAATACTCGCGTTGTGGTTTTGTGCTTCTTACTCTTATCCTTTTATTACATATCTTTATATGCTTGTTTATCAACATCCAACACACACAACCAAATAGATTGACATAAGTCGATCTAAATAGTTTAAAAGGAAGTTTTAATTGGTAAAACTATTCAACCCCCCCTTCTAGTTTTCCACATTGATGATTCGGGTGGTCTTGGATGATCAAAATACATGTTTACCATAGTTAGAGAGTTAGAAGAGAGAGAGAGAGAGAGGGTGTTCTTGCTAGAGGTTTACACAAAGGGATATTAGATTGAATGAAGCACCACCCTTCCATGGATGGAAGGGGTATTTATCTACAACTTATCGTCCTCCAGCCGGATGTGGATCGGGCATCTGGTGGGTAAAGACCCGTCCTTCCTCCACGGTGTTACACTAAACTATACTACGCTACAAACTAACTAATAAAGCGCTAAATAACGTAAATAACTACAAGTCTACGAGCTAACTTATGCTAGATAATATTTGGGGTGACCGACTCTTCACTATGGAATTTTCTAATTCCTAACACCTTTCACTAATGCCTCCGTCTTGACCCTTTTGGCATCCTTCACTAATTCCTTAGACACAACACTTCTAGAGAGAAAGAAAGAACTATCAATAAGAGAACCTCAGTAGTCTTGATGATGACGAAGCATGGCAACTCATGGACTTGATCTTGCTCGACTTCAAGAGGTGGTGATCTCGCCTTTAAGAGGAACCTAGAGAATCACACAAAAACAAAGACAAACTACATAGAAAGATCCTTTGGATCTGAGGTTAGAGAGTTTACAATACTAAGAGAAAGTATGTGTAGAAGTGGCAACCTACAATGAAGAAATGGCTCACTATTTATAGACAAAAACATGCTACTGTTCCACAGATCCCACGGATCCCTTGTTGGAGGGATCCATCTAGTGTATTCAGAGCGATCCGTGAAACGCTCCTCATTACCCTTGGGTTTTGGGTCATAGGTCATGGGTTATGGGTCATGGGTCCTAGGCTTTGGATCATGGGTATCCAAGTAGATACAATGTATCTAGAAGATGCAATGCATCTAGTCAATGGGTTATGGGTTAGCTTCATGGGTCATTGGTAATACCCATTATGACTTATGCATGATATCATGGAATGGGTCATGGGTTATGGATTATGCTCCATGGGTATGGATCATGGACTTTGGGTTTTAACCAACTACATTCAATGTATTAAGTCAATGGGTTAAACACTTAAACTTCTACCCATTCTATTACCCATTATAATACATACTAAGTATGTATATATCTACCCAATATGTAAACACTAGTTGTTGTACATATGCATTGCTAAATCATGAAAGCACTATTACGTGTTTAGTGTTTTATATGAAAATTTAAGTGTGTTAGTAAACTATTGGCTCAAACCATTTACGTATTTTATTTGTTTCGTTAAAATGATTTTACGTTTGTTATCAACAAAACATTAGAAGATCGTAAAATATAAATAAATGTTTTTATGGCTTATTTGTATTAACAATCTCCCTTTTGTTGATGACAAACATAAGATTATTTTAAGGAAAACTAAAATTGTAAAAGTTTGAATTGAGTTTTTACTCTCTCTCCCTTTGCCGAAACAAAAATAGTCTCGAAAGAAACTAACACATTTTTAAGAAAACATGTGAAAAGAAAGAAAAGAATGAAAAATATAGAGTAAGTGAGGAGAAGTATTCTGGGCATAGCTCCCCCTTGACGAGTCCATTCTTTTGTGAGGGCGTCAAGAAAGAAGAAATACTAAACTAGTGCATTGCAACTATGTTTGCAAATGGTTTCATCTTTGTGACGAATATGCTCCCCCTTGATGATTGCAACTTTTCAAGGAGGACGTCATTTAATGTAATCCTATGTGAATGATATTGCAAATGATGTTTGCAATGTTTTGCTTTGACAAGAAACTTCCCCTAGCTAAGGGTGTCAAAGTCTTCATGTGTATACTGAAAATCTACAAAACAAAGGTTAGAAAACAGGTATATAATGCATAATTTCCTGCAAATAAGACTTAAGTTAGTAATAAACAAGTCTTTTGTTGCACGGATCCCACGGTTCCCTCTTAGGAGGGATCCGTCTATGCTAAACTGAGGGATCCGTCTGTCTTTAGGCTTAAGACAGCAATGGTGATGTAAAAATTGATGTTAACATCAAAATGGGATATGTATTAAGGCACCAAACATATTCTCAAGACAATATGGCATATAACATGTAATTTCATTCAATAAAAAATACGAGAAATGATCTACATATCTGTAAAACTAAGAGAATGATTTCAACATGAAAAATGATTCTTAAACTATCTAAGTTAAGCTTAAGACTAGGACACTACTTGAATCCTTAAGCTCACGGTTGTTTAGGTTTGTTGACCTCATCGAAAACGTTCGAGGAGGTGATAAAACATGAAACGTTACTCTTAACGTAGTTCATGTATCAAACCTTCAATGTGTTGACAATGATAACAATCTTTGTCATGGCTCGGAAGATGTGGTGGTAGAAATGAAGTGGCTTGAGGTGGAGGATTAAGTGAAGAGGGTTGAGGATCCTTAAAAGAAGGAGGGATTGGCAGAGGCACATTCGAAGATGGCTCAACAAAGGATGGTGGTGGAGGTAGAGAGATGTCAACTTCCATGTGGTCGAGTGGTTGACTTTGATGATTTCTCATAATCCAAAATGGACCATTTGAGGAAAATGGAGAAAAGGATGCCGGTGCAAGTGTTGGTTCAACACCTTGGTTTTGTTGCACAATCTTCTCTATTGAAGAGAATGTCGGCAATGGTGGAGGATGGGATGGCCTAGGAGGCAAGTCCTCCAAGTTGTAGAGATGTGGAGATGGATGTAGAGTGGTAAATGATATGGCTCTAGGCACCAAAGGTGATGGTTGGGTGGAAATGGGTGTGTTTGGTTTAGAAGGAATTGTGGTGTTTCGCGATGATATTTTTGTAGGAGCAATCCTTTTGGGGATTGGTTTGATTGGTTGAGTTGGTGGAGGAGAAATCCTAGCATTTGTGGATTTGACGGGAGATGATTCAGTTGAAGAAATTTCGTGAATAACACGAGCAAGTTTCATGGGTGGTCCTTTGGTGGAGGAGTTAGCACTAGGAGTTTCCTCATAATGAAATGACAAAAGGTTAGTGACATAGAGGTCTCTATTTGCTGAGAATTAAGTTGTGGATGGTGACTAAGAAGTCCTAACAAGGTGACTAATAAAGGGAAGGATTTGGCAAGTGCATTCAAGACTTAAGCCACTAAGATCCTTTGAAATGTGATGATTTGCATGCACAAGAGTCAACTCTAGATTTGTACTGATCAAGAAGGTTAATTTAAGTAGGATGGAGTGTTCAAGTTAACAAGGAGAGCTTGAAATGATTGTTTTAGCTAGGATTAGCTGAACCTTCCAACCGGTTCCCACGGTTCCCTCCAATGAGGGATCCGTCTAGGCTAATCCTAGGGATCCGGCTCTCAGCAGCTAAGAAAAGAGAAAAATGATGTTTGTAAGGTCTAATACCTATACATCTTGAGTGTTTCAGTCTTTTTAAGTGTCTTAAGTGCAATGTGACTTAAATGTTCAAAGGTAATGAGTGATGGTAGCTAATGATTGTCTTTTATGGAAGAAAATGGGATTTTATGAGCACCAATGGATGATCAAGGATGACACTAGGAGATATGAGAGTGTCAGGTGGTGTTAAATGACCCTAGAGATCAGATGGCAACTTGGGATAAAATTAAAAAATTCCTTAAAAATTATAAGAATTGAAAAACTAGTTTTTGACTCATTTTGAGGTAGGGATGACCAAAATCAATTTGCTAAAATTGAGAGATTTATAAAACTAGATGTGTTGACATGTGAGAGATGATGTGTGAGTATTGGAGCGGAAGGGTGATGACTTTTGGTGAAATGATAAATCAAAAAGCACTTTGAGTGTGATCCTAAATCAGCTATGAGTGAGTGTGAAGCTTATTGAGCTTAAGGAAGACTTAAGTGGTCCTAAGGCATTATGTTTAGCTAGTGTGAAGTGGTCTAGTGGGCTGGTTTGATGTGTGGAAGTCTGCATAGCATTTCTGTTTCCTCGGATCCCACGGATCCCTAAAAGGAGGGATTAGTCTGGTACAAATTGAGGGATCTGGCAACTGCAGATCAGAAGCATCACAGAAAATGTGCAGTTTTGCACTATACTATGCATACTAACTGCTACTAGTCTCTACTGTAAATGAACATCAAAACAAGTAAATATCTCATAAACCATAACATAAATATGAGTAGTAGAGATAATATCCAAACAAACAAGGTAAAACATCCACAAACATAATCATCCATTGCAAAATAAAATAAATGTCTAAAAACAATCATAATCCTAATGTCTCTTTTGTTGATATTTTCTCTTCCTCTTTCCCGACGTCATGAGGTGGTTAGTTAGGCATTGAATCATACCCTTCAATTATTTGAATTCTTCGGTCTCGTTTGGAAGAGTTGGAAGTTGTTCAAAGTAGGTTATGGGGTCCAAGTTGACGTTGGCAACGAGGTTGACATTTACTTCTTCTTCATCCGAGGAGTCCCAGAGAGCACGAGGTCTTTTTCCATTGATTATGAACCATTTAGAGGGTTGTTTGGTGAGTGGTACCATGACGTGATCGGCAAGAAAATGATCATCGTTGATAGGAGAAGGTTGCACTGCACTAACATACTCACGGAGTCGTGTTAGGAGCATACCATAGAGAAGTGCCATGTTGTTGACTTTGAATACACCGGCCATTCTTTTCACCATGTAATAGGCAAGGTTAAATGGTCTTTGGTGTATGAGGCAATAGATCATTTGGACAAGACATGCATTTTGATGGTCTTTGTTTCCGACCAAACTAATGACATTTTCCCTAAGAATTTCTTCCTACTTTCTATAGATGGGATTCATTTTGAAGAGTTCCATTTGAAAAGGATCACGGTGGATAAGCTCTTTGTTGTGGTTCAAGCGAGATTGCTCAGCTCTAATTTTGAAAATGGTGTCTCGAACAATTGCGGGGTCATCAAGAGGAGTGTGGTAGATTGGTTTGGGATCTAGTGCAAAGGATTGAGTGGATATTGCCCAATCTTGGGAGTACATACAAATTCCTTCACAAGGAATGCGGAGAATTTGTGCAAATGTGTTGAGGGGTAGAGTAATGCTTTGTTTACTGATGATAAAGGCGATTGAGATGATTTCATCACTATTTCGAATGATCCTAACACTTTTGTAAAATTCAAAGATGAAAACCAGAAAAATTTGTTCATCAATATCAAGGAGACAATCAAAGTTGACTGCCGAGAAGACTTGACGAATGTCGATATTTTCAAGGAAACATTCCTTAACTACACGACCTTCGTGAATAAGTCGTTTTTCAAGCTTTTTGAATATTTTACGATCAGTTTTCGAAAACTCCTCTTTTCGATAGTATCTAGAGAGGTAGTGGACGGTGTCATGGTGGTCTTGTTGGGTGGCTTTGGGCATGGTTGCTCCTAGAAAAACAAATATTCCAATTAGGTAAAATTTGTTGAGATGGGTTTATGGTTTTGATTTGTATTAACAATGTTGTAAACACAATAGAATCTTAATTATGTGAAAACCCTTTTTAGTGATTAATTTTGCAAAACCTAATTTCATCAATTGATGTTTTTAAAAGGAAAATTAAAACCATAAACCACAGGATGAAGATGATGGCGAGTAGAACATATGAGTGTAATTACTTACAATGATGTTCAAGAAGGAGATGCTTGAGGATATGAAGCCCTATGGAGATGGAAGCAGAATTTGGGTTGTTTTTGTGTTTTGTGAGGAGAGGGAAAAGAGCATAACTGGGTTTGAAAAACGTATAGTTGTTTTCTGTCACACGGTTCCCCCGGATCCCTTGTAATTGGGATCCGGCTAGTACAACTCATGGGATCCGGCTACTGTGGACAGAAAAAGAGTGTTTGGTGTTATTTTTGTAATAAGTTATACAATAGCTTATAGAAGAAAAATAGCTTTGAGGTTCCTAATTTGAATAGACGTTTAGGTCAACGTGTTTTGATAGGTTAACTATCAAGGATCTATTTGTGAAGGTGGAATTGGTTTGACGATCTTTAGAAAATTAAAGGGGAATACTATTCCCGATGATGAGTAAGTCGGGAAAGTGGTGAAGATAGACTTTTTAGAGACTTGCAACTATTAACGTCCTAATTAAAAAAATATATTATCAACATATCCATGTAAACGTAAAATAGCTAATTTGTGGATAAGTAAACATACCTCTAAACTCTTGATATGGTTTATAGAGACCATATATCCGAAATACTTCATGAGTTTTTAAAGTAATCCGTTGTACTTAGTATAAGTAGGTTGTGATTACTTTTAGGTTCTTCCTTGAGAGTTGACTTCATTTTTCTTTGAATAGAAATAAAGACTTTGGAGAAGTCCTAGCAAGAAGATTCCTTAAAGAGAAATTGTTAGAATATTCTACCAATATCCAACATAAAAGAAACAATTTGTTTTAAAAGATTTCCTTCTTTGTAGTTTTCAATCACTCACGGATCGTATCAAGTTTTTAAAGTACAACATACTCTAAGAAACTTGGTAACGAAGCTCTGATGCCAATTGTGGAAAACTAGAAGGGGGGTTGAATAGTTTTACCGATTAAAACTTCGTTTTAAAATATTTAGATCAACTTATGTCAATCTATTTAAATGTGTATGTTGGATGTTGATAGATAGATATGTAAATATGTAATGCGAAGGTAAAGTGTAAGAAAAACAAAACCACGATACTAGTGTTTATAGTGGTTCGGCTACAAGGACACCTTCCTTGCCCTACTTCACTCCCCAAGTCACGTACTCGAGAGTTCGTAATCACTACACAACACAAACTCCTTGTGGCGGAGAAGCCTTCACAACGTCGCCTACTCTTTTTCCGGTACAAGGCTAGACACCGGGTTCTTCCACTAGGCAGAACCACAACTATCACAACGTCGCCTACACTTTATCCGGTACAAGGCTAGATACCGAGTTCCATTACAAAGTAGGAACTACTACCCAACTCTGCACAACACCTATCCCAAAGGAGACCTACTCCTTATTACAACATCATCAAGGATATCAATATCCTTGGACATAACCTATCTTTATTTGTACATTGATGCACCATATCCATTGTACACCCATGGCATCTTTCACTAATGCCTTTGACATGATCTTTTGGCACCTTTCACTAATGCCTTTGACTTGACCCTTTTGGCATCCTTCACTAATACCTTTGACACGGACGTTTGGCACCTTTCACTAATACCTTCGTCTTGACCCTTTTGGCATCCTTCACTAATGCCTTTGACACGGACGTTTGGCACCTTTCACTAATGCCTTCGTCTTGAACCTTTTGGCATCCTTCACTAATGCCTTAGACACAACACTTCTAGAGAGAAAGAAAGAATTATCAACAAGAGAACCTCAGTAGTCTTGATGATGACGAAGCATGGCAACTCATGGACTTGATCTTGCTCGACTTCAAGAGGTGGTGATCTCGCCTTTAAGAGGAACCTAGAGAATCACACAAAAACAAACACAAACTACATAAAAATATCCTTTGGATGTGAGGTTAGAGAGTTTACAATACTAAGAGAAAGTATGTGTAGAAATGGCAACCTACAATGAAGAAATGGCTCACTATTTATAGACAAAAACATGCTACTGCTCCACGGATCCCACGGATCCCTTGTTGGAGGGATCCGTCTAGTGTATTCAGAGGGATCCGTGAGATGCTCCTCATTACCCATGGGTTTTGGGTCATGGGTCATTGGTTATGGGTCATGGGTCCTAGGCTTTGGACCATGGGTATCCAAGTAGATACAATGTATCTAGAAGATGCAATGCATCTAGTCAATGGGTTATGGGTTAGCTCCATGGGTCATGGGTAATACCCATTATAACTTATGCATCATGTCATGGAATGGGTCATGGGTTATGGATTATGCTCCATGGGTATGGGTCATTGACTTTGGGTTTTAACCAACTAAATTCAATGTATTAAGTCAATGGGTTAAACACTTAAACTTCTACCCATTATAATACATACTAAGTATGTATATATCTACCCAATATGTAAACACTAGTTGTTGTACATATGCATTACTAAATCATGAAAGCACTATTACTTGTTTAGTGTTTTATATGAAAATGCAAGTGTGTTAGTAAACTATTGGCTCAAACCATTTACGTATTTTATTAGTTTAGTTAAAATGATTTTACGTTTGTTATCGATAAAACATTAGAAGATCGTAAAATATAAATAAACGTTTTTACAGCTTATTTGTATTAACATGATTCACGGAATCGGCAAGCCTAAGCTATTTCATCCGTTCACCCTATCATCATCAAGCATACTCACGCAATAAATACAACGAAAGCCTAATTTTCACTATTAAGCCTATATAAATTAAGAAAAGAACAACCTAACAGCAATCAATAACTAGGTTTCATAGATCTAAGCAAACACACAAGTAATTTAGCTAGACATGATAGACAAGCAAGCACACACACAATCAATTGAACATGGGATAGACATAATGATAAATTGGATTAACAAACTTATCTTGATGTGTAAAATAGGGTATGGGACCCTAGAATACTGTCTAAGTCGGACTACAACTGAGTTAGATTTTGCTCTCTAAAATTCTACCTCTTAAAATACAGAAAAATTGAATTCTATATATATATATATATATTTACAATCGCGACGGTGTCACCTTTTGCTAGCAATGTCGTCAGGTCGCCGTCATTAGGGTTTCGTCGTGGCCAAGTCATCGATGGGACGGCGTCACTTGAGATTTGTGACGTCTTCGGTCTTTAGTTGCAACGTCGTCTGAATTCTAGATCTGGGCCGTCTGCAGTGGAAAGTGTGAGTGACTCCCTCCATATTTTAGGCGTGACGCCGTCGGGCTTTAGGACTAGAAATTCCACAAACCGTCGTGGGCACATTCTGATCAAGTCTTCATAGAGGGATGACGTCGCCCTTTGGATGGGACGCCGTCAGTTTCTGTTGATCAGCCTTGAGTGTCTTCGATCTTGACTTTACCATTTTCTTCATGTTTTTGCTCCTTTTCGTCCAAATGTGCTTCATTCTAGCATTTTGCTTCCAAAAGACCTAAAAAGTGAAAAGGAACGAAATTAAGCAGTAACAGATATAAAATGTGTCGAAATAAGGCTTAAATGACCCCCTAAAAGCGTACGTTTAAAATCCTTATTACTCCCTTAGGGGGAGATTGTTAGGATTTAGTAAATCCGTAAGTTAAAGACTCGGTCACCTCTGGTATTTGTTAGCATTAGAAAGTTCGTAGTCTTAGATGTTTTATCATTAGTAACTAGTTAGTTAAGTAACACCGTGGAAGAAGGACGGGTCTTTACCCACTGTATACCTGATCCACAGCCCGTAGGAGGCGTATTATGTAAAAACTATAAATACGCTCTACCTCCCAAGGTAGAGGGTGGAGCTTCATAATATTACTTTCACTTTCTCTCTCTAGAAGTTCTCATTCTCTCTACTTTCTCTCTCTAAACCCTCCCTTATATTCGACACATATATTGTTCTTGGTGTGTTTATGATATCCAATCTCTTACACTTCAGCTCCGTTGTAAACTCAACAAGTGGCTATACCATAATCTTCAAAGATTCCATCAAGACATTCGTAGTCTTGGTTACATCAGAATCGATGTTGGGGTTACGGCGTAACTGATGGAGGCGCGGAATTCATTATGACCTAGATGGTTACGACGTAACTTGAGTTGATAGTTACTCCGTAACTAGTGTTGACTTGGTCTTCATAGCTACAACGTAAATAAGAGTGTGATTTACTCTGTAGCTTCTTCCATGAGAGCATACTAAGGTATAAATCATTAAAGTGCATCTCCAAAACTGCGTCTCTTTAGCTCCTACGCTCATATATAACCTGGAAACGAAATATAAAGAAATAAGAGTATATATACATTTAAACAATATAGAATATGAGCATAATCAGGGGAAATTAACACTTAAAAATCAGGAGATTATTTGATGTTATCACGGTGTTTTGAAATTGAAATGCATGATATTGTGTCGAATAAAAATAATTATATCTTTACTATTAGCAACAAGAGAGTAAAGCATGACTTGGACTCTACTTATCTTTGGCATTGTCGATTTTCTCATATAGGCAAGAAACGCATTGAAAAGCTGCAACACGATGGGCTTTTGCAATCTATCAATGACGAATCATAGGATAAATGTGAATCTTGCATATCTGGGAATATGGCAAGGAAACCCTTTCCGCATCAAACACAAAGGGCTTCAGATTTACTTGGATTAATCCATACAGATGTATGTGGTCCACTTAGACATGTGTCAAAGCAAGGTGCTAGCTACTTCATAACCTTTACTAATGATTTCAGTCGTTATGGTTATGTTTATTCACTTAAACATAAACATGAAATCTTTGAGACATTTAAGGTCTTTAAGAATGAAGTAGAGTTACAACTCGGAAAGAAGATTAAGGCTCTTCGATCCGATAGAGGTGGTGATACATAAACCAAGAGTTTAAAGATTATCTTAAGGAGTGTGGAATTGTCCAACATCTCACTCCTCCATATACACCACAATATAATGGTGTGTCTGAGAGGAGGAATCGTACCTTTTTAGACATGGTTCGATCTATGTTTAATGTTACAACTCTATCTTTATCCTTTTGGGATTATGCTTTAGAGACTGTTGTTCTCATTCTTAATATGGTTCCAACCAAGAAGGTTGATAAGACTCCATATAAATTATGGCATGGGAAAGTCCCAAATTTGTCTTACTTAAAGGTCTAGGGTTGTAAGGCATTTATGAAACGAGACACGCCTAACAAACTTCAACAAAGATCTGTTAAGTGTATCTTTATAGGATACCCAAAAGAAACAGTGTGTTACTATTTTACTATCCACTTAAGAACAAAATAGTCGTTGTGAGATATGCTCATTTTCATGAAAATAATCTCATATCTCAAGTTAGTGGGAGGGTAGTAGATCTTGTAGATGATCAAGAAGATACATCACCTTCTGAAAATACTAGCCAACTTCAAGTGGAGCCAAAAAGTCTCGCACCTCTACCTAAAGTAGCTCCTATTTGTAGGTTTGAAAGGACACATCGAGCTCCTAAGTGATAATGTCTATATGTAGAAGTCGAGGAGTATAGTTTAGGGGATCTTAGTGACCCTGCTAACTATAAGGCTTCCATGGCTGATCCTGAAAAGGATAAATGGTAAGCAGCTATGAATTCGGAGATGCAATCCATGCGGGATAATGAAGTCTGGGTTGAAGAGGACCTTCCTCATAAGCTAAAGTCATTGGTAGCAAGTGGCTTTTCAAGAAAAAGACTGACATGGATGGTAAAGTACACACCTTTTCTCAAACCTTCGGGGTTAACTATGAAGAAACCTTTTCTCATGTAGCAAACATTAGAGCCATTAGGATTCTTATAGCCATCGTTGCATACTATGACTATGAGATTTGGCAGATGGATGTCAAAACCGCCTACTTAAATGGTTACCTTGAAGAAGATATCTTTATGGCGCAACCTGAGGGGTTTGTAAATCCACAATATCCAAAGCGTGTATGCAAGCTTAAAAGATCCATTTATGGGTTAAAGCAAGCATCAAGGCAATGGAATAAAAGATTTGATGAGAAAATCAAGAAATTTGGTTTTACACAAAATCTTGATGAGCCATGTGTAAACCAGTCTAGTGGGAGTAATGTTACTTTTCTTATCTTGTATGTGTATGTCACTGGACTACTGTTAAGAATATTCTCAAGTACCTAAGAGGTACTCGAGATATATTTCTTGTGTATGAGAATCCAGATGCAGAGCTTAAAGTGACAGATTATTGCGATGCGGGATATCAGACCGATAAAGATGATATGAATTCTCAAACGGGATATTTCTTTTTCGTCAATGGAGGAGCAGTGGATTGGAAGAGTACCAAGCAGATCACTATTGCCATGTCTGCAACAGAAGTTGAGTACATAGTTGCTTCAGAAGTTGCGATGGAAGCTGTCTGGATTAGGAAGTTTGTTTCAGGGCTAGGTGTTATGCCCTCAAATGAAAGACCTATGGAAATGTATTGCGACAACTCTGGAGAAATCATTATCGCCAATGAACCTTGATTTATGAGAGGCGCCAGAGACTATCATAGACAATATCACTATGTTCGAGAACAGATCGAAATTGGTGAAATCAATCTACTCAAAATTCACACAGATGACAATCTAGCTGATCCTTTTACGAAGGCTTTACTTAAGGCCAAGCTTACTCAACATGCTGAGAGCATAGGACTTCGTTTAGCTGATAGTCTCATGTAAATCTGTGATTAGTATGTGGATAATAATGTTTAAACAATTATTATTTTTATAATGAATTAAAGTACTTGGTATGTTTGTTTTCATTCTATAATAAGTTGTATCCTATATTTGCATGTTTAACTCCATGAATGACTTATGTTATTCTAAATTGTCCATTGTTGTTAATCAACTATATGGGAATATGGTTGAATTAAGGCAAATCGGATAGATTGGTTAATATACTTTGTATATTGAAGGAAGGTCCTACCATACTCACATGATATTCATAAGATTGCATATCGGACTATCCCAACTGACATGATTTTACTTTATGGATCTTTGTCATTAAGTAAATCATGTGTATGATGACATTATATATCCTTAGACTTGAGACGCAAGACGGAATGACGTGGGTGGATCCCATTTCTTGAATCTAGTCTACCGCTATCCGTACCTGGTAGTTATAAAGGCTATTTTCAGAAGTGTTGTGAAATTCACGAATTACACTTGTAGTCAAGACATATTTTGTTCATTCGAATTTGTTTTGAAGTATAATACTACTGGGCCCCTCGTGGGGTTGATCAGATGTTTGTATGGCCATACCCAAAAGAGATCTGGATACGCCCCGATGATTTTGGTAATCTTGATCAATCGATGAAACAAGAAACAAAATAGTTAAATTATGGAATGACTTAGATCCATACCCATAATTAACACAGTATTTGAAACAAAAGGATAGTATAATGATAAATCATTTATTGTGCTTCATGAAACCGCACTCTAGTATTTCCGATGGCATTGGCGTGTTGCTAGAGGCCTACCAATGTCATTACGTTTTATTGAAACATGTCCAAGTGGGAGCTGTTAGATTGTGAACGCGTTTCACAAACGTATGTTCGGAACATGCTCGAGCCTATGGGATCGCACACGTTACGTATAGATTCAATGTATATAATTAATAAATTATAGTAATGTATTAATTATTTAAATCACGAAAATAACTAACTAACGGTCGTTAATTAAATATTACTTAACGGGGGTTAGTTAACGGTTGTTAAAAGTTAAACTTAAAGGACTAGTTTGTAACTAACAAGGAGAAGGATCTAGAATGCCTCTCCTTGTGAGATAATCGGCCGAGGGGTACACAAAGGAGGAAAGAAGAGAAATCTTGTCCACCAAGTTAACACACTATATAACAAACCGTTGTTTCATTATTGTGCATCACTTGGAACACCTTAGCAAGCTTTTCTTCTATTCTCTCTCCCTCTTACTCCTAGGTCGAACGAATTACACATCCCTCGTGGTGTGCGTTTGATCTTGAGCGTAACAAAAGTGTTAAGCTTGTTTACGTGATCCAAGAACTAGCATTCACAACGAATCTCTAACAAAACGTGCGTGTGAAATCGTAGAGAAAACCTCTTTCGTTTTTTGGTGGTTTTGTGGATCTACATTGTTTCACCAATCAAGTTTTATTTTTATTTTTCCAAAATTTTGTTTCATTAATTGAAATTTGAAATGAACAATTAATTAAAAATGTCGAAATAAAAAGTTATCGAAATAAAAAAGATAGGCAATAATATTACGATGGAAAAAAATATACTCTATAAATAGATAATCTTGAAACCATTGAATTATATAATGCATTGATTTCATTCAACAAAGAAAAAATCATTAAAAGCTACGTGATTGAGATGAACAAAATTTGTGTATAAATGACAAAGAAATAACATGAACTTTCATATATAATAATTAACAACAAAGAAACATTTCAATTTCTTCCCATGAAGATGAAGCTAGTATCAATGAAGATGTCAGCATTCTTCGTCTTGTTCATTTTCGTTTTGGGTGAAACCAATCTCTTTCCGTTTGAGCCTTATTACTTTGTGTGTGGTCTTTTCGTCTTTATATACAAACCTATGAATTTGCATATAACATTACTAAGTTTATTTATGCAATGGTACTGAAAAATTTCTTACCATACACTTATTAATGGAAGCACACACGTATTGATACAATTTGTAAATGCTAATTAAGAATGGTTTTTATTTGCTTTGAGTAACATGTATGATGAACTTTCCTCAAGTTTCACTTGCAGATGATTATCCTCCATGCAACAACGTTAAAGATTGTTATCCAAGCTATCGTCCAACATTTACAATTCCTTTTTGCATCAAGCATCATTGTGTTTGTATGAACTCCTAGTAACAATTGAGTCGTCGATCAAAACATAAGTGCACCATGAATACTAGTTATTTTGAGTCGTGTACTTGAAATTATGTTGATCATAAATGCATAAATAAACTTAATAAATATGAAGCTTTCCATTATCATATCATATAAAGGTTTTTTAATTAATCATGATGACAAAAATAAATAAATAAATATATTAAGTAATATTATAATTTAAATATATACTAGTTTCACATTTTAGGGCGGAGGGTTTTGACATAAGTCACACTAAAAGAGTCACTACAAGAAATTAGACATTTAGTGACAAAGATTCTAATGACACAAAAAAGTGTCATTAAATCTAAGCTTAAGTGTGAGCAGAAGCCTGAAATTTTGAGATTTAATGAAACAATTGCCAATTACATGCTACACCATTTAAATTTAATCATTTATGATGAAACAATTGTATGACAAAATACATGTAAGTTGAGGCATAAAGATACTCATAACAGCTATTTCTTTTCAATGTTGTAACAAACAAGATAACGCAATTATAACAAGTTACAGAGAAGAACAGAAACATATAAAATGTAGATATATCGCTACAGGAACCTCTAACCTTCGATAAGCCGGAAAATATACAGGCCTTCTATGCAGAATACATATTAGTTTTCAAATTCACGCCTGCCTATAAGAGTTGGCCCAACCACTCCCTAATCGATCTTCACCGAGGAAAACAAATAGTGGACAAAGTAGAACGATGTAATGAATCCAATGGTTCCAGTAGATAACATGATTGCGATTGCACTGATCAGTGCGTACCCGAGATACAGTATTGCCGACACTGGCCCGCTTAAACTCTGAAGGTCAAAAACCAAATACTTCATAGAATATAGGAAAACATAAACGGAAACCGACCCAGAAGCGAAAAATGCTTTCCACCACCACTGCCAGTCCTCAACACAGAGATGCATGTAGGTCAAAACCACCGAAACTTCAGCACAAACCACCACCAGTAACATTAAAACCACAAGCAAAAACCCGAATACATAGTAGAATCTTCCAAGCCAGATGCTAGAAAGGATAAAAAAGAGCTCGATAAAGAGGGTCCCAAATGGAAGGGTTCCTGCACCAACTATTAGTAGCCAAGACGGGTATTTTGTGCAGGGATCTCTAGCAATCTGGTTAGTTCGGACCGAACTGAATCGGTTCGGCCCGTGTACCCAAGTACCCGCCAAGAGAGTGAGTGGGACAGAGACGCAAAACAGAAGTGACAATAGTATGAAGTACAATGAAATGGGAATAGCTCCTGTACTGTTACTGCCCCAAAGAATGAAATTTAATACAGTAAGGATGCTGAAAACAATCCCGGGGAAGAAGAATGCAATTGACCAGGATACAGATCGCCACCCTTCCGACGTCCCTTTAATTGTTCGCCATAGATATACGCCAGCATAACCAGCTACACCTCCCAATAAAAGATACAAAATTATCATTCCTGTCAAAAGCATACCTCGTGAAGCTGGTGACATGAATCCAAAGGCGGCGAATATGATAGTGACACCCGCCATTCCTGCAATCTGTAGTCCGTTTCCTATCATCACACACAAAAGTTTAGAGTTGGTTGGTTCACGGAACACATCACCAACAACAAGTTTCCATCCTGATAACTCCTCGTTCATCTGTGCTTGTGCTTCTTTGTCTAGCTCTTCATAACGTGTGAGATCACGTCTCACTGTTCTTAAAAAGATAACAAACACAATCCCAGCTAAAAAGAAGATCACCATAAGCGAGTTAAGGATTGAAAACCAATGGACTCGAGCACCTTCCATTTTCAGATAAGCATCCCAACGAGATGGCCACCTTGTGTTACTCTTCACAAACTCGACATCATAAGTGAAGGATACTTTTTCTTGTTCTCTTATTATCTGAGATATTTCCAGCGATAGCGGACAGTTTAACGGATCCACTCCATCATATTGATGAAGTTTTGCCATCTTCTCAGGATCATACTTAACGCTACAAGGGAATACCTCAAAACCCACGATCTCATAACCAGCAGCGTTCTTCTTATCATCAGAAGTCTCTATCACACCCATACCTTCTTCCCCTGTACCGATAATCTGCACACCAGAGCCTTCATACTCGTGAACGTAAACCCTGAACTTAACATGATTGATAATGTAATCATCTTCAGTATTAGGAGGTGAAAATCCTACTGGGAACCCTGTCCACTGAATTTTCATTCCATTCTGGTTGGCATACCTCATTGCAGGCAAGTTATCGAGAATCATATTAACTTGATACAGATCACGTGTCCTCTGTTTTAAGAGCTTTACCTCATGCTCGCTTAATGGATGTGTGGTGCAGAGAAAAACAGATTCATTGACGTTCATTCGGAAACGATAAGGAGAGTTGTCGATTTGGTCTCCCATAAGTAATTCTCCTAAATTCTCGGCACTTTTCTTTATCCCGCCAGAGGGAGTGCAGTATGGTAGACTGTAATAGCTAAAGGGTAGCTCTGTCTCGATAGATGTTAATGAATTAACTTTGGCAAATATATTCTCGCCTGTAGAGTATGTATGCATGTAGCTTCCCGGAAGATAAAACCCATTGCACAGATGTCCAAGGAAAACTACATACGTGAAAAGTGACAAGCACGTCCCTTTAGGGACTAACGACAGAACCATTGCACAAAAGATATAACTGGCAGTCTAAGAATTCAATCAGCGTAAACCACTGATACAGCCACGTTTAACACCAAACCTACAAAATAATAATACATAGTTTCAGATATTTGCCAAGTCTGCTCATAATGCGATTAACAGTGCTATATTAATTTTTTTTCCCATCAAACACATTTTCCCTGCTTCTTACAATCGTTTAGTTTTCAATATAACAATCCTCAAATGTGAGCATACCACATTAGCCACGCATAGGAGCCATTTTAAAATTCCAACATTCATGAAGGGATCAAATACTAACCCATTAGAAGTTACATATTTATAATCTTCCATATTTCCTCTACAGTGCATTGTAACAAGTTCAGCTACCAGCTATACTTTAAATTAAGAATCATGTGATCTTAACCAAGGGGTTCAAAAAAAGTCCCTTGCTTTTGTTTTAAAAAAGATAGATATATCTGCTCCATCCCGACAACAAAAACAAAATTTGCAAAATGATAACTAGGCAACATCTTAAAGGATCTCTTAACTAAAAATAAGGGACTGAATCAACCTACAGCATTTATAAAACAAAGAGATACTGCAGATCTCTTAAATCACATCAGAATCATATCATGTCACAACTGTAAGTCAATCCGTTGTTGCTAAGCGATATATCCCTCCCTCTAATTTTAAAAGTATTTACATCCATTAAAGTTCCTAGATAAGTTTACGCCAAATCTAATTTCATAGAATAGGAACTTATAATACTTTTGTTGTCGGTCAATTTTAGTAATTATACTAAATTAAGTCCTGACCTGGTAAATCAAATTTTAAAAAATGATTCAATTTATTCACCCAAACACCGATTTCTTGTTGATGTCACTTTTTGAAAATGTTTCGCTTATGTGACTCTCATCACACCGATTTGTAGCTCAATCTCGAAACTATAATTACTAAATCGAGACATTATTGAATATACTCCGTAAAACATACCTTACCACCACACAAACCAACAAACATATGAATTATAAAAACACACAATAACGGGATCGATCATGCATCAAACAATTCATCATCCATAGAATACAGATCTAACTGATTTCAAATCATAACAGATACATTGACTTCAAGCAGTACAAAATCAATTAACGAACAACCACCTAATTCATTGAAGTTACAGCAGTAAAAGAAGGTTTAGTTAGGGATAAAGATAACAGAAACTTACTATAAGTAATTAAGTAGATATTTTAGTTAAAAACGGCGGTCAGATTAAGGTCATTAAGGTTCCCAGAAACAAGAAGAAGAAGACGATGGACTGACTCATAGTAATATAGTGAATGCGAAAATGTCGTGAAGGAGTATTGTATTTAGATTTCGATATTTTTGGGATGGGATGCCGTTACCAAGTTTATTTATTTTTAACTTTTTACAGTATTTAAGTTTGAAGCACGCAATTTTTTTTAAATGATAATCTTTACCCTGTTTATCAATAAAGTTTCATCTTCACCTTTTTCCTAATAAAGGTGGATATTCACATACCAAAGCTACAGATTTGCGCATAAAGGAACTGATTTTATAGATAATTTTACTGTAACAAGTTCAGCTACCAGAACCATTTTGTAAAAACATGAGGTATTACGTGAATGTGATTTTTTGTCAAGTTTAAATGTGTGAGGTATTATGTGAATGTGATTTTTGGTCAAGTTTACTTCTCCTTAATTCCGAGAACATAAGAAGTTCAAAACGCTCATCAAACAACAACTTAAAGTATACGTAACTGAAAAACGCCACAAGATAAAGTCCCTACATCAACCTCAAACCGAAGACACATACTCAGGTCGACGATCCACTTTATTAACTAACCTAATACAATAACTAGATCACACTGGCCTAATTAATAATTACCTCACCATTCTACGCTAATTTACGGCATAACGTTTTGCCTAAAGATACAAATATAAAATGCAGAAATAACATAACTAAGCATACACAGATCTAACTGATTTGAAATAACATAAATAAATATTCACATCTACAATAATTAATCATAACAGGTGGATCAATAAATGAATTAAAAACAGTAATAATAACTAAAGTTACCATGAGTTGGGATCTGGAGAGAATGATAATAACGGCGGTCAGTTAAGGTCGTTAGGGTTTCTGTAATGAAGAAGAATATGGATTGAATGATGTATGTATTGTAACGGAATTAGTGCGAAAATGGTGTGAGTTTTAGATTTATTGAATGTGATATTTTCTGGGATCGGATCTACTTTTATGTTTGTGTGACTGGATATATGCAAGGCGTTTTGCTATTTTTATACTCAATATTTTGTTACATTTGTGTTTTGCTATTTGTAGAGACAATTTATGCATATGGTTAAAAACTTAAAATGCATGCAATAAAGTTTGGTGTATTTATTTGGTTAGAAACAGTTAAGTTCACATGGCGGATGATTATTTTGAAGAGAAATGATACATGAATCTAAACTTGGCTTAAAGTTAAACCTAAAATCACTTGTCATCATCTTGATAGTTGTAGATAGGGACCCACTTATTTTACAACCCGTCAAGATGATGACAAGTGTTTTTAGGTCTAAGTTTAGGCCTAACTTTAGGTTTATGTATCATTTCTCTATTTTGAATGATCAATTTCATATCTTTTCTTATTTTCATAGCAAGTATCTGTGCATAGCAACGGAATTTTATAACGATAAATCATTTTGTGTTAAAAAAATTTATGGGATATAAACAAAAAATAATAAAAGTTTGAAGACTTAGGGATTAAACATAATGTTTTGAAACCTGGTTCGACCCGGGTGGTTCAACCGGTTGAACCATTTTGATCAAAAAACTGGTCGATTTAAACCGAGTCAACCCGACGGATTGGGTCAAAAGACGAGTCAAATTAAACCGGGTCAACTCATCGGGTTTGAAGCGTCCCGGGTCAACCCGGTTTTCGATATGTATTAAAATTTGTAGCGATGGTGACCTGGTCACCTGCCACATCGCATTTCTCTCTCCGACGACCTGACGACGATCTAGTTGCCACAGTGGTGACCTAGTTAATTTTATTTTTTTTCAAATATTTTTAACAACAAAATTAAACTTCATTAATAATAAAATATTACATAAATCATACAATAAACATACGAACTAAAATATCCTAATCTGAATGCTCCCATGTAGAATCATCTGAAGAAGACCGATAACCAAAGAAATTCCTCGATGTAAGCCAAACGTTCGCCGTCAGCGAGAGGTTGCTCAACAAATCTAGCGACGAACTTGATGCACCTACACCATCGGTTTTGTTCTCCGATAGCTCTAATTGATTTCGGTGTTGATGTTGTTCGTATTTGTTGAACACACCCCACAACATGTCGCCGAATGTTGTCGCGTCTTTCATGAGCTTCATCCATTAAAACATTTCGATCACGCTTTTATTTCGTGCGTAATGTCGTTGCAAATCGTGTATTTTATCTCATGCGTTGCTTCTCCGCCTTACCGATCAAACCGCTGATAACGCCTATAAAGCGTTTTTCGAGCTTCATCGTCTTCTTCTCATTATTTTTAACATACGTTTGCATTTGTTCGACGGAATGGGAGAGACGACAAGCCATAATAATTTTGTGTTGAAAGAATTGTGTTTGAAATTGTGTGTTTAAAAATGTGTTTGAGGTTGATATTTTTAATGTGTTTAAAGTGTTTTTTTTTAAGGTTTATTTTTTTTTTCTTTTTTTTTTCTTTTTTTTTTGGTCAAACGGGTCACTTTTTTTATTTACAACTCGGTTGGCCAAGCAACCTAGTTCGTCCATATTGTCTCGACCGACCTAACATCACCCACCACCCACAAATAGCGCAAGCGACCCTCAACCTCACACAACCCTTTGGGTCAACCGACCCAATGTGGTGAGCCTAATAATTTCCTTTTGAAATATATGTTTTCAACATTTCCATTTTTAGTTTCAACTTTTCACTTTTTACTTTTTGAGTTTTCCTTTATATATAGTATATAGCAGGGTACCCGCGCGTTGTGGCGGCGGGTACCCTGTGACGATTAACCGGAGAAATAGGTTTTGATGAGACCTGATTCACCAGTTTGTATTGGTCCCAACGGGTTCTCTTTGGTCCGTTTACGGATGGCTTTTATTGGTTAGCCGAACCGGTGGCGACACCGGTTCCCGGTTGAACCCGTTGGTCTGGTCCGATTTTCAAAACTATATGTACCATCAACTTGTTAGCTTGTATGAAGCTTTGTGTGTTTTATTAATTTGTATAATGTGCATAATAACATGTACTTTCATTTTAGGGTGTTTTAAAAATAACATTAATTAGTGTGTTTAACTATTTTATATTTTGAATTATGTTGTAGCTTGTTTAAATTGTATATTGTGAAATTTTTATTGTACTTTTTAGTAAGATATGTTTCAATTAGTTGTTTTCAATTTAGTAGATATGCTTTTAATTAGTTGTATAATGTGAATAAATTAATGTACTTTTAAGTAATTGGTTGTTTAAATAAGAGTATTAACTACACCATGCATTTCTTTTACCTTTGACTTTCAACATTTCACTTTTCAAGGTTTGACCATTTTTCTTTTATATGTATTATAGATTATAGATTAATATCATATATAATTAAACAAGCCTTTAAGATTATTTGAGGACAAAACATTCTTTACATATTAAAGAATTAATCTCCATTCTTCATCTTCCCTCCATTTTTATTTGATCTAATAAATGAGATTAATCCCAACAATTTAATAAAAAAGAACCCATTTTTAACCTTTTTTTATATTAATATCTTTCAAACCGTTAATCGTTAAGCGAAAAAAATATATACCATTACAACAAGCATTTAATTATCTTTCTATAGATAGACACTTTGATATATACTTTCGACAAAAAAATTCGTGTTTTTCACACTTTTTTCTTACATTTTTTTCGCTAATGAAATTTACGTAAAAAGAATCTCATGTGATTAAACACTAATTTGAATATCATATGTGATATCACATGTGAATATCATGTGTGATTTAACACTAATATCACATGTGATATTACATATCATATGTGATTCCACTCCTCACGAATAGAAATAAATTCAAATTTTAACACTAATATCATATGTGATATTCAAATTAGTCTAATCAAAATCCTATTAAGTATGTAAGTCGAGGTGTCTATAGCATTACACCAAAACTTTTGAGGAATTGATTGTTTGTTTAACATCATTCTACTCATTTTTTGTAGAGTATGATTTTTCCTTTCAACTAACCCATTTGATTGAGGAGTGCGCGGAGCCAAGAAGTTGTGTGTAATACCATTACTATCACAATATGCTCCAAATTGCACTTCATTATCAAATTCCTGACCATGATCCGTCCTAATGGAAACTATTTTACAACCTAGTTGATTTTGGACTTTCTTACTAAAGATTTCGAATTCCTCAAAAGCTTGTGTTTTATTCTTAAGAAATCTAGTCCAAGTGTATCTAGAGTAATCGCTCACAATTACTAAAGTGTAGAGATTTCCTCCAGTAACTCCGTCGGCGAATGGACCGAAAAGATCCATGTGAAGGAGTTCTAGGCATCTAGAGGTCGAAACTAAGTTCTTAGCTTTGTGACTAGAGTGAACTTGTTTTCTAACTTTACAAGGGTCACCAAAGTATTGATTAAACTTAAGCTTAGGTAAGTTTCTAACTAGATCTTTAGATGCTAGAGATTGTATTAAACACATATTAGCATGACCTAGTCTTCTATGTCATAGAGTGGAATAATCATCTATTGTTGCTAGACATATCTTATCCCCAGACTTATTCCCTATTTTCATGATGAATAAGCTATTTTTCCTAACTCCTTTACCTATGGTTTTTCCATCTTTAATAATTTCATTACCTACACTTATTGTCAACCATTTGACTAATTCTAAGTAACTTAAATCCTAAATTATCTAAATGCTCAACATTTCTAATAATGAGGGAGTTGTGAAAGATCGTACCTTTACCTATGATGTTGCCTTTAAAATTACTACCAAATGCGGCGTTACCTCCATTGTATGCCTTGTATGATGAGAATAGACTTCGATTTCCCGTCATATGATTAGTGCATCCACTATCCTTGACCCATTCGTCGGGCTCCAAGTCGATTCCCAAGCATATCTATTTAGCTATAACAACAACTCAAGCATTTGGTCCCCAATATCTTATAGGTCCAAGATTATTAGTGTTGAACATTCCAAACATTTGGTTAGGATTTTGAAATGGTGGAAAAATGTCCCAAGGCATGTAACCACGTTGTTGGAAGTTGTTCCAAGTTATGGGATATTTATTTGGATAACTTTGCCTTTTAATGTTACCTCTAGATTGTGGTGTGTTAGATCTTGGTTTAGGATTATTTATTCTCCTAAGTGGTGGAGTTTTAGATGTAGTGTCCGGTTTTACATAACCAAGTCCGGAGTAGACAATGGTTTGTAAAAGGTCTTGACTACCTTTTTACTAGCAATTGGCACCTTGGTATCATTAATTACTACATGAGTTGGTTTGGGACTCAAACTATTTTTTAAAATTGAAGGTGACTTAATCTTTTCAGCACACGGTACCATGGTACCACTAGTTTTAGTGGTGCCGTCCAAGACTTTAACAGTACCGTCTCCTATTTGACAGAACTTATGGGTTTTACAAATTTTACTTGTTTTTTCCACTCATAGAAGCTTTATTTGGATCAAAACCTAAGCCCGTTCCGGGATGTTCACTATATCTAATGTTGTCTAACATATCATTAAGAGCTTTTGTTCTTTTTTCAGATTTAGAAATTTTAAGAACGTTTTTCCTAAGTTCTTCATTTTCTATTTGAAAATTTTGACATGACATACATCCGACGTCGACCTCTTTATTTTTCTCAAGTTTGTTAACTTTTTCTTTCAATTTTAAAACTTGAATTTCAAGACTAATACTTCTTGTTTTTAGCATCTTGTTTCTAGAAATGATTTTAGAGGTTACTTCACATAACTTATTATAATCATCTATTAGTGAATTATCGTCTATTGAGGAATTATCATCACTATAGTATGAAGAATCAGAATGTACCTCATTTTGTTAGGTCACCATATTAGTAACACAAGCATCAATATAAGAAATAAAGAAGAAGAGATTGGTTGAACACGTTAACCACACACACACGTATGAATGGAGAAAGGTTATGCGTAAGGTGCAATGAATAAAATGAATAACCAACCTTCTAAGGAAGGTTTACAAGAGGTATTTATAGGAGGGAACTAGGGCAACACTCCAAGTTCCCATCCTTTTACTTATTGGGCTTGGCCTAGGCTTATGGGCTTTCTACATAAGCCTAGCCTTGATTACTAACATAAAAGCCATATTAAGCTAACTATTACATATGAATCACTAACACTTGAATTAATGTTTAGGAGTGATTCCAACAATCTCCCCCTAAGTGTTAGTGATGAATGAAAGAGTGATAAACGTTGTTGGTGCAGATGTAATAGTAGCTTTGACGTCTTCGACATTCTTCTTTCTTGTGAGAAGAAGTGTCTTGATTCGAACAATCTCCCGCAGTAGAAATTGTTTCCTTTGAGCAGCTACGCTTTGACGTCATCATTTTCTTTGTTCATTGATCTTTGTTCTTTGTGATGGTAGTGATAGTATGTTGTTGTTCGTCGATCAGTGCGCTTCGTTGCTCCGGTGTCTCCACGTCTTTCTTCAACATGCTCACACGCTCTTTGACGTTGGATTTCAATACTGATGAAGTTCTCTTAGTCTTTAAACTTTGTAGATTCTTTGACTTGACGAAGAATCATTCTGACTTTGTGTTGCCTTTTGATAGAACTTCCATTAGTGATATTGTTGGTATGAGCATGTGAAGAATCTGCACGATCAGTTCGCTCCATAGCTTCCATAAGAAGAGAACATAGGAAAGGTTAGTAATAAGCGGATTCCGGCACTTACAAGTTTGAACTTCGAGAGTGTTAACAACATAGTGTGAAAACACAACTCTAATTCTCACAAAGGCCGTTCTTGAACTGAGTCCCACAAGTGAGATAACACGATGTACAGTACATCTACATTCGAGATGAGTCACGAGGTACACCAAGCATCACCACGATCAGACCGTTTGAGACACACTAAGCGTAATCCACGGGAGTTACCGGTGACCTCTTTGTCGAGGTCATTAGATGTTGACCGGCGGAGTTTCCATTCAATCATTGAGGATCACATGTGTGAACCTCTCATAAATGTTCTCGACAGTTGCTAAGATCCGTGATGGACACGATAAAGTATCACTTGTGTTCTTATTTGTTGAACTACAAGCGATAAAATGTCAAGTGTACCTAAGAGATCTTTTGGTGAATCTCGTGGCTCTAGACTCAATAGTGTGCTTTGGTTTTCTGAGCGGAGACTAGGGAGAGGTCTCCTTCTTCAATACCGAAGAATCTTTAAGAGAAAGCCGATAGTTTACGTAGGGTTCCTGTGAGAATGAAACAAGCTTCTTTTGGGAGAAACTTGAGTGGTTAAGAAGGTATAGTGCATGCGTCCTTTGGGTCCATGACGACTTTTAATCTTCAATACCGTGTCATCTAGTGACAACCAAGAGCATATGAATTGAACCGATGTCCATCCTAAGTTGAATAATCTGGAGGGCTATTTCTTTTCACCCTTTCTTTGCTTTTCTTTAAATTATTCAACTCCTTCTTTCTCCGATTCTCATTTCTCCTTTTTATAATCATACCTAAGGACTTCTAATTCTAACTATTGGTAGTGTCCTTGGGTAGATCCTCCGCTCTGGCGGATCATAGGACATTTATTCCTAACCTTAATCACCTTTAACTCCATTGCCATGAAACCATATTCATGAAAATCTCTCGAAGTGTTTGTGAATGAAAACATATTTGAACACTTCAAGAGTTTTAGATTTTCGTAAATACTCCCCCACATGTGCTTAAGAGTTTTGACAAATCGCACGGTGAGAGAAGAACGCACTTTTGAATTGATCGACTCAAGATAGACAATTCCTTGCGAGACACGATTCGTTGCATAGTTAAAGAGATACATTGTCAGCTTTTAGGTGACAAATAGCTCTAATAACTACCTTGAAGATGTGGACAACCCCGAAAGGTTGTCAAACCCGTCAAAGTTCATGTCTATCACGAGCTTCTCGAATAGGTACAATTTACTTGGATAAGTCTTGGAAGACAAATCTTTTCAATGTATGACTGTTCAGTTCTCGTCAATTCATGGGTTGAAGTCTTTTCACACGAGGATTCAGTAGCAAAACACAACATATTTCTTATCACATAATTTTTCTCCCCCTCAAAAATGGCATATAAATATGTTATTTTTGACAAAATTTTGATATCGAATATGTCCATTTTGAGTTTTGCGGGAAGACTTTCATGAAGAACAATTTGTGAACAAAGTTTATAATCAAATACTCCCCCTCAACAAGTGATATTTACGGTTGAGGTTTTGAAAATCATAAGGGGAAGTACTTGTTCTTTTGAGCAAAACCTTTTAAAAAATGAAAGGTTTGATGAGTTTTACTCAAAATTAAGAAGCTTTCGCTCCTTTTATAAGGATTGTGGCACTGAAGCGTACCACAGGGTCTTTTCATTACAAGTACGGGTTGTACACTATTATGTGTGCACAAACCATGGTCATTATAAAGTCACACATCCAAGATAATATGAAATTGAAACAATTTAAGGGTACCAATAGTCCATCAATCTTTTCAGAATGCGAATAGGCGCTGATAGCTGAGAGAGTAATCTGGGACGACCACCTACAAAGCTCTCGAGTTACGAGGCGGTCCCTTCAGACAACCTTTCATCGATCCTAGTGATGATCCTCTTAACATCCGTCTTTCCCGAGAATTCCATCGCTTTGGGGACCCAATGCCTTCATGTATCGCCTTCAACCTATAAGCCAAGCCATCCCTGACCTTCTTCAATGTGTGATCCCCAAACTTGTGAAGATCTCTACACGCCATTAAGCAGGTGCGTTGTGGTTCACTACGGTAAACTACTCCGAATGGTTTGTTGACGAGAGTGTATTGTAGAAGCTGGTTGATGTCAGGAAGTTCTAGCCGAGGTCCGGTGAGGTTGACATAGTCCGATATGATTCAACATCAAGTTGTAAATCTTCTACACGTTCCTAGATCACTATGCTTCGATGAAGATGAGCAAGGACTTGATGTTTTCACTTTGAATTTCGATCGAGAAATGTCTCATTCGTCCACTCGTACTTTGGCAAGATACATATCTTCAATGTCATTGAGAGACAAGTTCGAAAGTCCGCTTCACGTAATTCATAGTCCTTTTCGCCTTGTCTTTTGACCACGATAGTCTTGAGGAAGGTGTAATCCCATTTAGACGAAAGAGTGACATGCTTGACAAAGAACGATCCCTTTATCACTCTACACTTCATGTTGAGACTTTCGGACTGGCGATTTTGTAGTAGATTCGTCGGCGTTCCGCCAATGGTGAATCTCGTACATTGCATTAATGTCATACCGTTCCATGCTTGTTGGAAAACATGTGGGTAGCCTTTTCTTCGATGGCTATGCAGTTGGAGTATATGGTCACGGGAGCAGTGTAAGTGATGTGGCGTGTTTCGTTGAACCATCGCTACCATGTAGAAGAAATTCCAAGTCATTGTTGAAGAAGTAGCGAAATGGAATCTTAGGTTGATCCGGTTGGCCAATCGTTGGTAGAGGTTTAGACCAATCGGTGTAGTATGGAGCCTTGTCTCTTCCGTGTAGTCGATGTTTTCTTTAGGTTGAGCCAATCAATGTTGTTAGACATGGCTCGTGCTATGTTTTCAAGGTGATATTCAACTTCAATAGCACTTTCCGAGTCGTCTTTGAGTAGTTGAAAAGCTTCATTCTTGATTCGTTTCAACTCGATTTCGTCATCTTCTTCACTGGAAATTTTCTTGCGGTAACTTAGCATGCTCCAACGTCGACCTTCTACCATATCCGGATCATCGCTTAGGCGGGTTAGCATCAACAAGTATGGAGAACCAATCATACTCGGGGTCTTCATCGTCTAGCCATGAGATGACATCGACCTTTAGGCGCCTTCTTCTTTTCTTTGGCTTTGATGAGGATGATGGTTTCTTTGATGAGGTGGGAGAGGTGGGTTGTTGTTGGGGCTCGGGGACTTCCTCATCGTCACCACCAAGATACTCGAGTGATCACCGGTTTTCTCTGTCTGGGTGGTAACTCGAGTCCCGAGGTTTGTTAGCGGAAGAGCGTGGAGGAGATCGTCTTGTTGTTGGAGTCCTTAGGGGTGGTGGTGGCACGGAGGAGGGTTCTCCGCATCGCTTTGGACGTTTAGGCTCGTTATCTTTATCCTTATCCTTATCTTCATCGTCTCTTGGACGTTTAGGCCTTTGAGCTTCTTCGGCATGCTAATTTGAGTTGGTATTCCAAAGAATGCCTCAAACAATTTACCTTCGTAAGAAGTAAATGTTGCGATCGTTTAGACATTTGAGTTACCGCCTAGAAACCAATTCAAATCGGAGAAGACTATAGGATCAGTTAGGTTGATTGTTACGGTCATTGGTGTTGATCTTATAGTTTGCTTGGCCAAATGCATCAGATTCGGATAGAGTTGTCTGTTGAACATTTCTCTTGTCACACCCGGTCGAGTAAGAACTGATGAGTATAGCCCTTAATCATTTCGTTCATTTCCCCTTGAAGATCACGTTTCATGAACTTCTGTACATATTCCCTTTCAACTGACATCTTGTCAGTCTCGTCATGAAGATACTGGATCTGGTTAGCGAGAAAATTCAGCTTTTTGTTAAGCACGTCTTTCTTCCTGACCTGCTTGACAACATTGACAATCCTTGTCTTAGCCCGAGATATCCAAGAGTCCGTTGGCTTCTTCACAGATTTGGATGTGGATCTGGTTGATCTTCTGGATGGTGGTGGTGAAGAGTGAGAAGACGAATCTGATGATGAAGAGACATGAGGAGATTCAGGTTCCTTAGGAGGTTCAGAAGTTTCCTCCTTGGAACGAGTTGGACTATTGAGAAGAAAGTCATCATAATTCACTTCGTCATCTTGTTCGGTTAGCCTTTTCTTGACTGAATCCGGCCTCTTCCTCTGCTTTGGCTTGAGTCGCACCTCTTCATCGACCTTTTCTTTCTCGGACTTTTCCTTTTCGGGTTCCTCAAAGTCATAATCAATAGAATCTTCCACGCTTTTGTTGTTGCTCAAGAATGGTGGCACCGGTTCCTTATCGGGTTGATTAACCGCATCGAGAATTGGTGTAGATTGACCACCACCACTTGACCCTCCGGGCCACGCATTTGTTCTGTTCAAACTCTTTTGCCACGTGTTGGAGTCTAATGATTTTGAACTTCTTCCCGTAGTCGATATCGGTGGCTCTTCATCCGAGCTTTCTTCTTCATGCTCAAATCTTGGAGTCTTCCCTTTGCCTTGGTCGCCTTTTGACCGGGAGGTTTAGCTCTTGTTGGAGTGACATCGGTTGCGCTTTTAGAGTAGGTGACCTCTTCTTCCGATTCGGTTTCCTCAAGCTTTCATCCACTAGCTTTCTTTGCGGTTCGAGACTTGGGAATGGGAATAGGACAGCCTTCATAGAACTGTCCTTTTGAGTGGAGGTTTCTCTTGGGAACTTTGTTTGACTCTCGCTTGTAACACTTCCCACACCGCCTCTTCTCGTTTTCCTTATAGGTGTACCAATGGACTTTTCATCGACAAAGCCTACTTTGCCTTCTTCAACTGCTACCGGATATCGTTTATACGAATACGGTTGTTTGATATCATCGATTATAAGGTGATCCGCAAAGACTGCACCTTGTTTCTTTGTTGTAGAGTCCTTAAATCGATCGTGAGTGTAGGCTCATACAACATGGAGTGATTGTTGGGGTTATTGAGTCTCTTGGGGATATCGAGATTGTGCCCGAGAGCTCTTTGGATCAACAATTTGGTATATCTTATATATGGGGTCTTGGAGCCAAGCTTTTTGAGGAAAGACATCATGTCGTCCCATATTAGAGCTTCAACTTCAATGTGTTTCATGTTGACCAAGGCCCAAAAGATCTGCAGCTCCATGAGCTTGGGATGCTCATAGCCACCGTCACGCCCGTAAATAGATTTGGTGATGATGATGTAGAGTTCTCCATGGTGAGGAATATTCTTAAGATCCACGTATGAATGCTTTGTGATTACTCCTAAAGCTTCGTCATAACCAATGTCGATCATGAATTGTAGAAACAGTCTCTTGATTGGTGCGGCATTGTATTTAGTTGGTTCGATGATGGGGATGAGAAGAATAGCCCTTAAGTCTGCAGTGTGATAGTGACTTGTTTGTCATTGAGCGTCACCGTCACAACATTTTGTCCTTTGATCTTTGCATTGTATTCCAAAATCGTGAATATAGATCTCGGGCCTGTAGCGAATTGGTGAGCATGTTCCGATAAGGATGATTCTTCGAATATCCACATCAATTAAGCAAGAAGACTCGAAGCGGTGAGGTATCAAAATCAACACGGGTTGTTCTTTCCTATCTTCATCGGATAGCCATTAGGAAGATATCGACAAGAACGTGAGAACATTTGGTGCTTCCACATTCGCATTTGAGCATCCATGTCGTGATCTCGAAAGATATTTAGCCAAAAGAACCAACATATCGAAAGACATTATGTTAGTCAACGGATGGTTTTATTGTCTAATTATTGAATGTGATATGTCGATGATTGTTACGAGTCCAATGTCACTTGTTTGTCCAATAGTCCAATGACGCCGTGATAAGTTTCATGAGTTGATTAACTTTAAGTTTTAAAGTCCATGTTTTCACTTATTTTATTTTTCACAACATATTAAACGCTTAAGCTTATTAGTGACATTATTGGTTTCGTGGCGTTATGATTTATTTATTTACAAGTTTGCACGCGAACAATTCATAATTAAGGTTAAAAACTAGGCTTAGGCGTTGAAATGGCAAGCTTATGCATAAACATGAGTGTTATACGCTGTAAGCATAAGCTTATGCATGGGTTCTTGACTTACGCGTAAGAAATATTACGCGTGGGAAAAGAGTGCCTTATGCGTAAAGCTTACGGCGTGGCGTATATGGAACCTTACGCGTAAGGCTTACTCGTAAAGAGTCAACCTTATGCGTGAGGTCATTGTTTACACATATCCTTCACGGATACGCGTAGTCCCTTATGTAGAACCTTACGCGTAATCATTACACGTAAGATTTCTCTTCGCGATAACATTCTACGCGTAAGGTGATCCTTATCGTAGATTGCAAGTAACCTTGATTACGAATTTTCAAGCATAGAAAACCTGAAATAAATTCATCATAGCACTAATATTAACACATACATTCAATTATTTTCAGATCACATCATGAATTTTACATTCAAACAGTTATGCGAAAAACCCTTATGCGTAAAACCTAAACCCTAAGGTTCAAGAATTACGCCTAAGATAATTAGCCATAGAAATGAACCAAAATGATTACGGGAAGTCTAGGATGCCTATTAAGTTGTTCTATCCAAGTTTTAACATCAAACTCAACGTGACTCAAAAATACCCAATTGTATGAATTAAAACCCTAAAATTCAATTCTTTCACATTTGATGTTCTTGGCAAGTTCTAAGCATGGATATCATCAATTCATCATATAAACAACATCTTACAAGAAACTAATTAACCGTAAACGTTCATATATGAAAATACCCAATTCCACGCATAAACCCTAGTTTTCAAAATAAATCAATTCGTGTATCTGGGTGATGTTTGATGATAAAAATGGTTTCAATGATTTTAGACAAACGTTTTGACTCTATCATTTTAACCAAAAACACACACCATTGATTATGTGTTCATACGCTTATGCGTAGAACACAAAATCACTCATATCTAAAAATCTAACCTTTGGTTTTTGAAACGATTTAAAACCCTTGTTTGTAATCATGTTAAGAACACAAAAACACTTACAAAATGATGATCAAGCAAACGGATTTGATGGTTGGATTTTACGCGTAGGATGAGGTGGTTGGGATATTAAATGTGAAGAGTTAATGAGTTAGGTGGATGTTTTATTAAAATAACTTTGAGCTTTTAACAGTTTTAGCCCCTCCACCTTTTCCATTTACATCCATTGTCCATAACTTCCATTTTGGTTACCAAACGAAGGATATTTGGAAAGAATTTTGACGACACTCCCCTTTGACTTAAGAAATAATGAAGTTTTATAAATTTTAGTCCGAGGGGTGTCAGTAAATCAGAAAAGTGACCACCATATAAAGAAACAACCGTGATAAGGTAACATGCAAGTACAAGGTTTTATGAATCTGAAAAATATTTATTTTCTCCCCTCAACACTTGATCAAGAAATCTTTGAATTTTGAAAGATTTGAGTGTTGACGGAAGATTTGTACTTGCCATGTTAAAAGAAATATAGATAGAAGAATATTTTGTTGTTTTATCGATTTTATAATTTTGTATTTTGTTTTTGAAAAATATTTACAAAAGAGGTTTTGGTGTTTGACCGGTTTTAAGAATGTTTTAAGAGTTCATCCAGTTCCTCTTGAGTCAAACACCGCATACCAATCCGGTGGACTAGCTCATTAAACCTAGCGGAGCTAAGGCTTTGGTGAGAAGATCCGCCAATTGGTATTCAAGACCCACAAAGTATAATTCAATAGTTCCTGCTCCACGTGGTCCTTGATGAAATGATATCAAGATCGATGTGCTTTGATTTGAATGTTGAACCGAGTTGCACGAGATCGCAATAGCACTCGATTGTCGCAAAGACATCGATTTTGTCAAATCGTAACCATAGTCTTTGAGTTGTGTTCTCATCCAAATGACTTGAGCACAACACGACATGGCTACATATTCGCTTTTGTTGAGGACAACGATGTACAATCCTCGCTTCTTCAATTGCCATGACACCGTTTATCACCAAGAAATTGTAATGCTCTCAAGTACTTTTCGTGAATCTAAGCATCCTGCGTGGTCGACATCTGAAAAAGCTATTAGTTCAAAACCGTAATCCTTCTGATACCGATCCCAAATTAATGGTTCCTTGATGTATCGGAGGATTCTTTTAGCCTCGAGATAGGTGGGTTTCAGCTTGGTCGCGATCGATAATGGGAGTAGAGATATCTGGCAAAAACAATATCGGTCTCGCTAGTTGTTAGATACATGAGAGACCCAATGATACTACGGTATTTGGTAGGGTCCACCAATTTCTCATGTAAATCGCGTCTAGCTTCTTGGTATGAGTCATTGGTGTGACATAGATGTCACAGTTTGCATTCCAAATTTGTTAAGAATTTCAAGGGCATATTTGGACTGACTCAAGAAAATACCACGGGGTGATTGATGAACTTGCAGTCCTAGAAAGAACGTAAGTTCACCCATCATGGACATTTCAAAATGTTTCTTCATTAGTTTTGCAAAAGCGATTGAGTACTTTTTATGTGTTGACCCAAAAATGATGTCATCCACGTAAATTTGAACAATTAAGATATGTGCCCCGTGATATTGTATGAAAAGAGTAGGGTCGACCGAACCTTTGGTAAAATTATTGGAAATGAGGAAGGATGATAACTTATCGTACCACGCCTGAGGAGCTTGTTTGAGACCGTACAGAGCTTTGTTCAGTTTGTAGACATGGTTCGGGAATGCGGGATCAACGAACCCTTCGGGTCGGTCGACATAAACCGTTTCTTCGGTTGAACATTCAAAAGCGGTTTTGGCGTCCATCGAAAGACCGTTATATTCATATGAGCCGCGAACGTGAGAAATATCCGAACGACCTCAAGACGAGCAACCGGAGCAAATGATTCTTCAAAGTCAATACCTCTTCCCAGCCGATAACCCTTAGCCACCGTGACGTGACTTGTTTCTAATTACGTTCCTTCGAGATCCAATTTGTTCTTCCAAATCCATTTGAGACCAATGACGTAGACCCTGTTGGTCTTTCAACCATTTCCATACTTCAATATGTTTGAATTGGTTTAGTTCTTCTTGCATGGATTCAATCCAGTTGTCCTTTGTCATTGCGTCTTTAATGTTATTAGGCTCATTGGCGGATGGTGAGAGCATAAATGCGTGTTCACCATCTGTGTGAAGACGTTGTCTTATTACGTTGGTTGATTCTGTTGCCAATTATGTTTTCAAGAGGATGGTCTTTTGTCCAACGATGTGTAGAGGTTGATGTTGGTATACATTGTGCGATTTTGAGGATTCAAATGGCTTGTAGATGATTCCGCAACATCGGTGTTGCGATTTCATTAGCAAACGGGTTAAAGAACGATTTGGATCAAAATCTACAGGTGGGGTACTTCATTAAGAACATCATTAATTTGGTTCGGCGTCGTTGGATGCGCTTTGTTCAACTATTGTTGTATAGTCAACTGGTGGTGCTTCTTCAACGATGGTTGTTGTAGCAGTGTATCGTATAGGAATATGATCGGGTTGAGTAGCGAAACATCGGATACACCGAGCACGCTCATCAATATCTTCACCAGCAGTGAGCAAATAGCTTTTCCATTTGTTGACGAGTAAGTCGGGAGCTTGGTTCACCGATAATGGGGTTTGAGGAAAGTTTAAGCGGTTGTGACGGGTTCCAAGTCATATGCTCGAAGCCATTTCAAGAAGCTCATCAAAATTAGCATGAATCGTTTCCATAACCTCGCTTTGTACGACGATTCCGATCCGTAACCTTTAGAATTGTCACAATATCCAATAAAGACTCCAATATCGCCTTTGGCTTTGAGCTTTCCAAAGTCATCACGATCATTATTTGGGTAGCAAAGGGATCTAAATACATGAAAGTGTTTGAGATTCGGTTTTCTATTGTGGATAAGCTTAAAAGGAGTTTTGTTGTGGCGTTTTGTAATCATTGATCGGTTTTGAGTGTAGCATGCGCTTGATACGACACGCCCATAAGTAATCTGGAAGTTTAGCATTGATTAACATTGTTCTTGCGACTTCCACTAACGCATTTGTTTCGTCTTTCAACAACTCCGCTTTGTTCGGTGTACGTGCAATAGATGTCGATGCTCAATTCCCACTTTCTCATAAAATTCACGAAGAGTTTGGTTCACAAATTTAGTTCCTTTGTCATTCTTTATTTGGCGGACGGTGTTCGGAGTCGAACTTGAATTTTCGTGAGAAGGAGATGATCATCTGTGGAGCTTGATCTTTGCTTCAAGAAAGTAGACCCAAGTCCATCGTGAGTAGTCATCGACAATTACTAAGATGTAGCATTTGCCATTAATCGCTTGCACGCCGCATCGGGCCACACAATCCATATGAAGAAGATGAAGCACATGATTGAGAGTCGTGGTCCACCTTTGAAGGAAAATGAGCACGAGTGCTTTTCCCTTGTTCACAAGTCGAGCAATGGTGATCTTTAGAATACCGGAATCTCGGGACACCTTCAACAAGTTTGTGTCGAGCAAGGTTGGTGATGGTTTTAAAGTTTAGATGTGAGAGACGGCGGTGCCATAGCCAAGATTTTGTAGATGTAGCCTTTGAGAGTAGACATATGGGAGAAGAAGCAATCATGTCTTGCATTGAGATTGTGTATCAAAAGTACTTAAAGGTTTAGCATTCGTTACAACACTTTTTCCATTACATTTGTCGACGCAATATCTAAAGTGGGTGCAACATGAGTCTTATTCAAGATCCTAGGGTGTTCTTCTCACTTTAGCATTCTTTATTGATCTTTATCTTAGGTCCATTTACTTCCTATTCTTCCTTGTATCGATCCTAGGTCGTGAAGAGCATTAGTGGGCGGACGCTGGGAAAAAGAAGCAACTAGTCCTGTTTCAAAAGTACTTAGGGAAGCATATTAGTATCTTGTGGTTTGTCAAGAGGCATTCTAGGTTCACGCTAGTCTGTTTCGAGTGAGAGGAAAGCACATTAGTATCTTGTGGTTTGTAAGTTCACGTTTGCTAAGTGTCACAGTGCAATTATCTTAATGATGCTAGGTGAACTTGTTCATACTTTCCTAACATTTCCTTAACTTAATAATAGTGTGCACCAAATCTTGATTTTCGTAACAAAGATTTCCAAGAAAATTCATGACTTCTTTAGTGTGTGCAAGATAATGATCAAGTTCGTTTGATGCTTCATCACGAGTCTGTTTGAGTAAATCAAATATGACACCATATTCCTTTTCGACTTTTACAAGTTCTTGTTCATATTTTGAGATTTGACATTTCAAAGACGTTTTGATCATCCAGTTGCACAAATTTTGGATTAAACGCTTTGAATTGCAACCGGTTGATTTTGTTTTGCAAAGCAAGTTCACGATTTTGACAATCTTTTGACACCATTGAAGACGACGTTTTGAATTTGAAAGCTCGTTTAACGATCTTTCATTTTCAACTTTAAAGACTCGATCCGATGCACATTATCAATATTCTCATCAATATCAATGTAATCAACGAATCGGCAGAGGTATGATCGGATGCATATACAACAGATTGTAATAACACAAGATTATTGATATCAGCACAAATAACATCTTCCAAGAGTCGATCAACATCTTTTCTCAGTAGTTTCTTTTTACGTTTTGTATTTGAAATCGATGTTTCTGTTTTCTCGAAAACTATTTTCATGAGACCTAGTTCCTTGTGAAAATCCCTTAACCAATATAGTGCACAAGTTTTCGAATTTTTGACATGGGGTAAAATTCTTTTCTGAAGAATATCTCTTTCTTCTCGTGCCAATGGCGATTGAAAATGTTCAACTTTTATTTCAGAATGAAATTCAATCTCACGTTCCAAAATTTTGAGGTCAGATAAGAAAGTGTCAAAATATTTGATAACACGACAACTTTCGGCTTTTGTTTTAACTTCACTAAGTGAAGGTAAAGGACCATTAATTTGTGCACCATTGTTTTGGGGACTAACTTCAAAAACTGGTGTGATAACCAAAGGTTTGTTAGAAGTATCTTGTTGTGTGACAAAAGTTACGGCTTTTGAATAGTTCAATGGTTTGTTATAAACGACATTTTCCATTTTAGACCGACTCTCGTCATTTGCATCTAATTCCTCCATGCGATTATATTCAACAACAATCATAATTGAATCATCAATTCTATGTTACGCATCAAACTTGAGTTTGGTTTGAATGCTCTGTTTGAAAACTTAGGTTGGTAATCAGCAAGAATCGGTCCATATCCATTTGGATTTGGTTTAAAAGTAAACTTTTGAATAGTTGTGATTGACTCACCATGTTTATAAACAACATTTCAAAACTCTTTAATTTTGTTTTGTAAGTCGAAAATTTCTTCAAGATAGTTATCTATTCGTTTCGTGGAATGCTTTTTGTACTCAGAGAACAATTTTTGACAAGTTAACAACTCAGCCTTGGCTTTTTGAGTTTCCAAAGTAAGAGCGTTAATTTGTTGTTTATGTTCATGTTTCAGTTGTTCTATTTGAGACAATAAAGCATTCTTGGATGCGGCTAGATCACGTATCTGTCGTTCTAATGATTTTTCGTTTTGATGAGATTTAGCAAAAGTGACTTCAAAACCTTCTTCACGTTTTTCTTGAGTTTTAAAAAAGTTGATTTGTCGAATTAAGCATTCATTATCCTTAATTAACAGTGCATTTTTATCTTTTAATTTCGTGCAAATTTCCAAACGTGATTCTTGGTCTTTAATTAAGGTCAGGAGCTCAATTTCTATTAGACGGAGGCTCATCTTGTTCAACGTGAGTTTCAACATGATCATTATTTAGATCCTCAAATATAACCACGAGTCAACTTGATTATCAATATTAACCATAAGGTTATCTTGATCGTCAAATATAACTACGGGATCTATTTGATAATCATCGAAATGAGATGTGGATGGCTCATGTTGAACACTCGGATCCTTTTCGGATGGAGAAATTGGCGGAGATATCGGTCGAGGATGAGTATATTTTGTTCGGTACACGAGACAAGCCATCGGTGTCATACACGGGCCTATGTCACTCATGTGTAGAGCTTGCACTTGTGCCATCAACATCATTTCTTTGCATTAGCCTCGCAAGTCCTCCATATCATCATCGAATCTACATCCGCCATAAAGCTCTGTTCCTTGTTGGTAAGAGTTCCACCACTTCATCCTTGAGAGCCAAGAGCAAAGCCTCTTTGTGATAAGCATTGCCTCTTGTCCTCGGCTTAGGGCATGCATTAGCCGATGACCCTTCTCATTACGATTATAATAATGATGACCATTAACCCCATTCCGAGGATTCCCTGCTCAACCACTTGAGCCCTTTGTTGTTGCGGAGCACCCATGTTATTCCTTCCCATAGCATGAAACCTTGACCACCTCCCATCCGACGACCATAACCACGATTACGAACTTCAACTCGTCCATTGTTCACAACACTTGATTCCTTGTGTTTGATGAGGAACGAATGCGATTGTTGGATTTGTTTGTATACCGGTGAAGGCTTTAGCAATCATGACAAATCCTTGTTGCAATTCATCGAAGCATCGAGTCCTCATCGACTTCACCGTAAAGTGCTTGAGCATTGTTGTTGTTGTATGGAACCATTTGAGTTTGTTGAGGTTGTTCTTGTGATGGATCATATGGTGTGATGGTAGCGATTGGTTGAGGAGCGAGTTGAGGAGTCTGTTTGAGGAGGAAAACTAGTTTGAGCCCACAAAGCAAGTTGTTGATTGTCGAGAAGTATTGTGAAGCCGGAGTCCACGGATAGCCCTTTCTTTGTCAACTTCTTTTGGTGAGGCTTGGATAGTCGTACAACAATCCGTATGTAGCATGATGAAGATTCTTAGCTTGACGGAGAAAATGACATACTTCTCCCATTCCGGACCAAGACTACTTAGGAACTTTGTGTTGATAGCAATTCATGGCATGACGATGTTGTGTTTGTCCAAATCATTAATGATGTCTGAAAAGCGATGATGATATGACTCTAATGTCTCTCCTGGTTCAATCATGAAGTGTTCATAAGCCAAGTAGATTTTGGATTCCATGTCTTCCTGATTGAGTGTTGTGCCTTCCATTAGAAGATAAATATGTTCCGACATTGCTTTAGCTGTCTTTTGAGCATCAACACTTCGAAGGATCGGATTGGGTAGTCCCAAAGGATGTATTGCATTCCTAGTTCATCGGCTTCAAAGTGTAGAAGTTCATCACCAGTGAGGTCTCGAGATGGTTGCAATGTTGGTGACATCTCTTGGTGGATTGGCACTGGATCTCGGGTGTGACAACAAGAGGCATCCGAAATGGACCTTCCATAATAACCTTCTTTAAGAACTTTCCATGTGGCTTCTTTAGATCACAAAACCTAAAGAACCTTATCACTCATTGATCATAATTTTTGAGAGTGAGCATTGGAGGTCTATCAAGTGAGCCAGCTTCATGAATTGATTGTTGGCTACTTAATGCTTCACACATCTTGCCAAACCATGTCGGTTCCTTCATAGTACTCCTGGATGGATGTTGATTGTAGAAGTTTGTGTAAGGTTGTACTTGAAGACTAGGTGGTGGTTAAACTATTTGTGGTTGTGGAATTCCTCCAAGTTGTGGAGTATGTTGTTGATTAAATTGTTGTTGATAAATTTGTTGTTGTTGATTAAATTGTTGATGTTGTGGACTTAGTTGTTGTTGTTGAACTTGATGATACATGTAAGGAAAGTAGTTAGAGTATGGTGGTTGTGACATGTCAAAAACTTGTGTTGTTAAATGGATCTTTGTAGTCGAATGAAACGTTGTTGATGAAGTATCCTTAAGCGTAGAAACCAAGTGTAGGCAAAGAAACACTTAAGCGTAAAAACACCAAACTTACGCGTAAAAGTGATATTTACGCGTAGGAGTAGCTTATGCGTAAGACTTGAGAAACACTAAAGTTATGCATAAACTGAAAGTTAAGCGTAGAAAACTTAGGCATAGGATTAGCTTATGCGTAAGACAGAGCTTAGGCGTAAGAAAAATCTTATGCGTAATGAGTTCTACGCAAAAGTTTGAGCTTATGCGTAAGATTGTGGTTTTGCCCAAAGATCCTTTACACTATCATAGTGTAAAAGATATCCAAAGTCGAAGTGTTTTCGTGCTTATCCAAGCAAGAAAAACACCAGTAATCCACTAAACGAAGATCAAACCAAGGATGAGTTACGCGTAAGATTAGGGTTTTCTTACGCGTAAAAGCAACCAAAATGATTTACGCCCAACGATGTTTCTAAACCGATTTTTGTGATGAAATAGCTTCAATATCACCAAAATAACACAAAAGTGTGAAACTTGATGATCCAAAGCTAATAAACACCTTAAGCGTAGAAATGAAACCACGTTTAAAACCAAGCTTAAAAACAATGATCCACACGTAAAGTTTGAAACTTTTTGCCAAAAACAGCTATTTTAACACCTTAAAACGTTGAAAGTACAAGAATCTTGGATTGAAAAGTGTAAAAAATACGTTTTGAAGCGTAACAAAGTAGAAACTGTTTTTACGCGTAAGACCACAAAAACTTCAAAAGATGTTCACCCAACTATTTGGCGAATGATACCACTGTTAGGTCACCATATTAGTAACACAAGCATCAATATAAGAAATAGAGAAGAAGAGATTGGTTGAACACGTTAACCACACACACACACGTATGAATGGAGAAAGGTTATGCGTAAGGTGCAATGAATAAAATGAACAACCAACCTTCTAAGGATGGTTTACAAGAGGAATTTATAGGAGGGAATTAGGGCAACACTCCAAGTTCCCATCCTTTTACTTATTGGGCTTGGCCTAGGCTTATGGGCTTTCTACATAAGCCTAACCTCGATTACTAACATAAAAGCCATATTAAGCTAACTATTACATATGAATCACTAACACTTGAATTAATGTTTAGGAGTGATTCCAACACATTTGGAGTGTGAGCCATGAGATATATTTCGTCGTTGGGCTTTTCCTCTTCCTCTTCACTGCTATCACTCCAAGAACCTCCTATGAATGCTCTTTGGTTCTCGGTGGTTTAGGACACTCTCCAATGAGGTGGTTTAGATCTCCGCATCTAAAGCATTTCCTATCACTCTTTCCTTTCTTATCATCATGATTCTTTTAGAACAACTTATTATCGTCGCGACGTTGTCTAACGAATCTACCTCTTCTCTTAAAGAACTTCTTGAAGTCTCTAACCGCTAATGCATACTCTTCGTCTTCACTATCGAAAGTCGAACTTTCTTCGTCACTTGACTCCTTCTTGCTTTTAATGCAAGAGACCTTACTTTCTCTCCTTTGCCTTTAATTATGTAGGAGTCTTTCTTGATTATCATTTCATGAACTTTTAAGTTTCCTATTAGTTCATCAAGTGATAATGTCGCCAAGTCCTTTGACTCTTCAATGGCGGCGACCTTTGCTCTCCATTTGGGATGTAGAGCCCTAAGAAACTTGATAACATCAAATAGTCCTGAGTATTAAGTGTCAATTTCCCCCGATAATACTCGTATTTTATATCATTTATATGGATTTACGCTTGTTTTCCTCTATATTTCACTTTCAGGTAAATTACGAGCATTGGAGCTAAAGAGACGCGGATTTGGAGATTTTATAAATAATTAATAATAGTATGCCCACTTTGATGAAGTTACGGCGTAACTCCACTCTCACATTACGCCGTAGCTATTGCGTGACTCAGAAGCCCAGCTCAGCAGAAGATTGGTTACGCCGTAACCAGGTCAAAAGATGTTCCACGCCGCTACAACCTACGCCGTAACTCCTTCCAACGATTACGGCGTAATCATGATATTGTAACCTGTATTGAAGATATGGCGTAACTCATTCCATGTGTTACGCCGTAACCAGCTATAACGAGAGAATTATTATGGATTTATATAGGTTACGGCGTAACTCTCAACTTAAGTTACGCCGTAACTAGATCTCGCCTATAAATACCAGCCTAAAATTATGCATTTCACATCATTCACTCCGCACCAAAAGCGTAGAACGTGAGTAGGGGACCAAAGTCGATCTTGAAGAGCATGCAGAGCCATCTCCAAGGAGAAATCACCCCAATGATAAGCATTATCGATTATCTTTCTTTTACTTTCGATTCATGTATTTCAATATGTTAAACATTGAATTGATTGTTTCATTTAATATGATCGGCTAAGCACCTTTGGTGCTAGCCTAGTTATGATTTCTTAATTGTTATGTTTATGTTTACATTGCTTCCGTATAATTGTTTCTATTGTATGCATGCATAGTTCTTTGGTAGCTACTCTTTTTGGGAGTTTTGAATGGCGGTAGTGTCTAGTTGCTTAGGAGAATTGACCAACCCACCCCTAAGTAGGTAGATCGAGTGGGAAGGGTCGAATTTACCAACCGACGACCCTTCTTCGCTTGTGCGAATCGACCAAATGATCACCGCTTAGATGAACTTAAGAAGTTAGGGATGAGTGTCTAAGATGCTAGCGCCCGGGCACTCATTGTTATGAATCTTGCATGTAGCGGAACTTAATGACTTGGCTTAGGGGACTAAAAACAACTGGACTTTCAAGGGTAGTAGCTTGATCTCCAGTGGAAACCTTTGTTGATAGGTTAGGACGAAATGACCAAATGTTGTCCTAGCGACCTAAACCCCCACTTGAATCAATTGGAAGTAATTAGACGTGAACATAACATGATAGGATGAGTAGCTAGGTTAGCACACTTTTCCCCTATTGATCACAACTCTACCTTTTATTTGCTTTCTGTCTTTTCTTGTTAATTAGTTAATTAATCATTTCAAACCTTAAAATCATTAAAACCAGTGACAATTAGACTTAATTAGAATCCGTAACATAGCTTTTGAGACGACCTCGGTTTAACCAATTACTACACTACACACGATCGGGTACACTGCCCGTTAGTGCATAAGGTAGACCATAGGTAAACGAGACACTTATAAATATTAAAACCTGGTCAGTAAAACCTGCATCAAGTTTTTGGCGCCGTTGCCGAGGAGTTATAATAGGATATTTGTTAAGTCTTTCATTTTTGTTTTGTTTTGAATTCTTGTTTTCTCACGATCTCTTTTCAAGTTTCAGGTACTATGGAAGTTGTTAACATTGATGACCTCACCCTTGAGGAATATTTGGTGTTGACAAGGGAAGAACAAGGGTCGGGGCTCGTTAGGCCGGCTATTGGAGCTAATGTTCATTTCGAGATTAAAGAGCGCTTTATTACTGAGCTACATGCTAACCTTTTCTCGAAACAGGACTAAGATGCGTATGAACACGTTGAGAATGTCTTGTACATCGCAAGCCTTTTCAACATTCCCGTGTTTCTCATTATGTTTGTTATGCTACGAGTGTTCCCATGACTCTTCTTGGGGAGCAAGAAGATGGATTGAAAATTGCCACGGGCGGTTGATACATGGGCTCTACTAAAAAAGCATTTTATCCAAAGATATTGTCCTCCTTCGAAGATATCTAATCAGCTCATGGAGATCCATAATTTCAAACAAGATGACGATGAAACATTGTATCAAGCTTGGGATAGATACAACGATCTCCTTTACAAGTGTCCAACTCATGACCTAAACAGCCAGCAAAAGGTCAACATCTTTTACAAAGGTATCAACGTGACCACAAGACAGATGCTGGACTACCAAGGACTAATTCCTAGCATGACTCCTACTCTTGCCATTGAAGCCATCCAAAAAATGGCCTATCATTCTCAAAAATGGCACGATGGGGGAAGCAAGAGAAGCCTAGGCGGAAATCTTGATGGAATTGCCACCATAACTAACAAGCTTGAAAATCTTGGTCGGGACATGCTAAAACTCAGGGAATGTGTTCATGCTATCCAAGTAGGTTGTGAAAGCTGTGGGGGAATCTCACAAAAATTGTCCTCTCATTGACAAAGATAACATGGTTGAAGAAGTAAAATATGGTGAAAATCGACCGTTTCAAAGGGATAATCGAAACAGTAACGGCTATCGTCGAGGACCTCTCAAAAATTACAACCATGAGCCTTTATGGGAAAGAAGGCCCAACATTGAAGAGACCATTAGCAACTTTCTGTAGGCCTCAACCCAAAAACAAAAAGAACAAGATGAATGGCTCAAAAATTTCCAGGAAAATACAAATAAAAGCCTCTCCAACCATGACACAACTTTGAAAAACCTAGAAGCAATGGTGGAGAAACTTAGTGAAAAGATGAAAAAAGTAACACTAAACCTGAAGGGATCAAACCTATGGTGGTGTGCAAGGCCGTTTTTTCTGAAGAGGATGCAAAGTTACAAGTTGATGATTTCCATTTTTCAACAAGTAATTCAGATGCTGTTGCGAGTACCGACGATAGTATGCAGTTACGCCGTAACTCTTCTAGTGAGTTACAGCATAACGAGGGGTCAGAAAGCGAAAACAGTTTAGAAACTGAGAAGCTACCGATTAAGGAAGTGGGCACAAACGAGTTCGTCATTCCATGTTCCGTAGGGAATCATAATCTCTTGGCATTAGCTAATCTTAGGTCTAGCGTGATAGAGGAAAAAGATGTTGATGGTACTAACAGGAGTCAGTTACGCCGTAACCCAACTTCAGAGTTACGGTGTAACTGGGATACGTGGTCTAACAAGTTTCTTGAGTTAGATGAATCAAGAATGAATATTATTAACGAGTGGTCCAGTGATACAAACCTGTGCCATCAATCTTCATCCAAGAGGAAGAATCACTGGTGCAAAGCAATACCAGTGGATAATGGTGAGTGGTACGATCTATGGGCCTCATGCAACCCTCGTAACGAAATTTGCGATGGAGGAGATGATAAAGAGAGGGTCAAGAATAACAAATACATGTGGTCTGCATTTAATGCTGATGAAAGATTGGCAAAGCTCTCAATCAAAGAAGAGGAGGAACCACCTATAAAGCACTGCTGCAATCCCATAATGATCACGGAAGACGAATCCACACGAGCGTAGCCTACATGCAATCCTTTCCGTGAATATTGCAACGGGAGTGGTAATATGGAGGGCGAAGAATGGACATGCCCTCATGAGCTCGAAAGACATGATGTTAAGTTCGGAGATTTATCCTTTGATGATTGGTATTTGGTACGATTCAGGAATGCTATAATTAATCCAAATCTTCTAGAAAAGCTCAAGATCGACTATGAAGAACATTGTCTCCAAAAAGAGTCCATAAACGAAGAACTAATCAAAGATGATACGTACTGCATGGAGGATCCCTCAAGCAATACCAACGACAAATTAGCTCGGAAGCATCGGTGTGAAAAGATAATAACCGTGGGCAAAGTTGTTTGGGCGTATTGTAACCCGTTTGATGATGAATGTAACAGGGGAAGTAGCATAGAGAGAGTTGGGGAAGATGAGTTCTTGTGGACCTCAACCAATGATGAGGAGAGGACATAATTACCTTGGCTTGAAAACTTGGGATTTGACGATTGGGTCAAAATCAAATATGGAAAGGTAGACACTTTGACTAAGGAGAAGATTTGGAAAGGATGTATGAGTAAAAAAGACCCGAGCGAAGAAAATCCGAACAATATAAGTGAAATGACGGATGAAGATATCAAAGATCCGACGGGTAATGAGAAAGAAGAATGCAAGCGTGTGCTTGCGGAAGACTTGTTAGATGATAAGTGGTTTAAAGGTATCGAGTCCGATGATGATGACATCGAGGGAATATTGGACTATCTTGAACTACAAGGTGAAGATGGGTTCACTGACCCCGATGATGAAGCATATGAGCAAAGAAGGTGCAAACTTTTTGGTATTCCGTATAAGGGGCCGCCACCAATTGTAGCTGAAAAATATGAATTTACAAGATACCACTTAGGGCCGGACGAAAAGTTTTGTAAAATTTGGAAGATCGAGACAAAGGAATATTTCCGAACCGCTATGAATGTTGCTTGGGTTAGGCATAACTTGATGAAGGATATGGAGGAAATTGGCCAAGTTCGAAGGCCACCGTAAAGCCCTATGGCTTTGAGTCTAAATTAAAGACTCGTTAATAAAGAAAAGTGCTCTTTCGGGAGACAACCCGAATTATCCTTTTTTATTTCTTTTATTTCTATTTTTGTTTGGTTTTGTGTTTTTAAACATTTTTGCAGAAAACGGAGAAGATTGCAGCAGCAGCTAAAACGGGGACAAGGTTTGTCCATCACTTACGGCGTAACTCATCCCCATGATTACGCCGTAACACACCTCCAGTAGTGATCCTCCCAGAGCATTACCAATTACGGCGTAGTCCCATGCAATGGTTATGTCGTAGCTACCCTCCAGTAGTGTCTGACAGGTTTTGCCATAATTACGGCGTAAATCCTTCCTGGAGTTAGGATGTAACTATCCTCCAGTATTAATTCTTTCTTTTTAAACACAATAACCTTGTATTATTTTTCAAATGAACTTTGTGGGTATGTTCCCTGTAAACCCTCACGAGACTATACTCGTCCACTTGGAACACCAAGTGGTTTAAAAGGCTTGTTGCATACATTAAATGCATCGTGGTTCCTACGAAAGTGAGTTAGATTTCTTTTCGTTTTTCTTTTTCTTTGTTTAGAATTATGCTTGTTGGTAGTGTGATTTCAGGGAATGAAGTTTGCTCTTGGATGCTTAAGCGAAGGCACGATTCTTTTCGTGGGCTTTTTTTCTTTTTAGGAGCAAATTTCTGGGAAGTTCTCGCTCTAATTCTACTTTCTCTTCACCTTTATTTAACGTTTAGTACAAAAGGAACTTTGTACATGTCAAGTGGGGGGACATGAGTAGAATTATCTCTTGAACTTTATTATGCACTCGTTTTTCTAGTTTATTTTGAAAACTTATGCCATTTTTAAAATTTTAACATGTTTTTCTTAACCTAGCTAGATTAGACCTTAGCCGAGCACATTATAACCCTTGATATTATATGGTGAGATTAGCCTTATCCGTTTCCAAATATTTACCCCAAATCCACCAAATTATGAGTGTCTTGGCTTGTAAACTTTAGAACTTGGCCTTTGCATCATTTCGAGACCATAGGCGAGGTATGTTGAGTTAACAATGTATTTGGATTATTCGGTTTAAGAAGGAAATATTATAGGATTATCACCGAAGCAGCTTATCCTTGTGTGTCTATCGATTAGTCACCTCGACTTCTCGACCCCCATGTTAAACCCTTTTGTTGCACTCACCTTTAGTGCAAGATAACCCTAGATACACCCGTCTGAGCCATTCGTTTCATTTTGTTCACCCAATATATTGTTTCGATACACCCATACACCTTAGCCTATCGTGTAGTCTTAATTTGTGATCGGGAAGTGTTCAAGGTTGTTAGGATCGAATATATGGGTGATTTGGTGAATCGGGAGGTCTTGGAAGATGGAAGAACATCTTCATCATGTTAGTGAGAGAAAGTATGAAGAGAAGGGAGAAACTAGTTTGTTTTATTTATGAAAGATGAAAGCTTACACTAATGAGACTCACCTCTCCATGGAAGTATGGAGGGGTATATATAGCCTACCACATACATAACTATTACACTATGACATAACTAGTCCATGTGTTTGGCTAAATAAGATAGATTATGTAATCCCGTAAATGTCGTTCCATTTCCGTGTTAGGAGCGATTCCAACAATCTTCCCCCAATGGGACGACATAAGGGATTACTTAAAACATTTCCTACAAGTAATGAAACAAATAAAGAAAAGTCTTCATAAGCTCTTCAAATGTTGAGGATGATGACAGTTTACGCTCTTTGTCTTCTTCTTGTACCCCGACTTGAGAACTGTTTTCGTCACTTGTAGGCAAATGATGTAATATGCATAAACCGGATTAACTTCCCCCAATTCATGCCGCATGTCTTTAGCAACTTCTCCAGTACACTCCTTTTGGCTAAGTTTGAATCGACTTCCCCAAACCGACAACCGTCTTGAAGCAGATTCAAACTTTGATGTAGTGAACATTTCCTCTAACTTTTGAAATTTTCAAGACGCATCGGAATTTGTAGATGAGCGATAAACCACACAAGGTAAATCGACTTGTTATGGAAAATCCGTTCGGGGTCACATGCAAGAAATCAACAAGATATGCTCACGTATGTAGATGCTTCACACCAAACAAACCACGAAAGATGAAATGAAACGACTTCCCCACAGATGTTGCGGTCTATCGAATAATAGTTACCGTGAATCGCAATTACTCGATAAAATGACCGTGTGTGAGGCATCCCAACATCATATTTAGGTAACTTCACTCACGATAACTCGTGAAAATGAGACGATAACACCAACTTGAGAAATTTTAACCATCGGTCATCTCATTTCTTCCCCGATTGAAGAAATTCATGAAAGGAGAGGGTTTTCGAAAAAAATCCAAAAACATCAAAGGAAGTGACACCACCTATACTCTTCCCCGATGTTTTAATGAATCGTAATCATACACCACGTATGTTGATGATGAATTGGAGCAATGAAACCATGTATGTCCAAGTGATCGAACAATTGTGAAGTACCATAAATATCTTGTGAGAATCAATTGTTGATAAGACTTCTCTACTGTGTATACTCTTCTCATTAACTCTTTACCGACCCATTATCATTCGACGGCTTTTGTAGTGACTACGATGGAGAAACCCAATATGACGAACTTGAGACCAAGTAAAATAACCCGAACTTGTGACTTAAACTTGCACTATTGTCGAGACGAAGAACCCTTTTTCTTAACACCATCGAAAAAGGTAAACTTAAAGTTTCTCAAATTATCCACACCTTAGTGTGACACTTGAGCACAACAACGTAACTCCTTAAAAGTGATAGTTATACGCTGTGAGCACAACAACATAACTCCTTACATCAGGTAAAACTAGACAATTCAAGTCTTTGTCATTCGTAACGGTTAAAGCTCGAACAAGGATCTCAAAGAATCATGCATCCAACCAACCCCGATATCTTTAGATACTAAGTACACGCACCCGTGATATCCCACTTCAACCTCAAATAAATAATAGTGAATTTACGCCATAGGCACATCTTACGGTTAAATTCCCAAATCTAGCCTTTGTTAACGGTTTAATTGAACTTGATAATGGTTTCCCGATTCTTGTCAAAAAAATTTGTATCCTCGTGAAAACTATTTATCATACCAAAATACCACTCCTTTGTCGCCAAATATTATACCAAAAGATTAGCTTAATGTATTTAAAATACACTTGAATAATCAAATTTCAGCCCAATATTTGATATAACTTTTCGGATCTTAACCATGTAACCAAAGAAAAGTTTCGGTAATCATTTTGGCCCAAGCAAACAAATCCGTTCCAATCCAAAAGATAAACCCATATATTTGATGAAGCAATAAATGGCCCAATCCATTATCCACGGTTAAACCAATCCATACCCTAATATCCTTAGTATAAGACACTAAGTTAAGATAATACTTTTAACCCTAATATCATTTGTCTCTTACTAACCCTAAACACACATAGAAAATGTGCGCCCTCATCTCATCTATTCTCTCACCTAACAAATCTCAGCAACAATAACACATCTCACTGCTCATCTCAATCATCAGATGTAGTTACCATTATCATCATGATTTGAACACATAAATAACATAATCACAATCTTATAACCTTACCATGATTTATATGTCTTCTGCTCCATTCCGATTTAAGAAAATGAAACGTCAAGAATCAGTTTTGGTTCTAAGGTAGGTGTTGTATTGTTTATATTATAAATGAACGAGAGAGAGAATAAGACGTTTATGTTTTGTTCCTTTCTCAAAGTGTTCGGATATTAAATGAAGCTACGCTTCATTTAATTAATGATGATATTTCTTTCATGTTTGAATGACCTTCAAAGGTCTAATATGTTCTGGGAAACACACGAAAAAAAATCTGAGATCTATTTTATTTTCATTATAGTTCAAGTATTGAGATTAGAGGAGTTGAAGGGTTTACGATATAATAAGTTTTGTTTTGGTTGTGGACTGAGGTAGCATCGTGTTCACAGCAGTCAATTAGTTTTAATTCATTTTGGTTAGGACTTATGATGAGATGAGCAGAAGTCACATGAGTTGTTTGGCATTTGGTTGGTCAAGGTCATGCGAGTCTTCATTTTTCATCAACTTTTCTGTTCTTAAGCGTAAAGGGAAGCCAAATATTTACGCCTAAACAAAACCTTTATGCGTAAACCATACGCTTAAGCCATATGCGTAGTCGTATCTTAGGCGTAAAAAGGTTCTTTACGAGTAAGCTTACGCGTAAACATATATTCTTACGAGTAACTTCACAGTTACTCGTAAACGGATCTGAAGATGAGGTCTTAGGCCGTAATATTAGGGTTTTGACCCTTTGTTGACTTTTCCGGTGTCCTTTTTCTGACAAGATTCAGACCAATCTTGAGAAACCCAGAAAAATGCATAGACTGACCCACTTTGACTATAAATAAAAGGACCATATCACTTGGACTATGAATAAAAGGACCATATGACCACAGTTTCACGATATTCGTAAAAAATCTTTAAAAAATGTACATAAACTGTTTGTTGCAACACAAACATATATGTGATATAACTATGAAAGGACAAGACTTTTAGACCCAAAAAAATGATACAATAAAACTTGTAAAAAAATCTGTTAACCCAAAAGACTTGTGAAATGTTAAGATCAAAACAGATTTTTAAAACAAGTATTTGATAAGAAAACATCACCAAAATCAACCACAAATAACAAGCGATGACGTACACTCGATCAGTCGAAGGACCCCTTCTACTCGATCGAATTACATTACGAAGACCCAAGTCTTTCTTCATAAGTCATTGGTGGCGTAAAACCATTCATCATTGACATGGTTACCGGTTGGAATCCGTCGGTAGAAGGCCTATGCCCTTGGTGTCTTCCCTTAAAGATGCCAAGATAAATAAGAACCTTGACTTGGTCTTCCCCACGTTCCCACTATGTCCTTAGCTTCCTCGCCAAGTCCGAGATAGTGGGGATGAAGCCCTAGCGGTTACCACAATTCGGGGACGCCCATGATCTCCTAAACGTATGCTAACACTCTCCAAGCTATTTTCATCACCTATAAATAGGTTGGACGAGTCATTTCAATGGTATGTTCACTCAACACAGATTTCACATACATCATATTATTTACAACTCATATCACATACTTACTCTCATGTCGGGAGGTGGTTCGCGAGGCCCAACCCTGCAAGAATCACTTAACGAAGTGTCTACTATTTCTTATTGCATTGACTACAAGTTTGGCGCAAGCATATCACCCCTCATACCCTTGATCACCATCAAGGCCCGGTCGCATGGTGTTATTGTACAATCGGTGGCGCCATCCGTGGGACCCGCTACTATTGGTCTCGTTATTCCAAACTTACACCCAACGATCACTCTCACCGCTTTTATGGCATGAATCAAGGAAGAGAAGATACACCCCTCCGGGTTTCTCTACCTTGACACCAATCCCATCAATGATCCTAACAACCTTCCCAATATAACCGCATCCACTTTTACCACACGATCTCACCACGAAATAACTCCCAACAACCATGCTTCAACCTCGGCTAACCTCGAACCTAATTAGTCCAATAGTTTGTCGAAGCTAACATCGAGCATTAGAATCTTTACTAAGGGCTCAAGGAGGCAAGCTCGGAATATGGAGCGTAGGGAGTTAGAATACTCAATCGATGAATATGACGAAGAGTTGGAGATGGCGACTAGGCCCTTGGCTCCGTGGCCACACGCTCGATGCTAAGGATAGGGTCTCCGAGCGTTCAAGGCCCAGTGGAAGGTCGGTTGGTTTGAAGGCGTTCGGAGAGGGCTCCGACTAGACGGGAAGGCACGATAGAAGGCTCCAATGGAAGGAGTTACCAAAGGGATGCTACGGAGGTTAATTTGCCACACTTTTGGCGGCTCATCCGGGAAGAACGGGGGGGGTTCCGTTGCGGCCTTCTCACGCATCCGGCGTGAAGGCAATCCATCTCAAATGAAGGAGGAGGAAATCTTCCTCCTCATGGTATGTACCCTCCTTTTAGGGCTCAATCTTACCCTCGAGGGGTTTATCCCCATGATCCGTGCAAACCGTCAAGTTTTCTCACACAAGTGGCCACTTGTGAATGGCCAACCAGAAGAAACTTAAAACAAATCGATTACATCGTTAGATATTACTTTTCACATACACATCAAACCATAACACAAAGTAGCATATAGATGGAATTCTAGAGAGAAAGTTAGAGGTTTAGGGAACTTAGTGAGAGAAAGTGAAAGATATTATTATGAGCTCAACTCTACCTTGGAAGGTAGAGTATTTATAGTCTTACATAAACGCCACACTTTGGTGGATCGCATACAGTGGGTAAAGACCGTCTGTCCTCCACGGTGTTACTTAACTAAATTACTACTTAACTTAAAAGAACTACGACTACGAGCTTTCTACGATTACATATACTTGAGGTGACCGACTCTTAATACCGGAATTTCTAATTCCTAACAATCTCCCTAAGGAGGTCACCTCAATCATGTACCAAAAATTACATAGAATACAAATAGAAAATACATTAACAATTGATCTTGCATTCTTGATGTAGTCCTTTGCTTCTTAGCTCGTAGTCATTGATTCTTCACATTGCATGTTTGGTTATTCCAAGTGGAGATCTTTTCTTGATTCACGTGATGATAAGTTTGAGCCATCTTTGGAGATCATCGACTATCAACAATCTCGACACATCCTTTGTGGTGTTGGTATTTTGTGATGTTGTGACTTTGGGACCGACATGCTCACATTCGGATCATGATATCTTCTCATCGAGTAGCGGAAGCATTTGTTGAATCATGATATTGGCGCAGCGTAGCGAAGCTTGGTGTAAAATATCGAGTCATAGATGCACTAATCATGATTTCTTTGAGTTGAATGTGTTAAGTGAGCATGCGGCTATGGATTGACCGCTTCATTACGATCACCGCAAACGTCGGGTGTACCGCGTACAACAGTTAGCATAAATCGCACGAAAGTGTCTTTGATCACTTCGTTGAATTGAGGTACACGACCCACGGTTCCCGTTGATCGAGACATGTACTTTCGTGATCGTGTAGGATTCCTAAGAATCTCCTTGACGGGGTTTCGCAATGTTCTTCTTTGTTCTCAAACCGAACGTCTCAAAGAAGACAACACGGAGTGAGTGAACCAAATAATTTTAAGTCCACCGATTGATGAAAAGAGATTTGAAAACAATCGTGTATTGCTCAATAGAAATTGTTTTGCAATACAACGAAGGTTTTATTGAAAATCAATTATCAATCATAAAACACCTTTGGTTTGAAAAATTGGTACACGGTCGATGTGCTAAATAAAAGTGTTTTTAAGCACAATGACCGGTTTTTCAAAGGTATCCGTCAATCCATAACTCGAACGAGATTGATTCAAGAGATTGAATCGCCCCATTGTTTCTGCTTCGGTTGTCACATGGTTGATCTATATAATAGATCTCACATGCCACCTACCAGAGCTTGTTTGATGTTGGCTCCAAGGCTTTCCATCTTCATTGTGAATATGTAAACACATCACTCGGATGTTCCGCAATACCACAAGGATAATGCGTGGACTCAAGATATAATCTCTCTTTCCACATTGTGTGAAACAGAGTCTTCATTGAAAGTGTCCTAATGAGATTTATTGATGATCTCGTGGCTCTAGACTCAATTTGTGCATATTTGGATCCTATGACGGAGACTAGGGAGAGGTCTCCTTCTTCAATATCAACCATTTCTAAGAGAAAGTCGATAGATAATGTCGGTTCCCGTGAGAATGAAACAAGCCCTTTTAAGAGGAACTTGAGTGGTTTGGAAAGTTGAAGTGCGGTCGTCATCGGGTCCATGACGTCTTGTCTTCAATACCGATGTTACCATCGGTAGCATATGAATTGAACCCTACATTGCCCTAAGGTTGAATAAATGGAGGCTATTTGTTTTCACCCTTTCTCATTCAATTCTTTTAATTCTTCAACCCCTTCAAGCTTACCGAGACTTCATAGCTAGAACCTTGTTGGGTTTATTCCAAGACTAGCTCGGTCTTAGTCCGCACTCTTCCCATATCTCATTTTTCTCCTTTTATCATCATACCTAAGGACTTCTACACTAACTAGTGGATTGTCCCTCGGTAGATCCCTCCGATTCAAGCGGATCATGGGAACCAATACCTAACCTTATCATCCTTATATCACCGCATATGAAGTAAAGTTGGTCGGTCAATTTGGTATTGTTCGTCCGCCATTGGATCCAATTGAAAACCATTTGAAAATCAATTCGGATACTTGTGATATATTATCAAAGCATTTTGTACCGAATTGTTTTTGATATTTTAGAACGAGAACTCCCTCAACATGTGCATCAAGTATTTGAAAATGTTTTGCACACGGAGGCAAGAGAAAGAATTAACTTCTTTGATTACCATTTTCTAAAGATATCAACATCACTTCCTCAACAAATCAAGTAGATATAGCTTTTCCGGGAAGGATGAGGTTTCCATAATTTTGCTCCCCTCAATATGTGCCTCGAGGTTTGAAAAGAGTTTTGCACATACTAGAGGAACTTGCACATTGGGATGAATGATCACGTTTAAAATCAAAGGTTTAAGATAGATGCTCCCTCAACATGTGCATTGAAAAATTTGAAATCGTTTGTCACATGTGGGAAGGACAAGATGTACATTCTTATAACACCATTTGCGAATTATCGGTTTAAATCCAATTTAAATCACATTTCTCCCCGATCACAATTATCAAAGCATTTGAGATTTGTGATCTCGTATAGATTTAAATTGATTTTGAAAGCTTTTAAGGAGAACTGTGACTTGATTGTGAAAGTGTTTTAACCGACACGGATCGATTTTAAGACTTTAAACTCCATTTATACAACATGCATGTACATCTTTTGAAAACGATTTAATGCCAAATAACTTTTTAATTTAATTGAAATCATTCTCCCCTCAATCAATGACGTGGGTTGTTGATTGAGAGTTAGAGATTTTGACAAATAAGTCCGAGATGATTATCAAAAATAGAGATCGAGTTATTTTTCAAAGCATTTGGTTTTCAATGATAAATGTTTATAGAATCGAGCATGGAATTTGAAAACATGGTGAAACATGGCTCTGTTCTTTCTTTTAAAACCGGGTTATTGCCCGAAAATGACAATAAACCATTTCTCTTTCTCCCAAAATATTTTTTTGATTTTTGATTTTTTTTTTTTTTTTTTTTTTTTTTTTTAAAGAATTGAACAACATCTAAAGTCCGTGTCATTCTTTGAATGACAAAGACAAAGACCATAGATATTATCGAACCGAAGAAACATGACAAAAATGACAATATTTTTGAAGAATTTTCGAATTTTTCAAATTTTTATGGATTTTGAATGTTTTATAATTTTGTATTTTGTTTTTCAAATATATATGTACAAGAGATAGATGAAGAGAGACCTTTACTCCTCGTCTTCCTCCACGAAGACGTTTGAGAGTTTCGTTGAAGGCTTTTCAATCCAAGTCGTGGAAGAATAAACTCAAAACGTTCTCTTGGAAGAGCTTTGGTGAAGATGTCGCTAACCGATATTCGGACCTCACAAAATATAGTTCCACCACACCTTTTTCTACTTGTTCCCCGATGAAATGATGTTGAATGTCGATATGCTTTGCTCTTGAGTGTTGAGCGTTGTTGCATGAGAGCAATAGCACTTTATTATCACAAGACAGGGATTTTGTTGAATTCAAAGCCATAGTCGATAATTGAGATCTCATCCATAAGATTTGAGCACAACAAGATGACATGGCTATGTATTCACCTTTGTAGAGGAAATAGAAGTACTCATTTGCTTCTTTGAAGACCGACTCATAAGCTTATCACCCAAAACCGAGCACCTCTCGACGTGCTTGACGTGTATCTTGACAACTGCATGATCAAGATCTGCATAGGCCGTTAGTGACATACCGTGTCCTTGGTACCATAGTCCCATATTGATGGTTCCTTGAGATACCGAAGACCCGCTTAAGCGCTTCAAGGTGCTTTTAGTAGGCTTAGCACGGTATCTAGCACACATGCACACGGAGAACAAGATGTCCGTCTACTAGCGTTGAGATACATCGTGGATCCAATCATACTCCGATATTTCGTTTGGTCAATCATGATCCCCGAGAGGTCCTCATCTAGTTTGGTTCGGTCAATCATGGGGGTGTCAACGGGGTCACTTGAATCAAATCCAAATTTCTTTAAAATCTCATTGCATATTTAGATTGATTTATGAAAATGCCTCCGGGACTTTGAGAAATTTGTAATCCCAAGAAAATGACATTTGTCCCATCATTGACATTTGAAACTTTGAACTCATTTCATTTGAAAAGCGATCACATTCCATTGGGTCGATCGAGGCAAAATAATATCATCAACATAAATTTGAACATGAATCAAATGTTTGCACGACTTCGGTGAACAATGTAGGATCAATCTGCTCCTTTGATGAATCCGTTGATAGAAGAAACTTTGATGATGTATCATACCATGCCCTGGAGCTTGCTTTAAACCGTAAAGAGCCTTCTTCAAACGATAAACGTGAGTAGGATGCTCTTGATTCACAAATCCTTCAGGTTGGTGGCGTGACGACTTCTTTAAGATCTCCGCTTAGAAATGCCGTCTTTACATCCATCGATAAACTACCATGTTCTTACTAGCAAGATTAGCTTGAAAGATTCGATTGCCTCGATTCGAGCAAGCGGAGCAAAAGATTCTTCAAAGTCTATACCCTCCTCTTGACGATATCCTTTAGCAACTAATCGAGCCTTGTTCTTCAACACATCACCATGCTCATCAAGTTTTACTTTGAAGATCCATTTTAGAGCTATAATCATAGCACAGCCTGGAGTGGTACTAACTCCCATACATCAAGACGATCAAACTCATGAATTTCATCTTGCATAGCATTGAGCCACTGCCTTCATTCATGGCGGTTTAACATCTTTTGGTTCGATCTTAGATAGTACGGAGTTGAAGAAACACCATAAGGCATCGGTTGCAAGTTGTTTCGGGTTGATACAGACGAGAGGGATTACCAATGATGTTGTCCAATGGATGATCGTGAGTCCATTTTCCGAGGTGTTCATGTGGCATATGTTGAGGAACCGAGGTAGGCGAGTCGATGTCTCTGAAGAAGATGGTTCGATGATGATTCGGGAGTAGCAAATATGTTTTCAAATGGAGCATCTTCGTGAGTCGCAAAGGATTAACTTCATCATTGATGCGAAACATTTCCATGATGTACATTTGAAGAATGATGATTTGTTGATGAGGCGAAGGATCGGCAGCAGTGCTCCGTGACTAATGAGATATTGAGGCCGATGGATTGACTTCATTCACCGGAATATGAGCATCCTCTGTTGTAGGATCGAGACCTCATTAGTAGTAGACTCATCATACCATCAAACATGGGATCAAACAATTTCTTTACATCATCTTCGGATGGAGGTACATATGGAGTTTCTTGAGAGGAGTTTGGAACAAGGGATGAACCAATAGGATGCTGTTTTGAAGTGCGGGTCCCGAAGTGGAGTGTCCAGAGCCATTTGACCGTCGACTCATCAAACGTAACATGAATTGTTTCCATGATATTTTGGGTTCTTTTGTTGTAGATTCGGTATCCCTTTTGTTTGATGCATATCCTACAAATACTCCAATGTCGACTTTGGCCCTAAGTTTGCCTAAGTCTTGACCCTCATTAGTTGGATAGCACAATGCACCGAACACACGAAGGGAAGATAGATTAGGTTTTCCGTTGTGGACAAGTTCATATGGAGTTTTTCCATGAATAGTGTGAATCGTGGAACGATTTTGTGTGTAGTATGCGGTGGCAATAGCTTGACCCGTAGAAACATTGGAACCTTTGAGTAGATCGGCATTGTTCTAGCGGCTTCAACAAGAGTACGATTTAGTCTTTCAACTACACCGCTCGCTGAGGGGTTCGTGGAACACTTCTTTGATGGTCGATTCCAACGCTTTCATAGAATTCACTAAGTTGTTTGTTGACAAACTCGGTTCCATTATGCATTCGATAATTACGGCGCTTTGTTGAGTCGAACTCGCAATGCTTGATGAGTTTGATGATGATATCGAGTTTCATCCTTTGTCCTTAAGAACTTGACCCGTGAATCTAGAGTAATCATCAACTACAACTAACACATATTTCTTCCCAAAGATATTCTCAGCACCTCATTGGTCCACATAGATCCATATGAATCATATGAAGAACTTCGTGACAGAGTTAGTAGGTTTGGATTTATGGGCAAACATCTTGCTTTTTCCCAATTGACATGTCGAACAAAGATGATCCTTTTCATACTTTAGTCTAGGTAGACCTACAACTAAGTCCTTCTCGGAAAGATCGTTGATGGTGCCAAGTTCAAGTGATTGAGACGACGATGCCATAACCATGACTTTGTTTTGAAGCCTTAGATAACAAGCGATTGGAGATGCCCTCATCATGTCATCGATAGAGATGGTGTAAAGGTTTGAGCCACGAGTTCCTTTCAGCTTCCTCACCGTTAAGATCTCTAACAAAGCGGTATGTTTTCGAAGGCTACTTCTAGATCGTAATCACGTAATTGACCAACGAGAAGACATGACCTAAACCTTCCACATAATACACTCTCGAGATGACACTATTACCAACAACATAATCTCCATAACCCATTATAGCACCGAAATGATCATTACCAAATCTAACGATCCCGATGAATTTGCTCACGAAGTTCATGAGCCGTGACCGGTCTCCAATCATATGCTTGGAGCGACTGAGTCCGGTACCACGAGCGATTTGAACGATCTGCGGTTGAACACGCATAAGAATGGATAATCGATAATTGGGATCCCCATGCAAGAATGGGTTCCATTTGGTTAGTAGCAGCAGTTGGAACACCCACATCGAAATAGAAGCATTCATATCGAACGGTGAGGTAATGGAATCATTGTGAGTAGATGCAATACTAGTGTCTCAGATAGCCTGCTTACTGATGTGACCACTTCTTGGGAATAGTTCTACCAAGAGGCATCCATTTTCTAGTGGGCATTATCGATTGGTCTTATGACCAACAGTATCCAATAAAACCTATTCTCAATAATGTTCTTCCCTGTGGGTTTCCATTGTTTTCTAACTTTCTTTCGCTTTTGCCTTTTAGCCTTTTTAGCATGAATTTTAGCATTAACAATATTAATCGACAATTAACATCATTAGGCAAAACATTGACATCACATCCATGATTAGAAATAGAATTCAAGCAATCATCGGTACAAGTTTTGCAAATAGTATCGAATTGAATTAATTACAAGATCGCCTATGGCTAATACTAGAATCAACACGATTCGCTTTATTCGATTCAAACTTAAGGTTCCTAGATTGTTCTTCTACTTTCTTCCAAAGGCACATTCTTAGCTTGAGAGGTCCTATCATTCCTTGTATTGTCTTGAGACTTTGACCCTGCTCCCTTTAATGTCGGTGATTACTCACAGTAGAGGAATGGGAACATTAGTTTGTTTTACTACTTTGCACCACCTGTTTAGATGTCTTTGGGATCTGAACTACATGCGGTGCACTACGGTTCACTTTCTTAAAGCTAGATGTACTGAGATTAGTACTCTAGAAGGCACATTTGAGTTCTCTTTCCTAGCATTGATGGATCTAGAATCGAACTACTCAAGGGTACACTACGGCTCTCATTCAAAACATTGGGAGTAGAGTGCATATCATATTTGGCCTTAGGCATTGAGCATGGAATCAAAGGGTTAACTCTCTCACCTAATGTCTTTGGGCATATAGTGATCAAGCATTCTAAGATTTCTTGAGATCGTTTGGCATATGAGCATGCATGTCCAATTGCATTATCATGAGGTTTCTAGCTTATCCTCTTCAACAATCTCACGCAGCATTCTAAGCAATCCTAAGGGATGAGAAATATGTTTGAATGGCAAGTTTGTTGTTCCTTAGGTGAGGGGATATATGTCACGATAAAGCGATTTATTCCCGTGAGTGAACCTTAGATACAACATTCTCCCCATTGATCATTGGCATTTTCCCTTTTACCCGACTCCTCGATTCTCAATTTCCTTTGCAATGAAGTTATTTGTTCGTTGTTTTTGTTACGAGTGACTTTAATTGATTCAAACAACTCATTGAAGTGACGTTTAACCTTTTCATTTTCTTCTAGAAAACTTTCGCTTTCCTTTTGTAAAGCATTTACTAGGTTTTGAAGATGAAACGTTTGAGAATTCCGAGAATCTAAAGGAGGAGGCATTTGGGAGCCTGTCATATTGTTCGTTTGACCCTTTAATTGAGAGATTTGGGCTTTCAACTTTCGATCGTGTTACATCGAGCTTGAATCTGCTCATCTCGTTTGTTAATTTGAAAACCGCATCAAACTCGAGCATCCAAGATGTCTTGATATTTGAAGTTTTGACATTTTCTTTGAGATGTTGATATTTTAGTTGTAGATTAAAATACTCAACTTCTAGTTTAGAAAAATGTTTAACCAAATTGTCATGATCATCCAGTTCAATTTTCTCATTTAGTTTAGAATTAGTTTTTTCAAGCTCAATGACACGATCATGGGAGACTTTCAGGGCCGAGATAGTTCATGAAATTTGGAAGCATTAATAGAGCAATTTGAAGCGATGAAAAGACATCTTGAGCAACACATTCAAGAATAAGATTCTCATTTAATGTATGCGTGTTCTTTCTCTCAATCTCATTATATTTCAATTGCATCACCATAGTCACTAACTTCAACAACCATTGCATCAAATTCCTTTTCCATACCCTTAATATCGGTTTCTACCCCTTTTAAGACTCTCAAAGTGCTCTTTTAGAAGTTTAAAGAAGGCATGACCTCGCTTAAATAACATTCTTTCATTTGTTCAAAACCTCTTTCTCCTTGATTATACCAGGGTGTGATCCTTTTCTTGCAAGTTTTCTCAAAATCAACAAATAGTTGAAATATAACGTATTGGCTAATTAATGTCTTGCTTTTAGTGGCAATTGTTCTAGGAACAAGATGCATTGGTGTATTAGGAGGATACACAGTCGCTCTAGGCATTTTCAAAGGGAGGGTTTGTTTCAATAATGTTTTCCGCTTTCGCTTATCTAAATCCTTTTTCCGAAGACTTGTTCGGAGTCAACAAAGTCCGAGGCTTAAACTTGTTCAAGGAAATCCAGTTTTCCTTCTTGTAATCATGAGGAGAGATGATTATGTTTTCTCTTTGCATTTGGGATCATTTTGTTTCTTATTCATCTTTTCCTAGTGATTTCATTTAATATCTTATCTTCCTCGATTACTCAACGCAACTAGGTTTCGCCAGGCTTAAGGACTTCATTACCATCATCTGACACTTATGAGCATTTCTAGCCTTTTAATTACCTCTGATTTGGTTCCTCAACAAGGGGAATGCTATGCTTATCGCTTAAGACACGATGTTTGTTGACCATGTGAGCGATCTGAATGGTGTTTCCTTGTAGGTACAACTTGTTTTCAAGTTTGTTTTCAAAGTTTTCGATTAGAAAAATCTCTCAAGAGTTTTGATTCCTTTGCATTAAATTCTTGCTAAGCATTTTCACATTTTCTGAAGTTCTTGTTTTGTTTAGTTGTTTTAGAAAGTTTTTCTTGCAAGGAATTTAATTCTTGTTTCAATACTTCTTCTCTAAACTTACTTTTCTAATTCTTGCTCACTTGGACATCCATTTCCTCTTTCACGAGTGGTCAACTCAAATTTTGCACGTTGTTCATAAATAGCAACACGTTCCTTATAGGCATTTAGTTCGAAATTATGGAATCATCAGAGCACATGCGGTGTATTCATCAAAGACATAGTCGTTGTTGATCGCAGAAGATGCATCACTTGGTACAACTTCACTTTCACTTTGTTTCACGTATTGATCGTATGGGACAATATTGATATTACCCATATTTTCAACATTTGATTCAATAGTTTCGCTTGGTTGTACTTTGTCATGCATCCGCTGCACATCGACATCATCGTATAGCTTTAATACCTCCGAGATGAGTTTGTCCTTGGATGGGCCACTTGTGGTGAAGAAGAGATCTTGGGAGAAACCATTGGAGAGATGCTAGCCATAAAGATTGTGTGTGCGATGGGTCCATCATCTACATCGTAGTCGTATGCATCACGATCGGCGACTTGAAAGGCGTTCGATGATTGTGACCTATCTCCTGAATAGGTTGCTCATCCACATCAACATCATAGGTCTTGGCATTACCCTCGGCAAGAAACAAAGAATTCCTCTTCATCCAACGCAGCACCATTGTCCCGAGCTTGTGCCAAGAACATCTTATCTCTCGAAGTAATCGGCGATTCTGTGGACGCTTTGGAGATGTGCGGTTCCTTGCAATGTGTCCTCACCACCACAGTTATAGCATTTGATCGGCTTAGCTTGACCTTGGTTACCATTCCTTCCTCGATTCGATTGCCCATATCCTCTACCAAAGACCACCCCTTCCCCGATCATATTGTCTTTCCGAATCGGTTGCACCACGATCCTTCCATCTTTAACGGTGGCTTGATTATGTGGGTTAGATGCGATTCGAGGTTGTTGTTGGTTTGTGGGAGAGAATTCATGTTTTGACTAATGAGAAGAGCAAGTTGATTAATGATGTTACCACGTGTGCATCAAGATCGACTTGTTTGAACTTAGGATCGTGGATGAGTTTGTGATTACCATTACCCAAGGGTATGACTTGTGATGCTTTGGTTGTGATTCCAATGTTTGAGTAGAAAATTTGTTGAGTCATTAGACGAACTTGTCTCTCCCCGGTTGGTTTTGAACCGATTGAGAATCAATTTTTCAAACATAGCATGTCTCTCATTCGAAGGAGGAAGGCATAGAGTTGCTCATAGTTTGTATTCTTCATCCTTTAGTGAGCTTCATAGTGTGACAAACTTGTGCCATTCGGGATTCATGTTGTTCACAAACTTTGAGTTCGGTGAATGTTAGGCATAGTCATTCGATGTTTCTCATGTCATTCACTAACTTATGAAATCTCACATAGTACTCATAGACACTCTCATCCGGTTTCATCTTGAAGTGCTCAAATTCGTCATAGAGTTGGGATTCTCTGCCTTCCATAGTTAATTCGAACCGAGAGAAGCATCTTAACGTTATCCCAAACAGCCTTTGCATCGGTGTTATGATTGATCGACTTGTAGATGTCTTTAGGAAGACCTTGAAGAACAATGTTTGAAGCCCCGATATCCGCATCGAATCTCTTTTTCTCCTTATCATCAAGCTCATCGCACATCTTAGGTCCATCCATTCCGTAAACAGAGTACCATCTTCATTAGTATCAAGTATGTCTCTAGTCGCCTCAACCCGATATGGTCCTTCATCAATGGATTTGAGAATGTTGACACCATTTTCCTTTCCAAGGCAATATAATCGATTCGTTGAGCCCAAGAATCGTAGTCGATTCATCGAGCATGGGTGGGCCAGTATACGAGCCACCGCTTGAACATCCTCGCAACAAAGGGAGATGACGGTGGGGACGTTGGTAGACATGTTAACAGTTATACGGATTTTATAACTCTATGATTAAACCGGAAATAGATTCTTTCACGGATTTTACTAAATCAAGAGAAAACCGTAAACAATCACTCAAGTCGCTAGATGATAAAGCTCAAGTCGCTAGAAACAAATGCACTAAGTCGCTAGAAACAAATGCACTAAGTCGCTACCAATTAATTCGCTAGACACCAAGTCGCTAGAATCCCAAGTCGCTAACAGAAATGCAAGTCGCTAAGTAGTAACTCGCTCTGAGATCAAGTCGCTAACCAAATTTTGGCGAAAGAATCGCTACACAAGTCGCTAGAAACACAAGTCGCTAAAGAGCAACTCACTCGACCAAGTCGCTACAACAAGTCGCTACCGTAGTGGAGATTCCACTACTTGTACTTTAACTCGCTAGCTCTAACTCGCTAGCACCAACACCGTAAGTCGCTACAAAATGTGAAGCAAGTCGCTACCAAGAAACTATTCCGTGAACTAAGTCGCTAGCTTGAAAAACCATATAAACATCACTTTTCAATCCAAAACAACCCAACCAAGATGATTCAAGCTACCAAATGAAAACCTAAACACTTTTGATGATTCTAAACATAAAAGTACCAACAAAATTCAAACTTTAACACAAGAAATCAACCAAATGATGCAAAAACCACTAAACTTTTTCAAACTCAAAACCACCTAAAACCACTATAAATCCAAAGATGTGCAAGATATGATCTAACCATGGCTCTTGATACCAATTGTTAGATATTACTTTTCACATACACATCAAACCATAACACAAAGTAGCATATAGATGGAATTCTAGAGAGAAAGTTAGAGGTTTAGGGAACTTAGTGAGAGAAAGTGAAAGATATTATTATGAGCTCAACTCTCTACCTTGGAAGGTAGAGTATTTATAGTCTTACATAAACGCCACACTTTGGGCTGGGATCGGGCATACAGTGGGTAAAGACCGTCCGTCCTCCACGGTGTTACTTAACTAAATTACTACTTAACTTAAAAGAACTACAACTACGAGCTTTCTAACGATTACATATACTTGAGGTGACCGACTCTTTAATACCGGAAATTTCTAATTCCTAACAGACACAAATACAATGAAGATAAGGAGAGTATAGTGTTTCCCCGGGTCGTTATGTCCCAGCGAGCTATGCGATGAATCACCAAACGTGTAGTGATCGAAAGAATTTGAATGGGAAAAGGATTTGATGAATTATAACTACAGAAGAAGTCTATAAATTACAGGGGCTTAAATGCAAATTAAAGAAAATTAAAAAGATAAAATATATTAAATAAATGCTATCACTATTTTAAAATCTAATGTTTTTGATTTTATGTTTTTATAAAACTTGAATTTAAAACTACGTTACGTACTAAAGAAAATGTGAAACTAAAGCAGTATTAATCCTAAAAATTTGAAAATGATATTTTTACAAACCTAATGATAAAAGAAAATTTTTAGAAAAAGAAAATTATTATTAAAACTATTTATCTAATTATTATTAATTAAAAACTATTTTTACTTATTAAATAATAGCCTAAAATACAAGAAAATATGAAATAAAGCTAGAAAAATAAAATTATGACTTGGAAAAATCTAAAATAACAAAAGAGAATTTTCAAAACTATTTTTGTATTTTTCGATTATTTTCTATTTTTATGAATTTTAAACTATTTAAAACTAATTAAATTACTAAAATTACAAATTAAACTATGAAAATCTGGAAAATATTTTTGACTTTTATATTTATCTTAACCTAATAAAATTGAAAACTTATTTTTTTTGAACTTTTTCTGATTTAATTGTATTAAATGCTAATTAAAATGGCTTAAAAACTAATTTAAATCAAGAAAAATACCAAACTGACCTAGAAAAATCTGAAAAATTCAAGATAAGCCTAAAATAATATTAAGAATCTAAGAAAAATATAAAAACAGGTGGCTGTGTGGCAGAAAATGAAACTGCTATGCAAAGTGCTAGAGAATAAGCACTTGAAATAAGCCACAAGCCACAAATAAGCACTAAACTGATACATAAGCTATAAACTGCTAAAAGTAACCAAATGCAACAATTTTCAACTAGCTTAAACCTCTGAATTGTAACTAGCACAGATTTGATGTTTTGAGTGAAATGCTAAAAACAGTTTTGAGGTACCAAGTTTGAGCTTAAGTACAAGCTACACTATAAGCTAAAAATGAAAACCAAGAGTTGGAACCTAACCTAGACCTGGCTAACTACTTATGAACCAAATACCAACCCTAGACAAGCTCTTATGATCTCGTGCAAGATCGCAAATGACACATGCACACTCGGTTAATCTTGAGCTTGTGCTTGAGGAAGTAAGGCCCAAAAGACAAGCTCATATGGAGCTTTTAGAAATTTGATAAAAATCTACAAAAATGCTAATAAGAAATGAGACCGGTGAAGTTTATGAACCCACAATTTCACTTAAATTGGCTCGAAATGAGCTCATGAAAAATCCTTTCAGTTGGGCTCAAAATAGGTTTTTCAACTTTTTGACTTTTGATACAATTTTGCAAAGTTGACTTATTTGATCTTTGAATCCAATTTGAGGACTGATGTTAATGTAATATGATAAAACAAACACAATGCAAGCAATGTCTAAGAATTTTAAACACAAAACAAGTCTTAGATTCTTTACAAATCCAACATTTAAACAGTTAAGACAGATTAATGTGATATTTGACTTTTGAGGTCCGCAAGTGCAATATTAAGACAGATTGAGAGTAAATGAGCTAAACAAACTTAAAGCAACAAGTATCTACCATGAATAAACTTAACTCACGATTTGTGACAATTCCAAACACACCTTTAAATAACTCGATTTAAATTTAATGAGACAAACTACTTAACTAGCTAATATTATTGATTAAGCGCTTTTAACTATCCTAATTACTCTTGAATAAGCAAATTTAAACCATCGAGGACCACAAATACAGATTAAACAATGAAACTTGAAGATCACTTACAACAAGTCCTTAGCCACAATGAGCTTGCCACCGAACCAACGAACAACTAACCTATTCCAACCCCTAACCTAGCTCGATTCAACCCAATCCACTCGATTCAACCCATATCCATTTCATACCCATTTTGCTCGGTTTGACTTTCTTTGACCAAATTCCAAAGATGCTTGAAACTTGAATATAAGCTTGTAAAAGCTATAATAAGTTTATAGAAGCTTGTTTGAGCTTAAAACTAAGCTACTAAAAGCTTTGACATAGGAGTTTGAAAATGAAAATTTCAACAATCAACATAAAATATGGAAAATGAACTTAAACTTGAATTGATACTTAAATAGAGTTGCAATACATTGAAACTACTAAGTTTGATACAAATTAACTTGATATTATAATTGAGAAACTATTTAAGACATGAAAAGCTTTAAAACGACATACATTTAAGAAAATAAACTAAGTGCTACTCTTTTCTTCTTTCCCTTGCTTCCTTTCTTATAGCAAATGATTTCTCTCACATCTCTGAGCAAATCCCAGCAATAATCCTGGCCATTGGATGTCTTAGGACAATCTTGGCCATTGGATGCATTTTGGCGCCAAAACTGTTTTAATAGCTGGGATTGATATCTTGGACAGGGAAGGAAGCATTTAATGCAATTTGGAGGGTTGTTGAGGTGGAGGGGACAGGGTGTGGAGTAGGGTGGCTGGAGGTGTTGCAGACAAGGTGGTCGGGGAAGACAGGAAAAAGGAAGTGGTTTGGCGGTTTATTTTAAACCGTGGGTGGTTTTTGGTTTCGGGTTAAAAGGGTGGGTAACGGGTTGTTGGACTGGATCAGGTATAATTGGGCTTGGGTTGGGTTATTATTTGTTTGGGATCCGGATTGGATTTAGGATATAAGTAGACAAGGACCAAACTTGCAATTCCACAAAACCAAGGGACCAAATCTGTAATTTTGCAAAGGTATTACAAGGACCATTTATGACAAGTTTCATTAGTACACGGACCATAAAGATAATTTTCCATTTTAAACGTCCAAGGACTATATTTGCCAATTTTGAAACTTGAAGGACCAAAGTTGTAATTTCTCAAAACTTTTGACATTTTTCACCAAAGGACTAATTTTGACAACTTATGATTTTAAAAGGACCTTTGGTGACTTTTCTTTGAAATAAGTGCAGGGACTATTTCGACAACTTTTGAAACTTGGGGTGAAGCGCCAATTATGCAAACTTAGCTCATTTTCATCGATTTTGAACATTTTGCATCCGAAATATAAAATGCAATTTTGAGATATTTTCGATTTTGATGCATTTCAGCATTTTAAACGTTTTGCGCTCAGATTAACCAAAATGATGAGTATTTACACACTCATCAATCCCCACACTAAACTATTGCTAGTCCCTAGCAATCTTTTGAGAAAAACTTAATGGTTTTGAATCTCTTTACCAAAAGCCATTACTTGGAGTAGCCAAATGTTTCGATTCAAGTAAGAACCATGGTACACCGATAACCATGTGATTTTGAGCAAACCACCGACTTCAACGGATTTGATTTGTCTTTACGTGCCGTTTGCTCGGACTAGCCAACTCTTAGATAAATTATCAATATTATCTTTGGTGGTGATTACCAATTATGGTTTTTCCATTGCCTTTACCACAAGCCATAAACTTGCGGGCTAGCCAACTCTTCACTAATTAAAGATATGGTGGTGAATACCATACAATTTTGGGCAAATGCAAGCCGTCAACGGATTTGAGATATCTTTACCAAGAGCCGTTTGCTCTGGATTAGCCAATCCTTTTGTTTATTAGACATGGCGGATGATAACCAATTTTGCACTTACTCCAAAAAAATTTTGGCCAAAATTAATGGATTTCACTAGTATGGGGGTTGACATCCCGGCGCGGCTACTAAAATTTGATTGGTGCTAAACCGCAAGTTATCTCACACAAGCTAGCCACTTGTGAATGGCTAACCGTAAGAAACTTAAAGCAGTTCAAACACTAATGCAATTAAGATCGAGGAATGTAGTGGATTCACGGGTGCGTTAAGTCCCACTGGAGGATGAATGGTGTTTAACACAATCGGATGTCGAATAATCACTAAGGATAGTGATCGGTAAGGTTTTGAGTTATTTATACCTAAAGAAAAGTTTTATAAATTACAGGGGCTTAAATGCAAATTAAAGAAAATTAAAAGATAAATTCTATTAAATAAATGCTATCACTATTTTTAAAGCGATGTTTTGATTTTCTTTTATAAAACTTAAATTAAAAACTACGTGACGTACACAAGAAAATGTAAAAGCAAGCAATATTAATCCTAAAAATATGAAAATGATATTTTACAAACCTAATGATAAAAGAAAATTTTAAGAAAAAGAAAATTATTTTATAACTATTAAATTAATTATTATTAATTCAAAACTATTTTACTTATTGAATAATAGCCTAAAATACAAGAAAATATGAAATAAAGCTAGAAAAATAAAATTATGACTTGGAAAATCTAAAATAACAAAAGAGAATTTTCAAAACTATTTTTGTATTTTTCGATTATTTTCTATTTTTTATGAATTTTAAACTATTTAAAACTAATTAAATTACTAAAATTACAAATTAAACTATGAAAAATCGGAAAATATTTTTTGGCTTTTATATTTATCTTAACCTAATAAAATTGAAAACTTATTTTTTTGAACTTTTTCCGATTTAATTGTAGTAAATGCTAATTAAAATGGCTTAAAACTAATTTAAGTCAAGAAAATACCAAACTGACCTAGAAAAATCGAAAAATTCAAGATAAGCCTAAAATAATATTAAGAATCTAAGAAAAATATAAAAGCAGTGGTCATGTGGCGTAAAATGAAAGCTATGCAAAGTGCTAGAGAATAAGACTGAAATAAGCCACAAACCACAAATAAGCACTAAAGCGATCTGAAGCTATAAACTGCTAAAAGTAACCAAATGCAACAATTTTCAACTAGCTTAAACCTCTGAATTGTAACTAGCATGATTTGATGTTTTGAGTGAAATGCTAAAAACAGCTTTGAGGTACCAAGTTTGAGCTTAAGTACAAGCTACACTATAAGCTAAAATGAAAACCAAGAGTTGGAACCTAACCTAGACCTGCTAACTACTTATGAACCAAATACCAACTCTAGACAAGCTCTTATGAGCTCATGCAAGATCTGCAAATGACACATGCACACTCGGTTAATCTTGAGCTTGTGCATGAGGGAAGTAAGGCCAAAAGACAAGCTCATATGGAGCTTTTAGAAATTTGATAAAATCTACAAAATGCTAATAAGAAATGAGACCAGATGAAGTTTATGAACCCACAATTTCACTTAGATTGGCTCAGAAATGAGCTCATGAAAAATCCTTTCAGTTGGGCTCAAAACAGGTTTTTCAACTTTTTGACTTTTGATACAATTTTGCAAAGTTGACTTATTTGATCTTTGAATCCAATTTGAGGACTGATGTTAATGTAATATGATAAAACAAACACAATGCAAGCAATGTCTAAGAATTTTAAACACAAAACAAGTCTTTGATTCTTTACAAATCCAACAGTTAAACAGTTAAGACAGATTAATGTGATATTTGACTTTTGAGGTCTGCAAGTGCAATATTAAGACAGATTTGAGAGTAAATGAGCTAAACAAACTTAAAGCAACAAGTATCTACCACTGAATAAACTTAACTCACAGATTTGACAGCAATTCCAAGCACACCTTTAAATAACTGATTTGCAAATTTAATGAGACAAACTACTTAACTAGCTAATATTATTGATTAAACTGCTTTTAACTATCCTAATTACTACTGAATAAGCAAATTTAAACCACTGAGGACCACAAATACAGATTAAACAATGAAACTTGAAGATCACTTACAACAAGTCCTTAGCCACAATGGCTTGCCACTGAACCAATGAACAACTAACCTATTCCAACCCCTAACCTAGCTCTGATTCAACCCAAATCCAGCTCTGATTCAACCCATATCCATTTCATACCCATTTTTGCTCGAGTTTGACTTTCTTTGACCAAATTCCAAAGATGCTTGAAACTTGAATATAAGCTTGTAAAAGCTATAATAAGCTTATAGAAGCTTGTTTGAGCTTAAAACTAAGCTACTAAAAGCTTTGACATAGGAGTTTGAAAATGAAAATTTCAACGATCAACATAAAATATGGAAAATGAACTTAAACTTGAATTGATACTTAAATAGAGTTGCAATACATTGAAACTACTAAGTTTGATACAAATTAACTTGATATTATAATTGAGAAACTATTTAAGACATGAAAAGCTTTAAAACGACATACATTTAAGAAAATAAACTAAGTGCTACTCTTTTCTTCTTTCCCTTGCTTCCTTTCTTATAGCAAATGATTTCTCTCACATCTCTAAGCAAATCCCAGCAATAATCCTGGCCATTGGATGTCTTAGGACAATCTTGGCCATTGGATGCATTTTGGCGCCAAAACTGTTTTAACAGCTGGGATTGATATCTTGGACAGGGAAGGAAGCATTTAATGCAATTTGAAGGGTTGTTGAGGTGGAGGGGACAGGGTGTGGAGTAGGGTGGCTGGAGGTGTTGCAGACAAGGTGGTCGGGGAAGACAGGAAAAAGGAAGTGGTTTGGCGGTTTATTTTAAACCGTGGGTGGTTTTAGTTTCGGGTTAAAAGGGTAGGTAACGGGTTGTTGGACCGATCGGTATAATTGGGCTTGGGTTGGGTTATTATTTGTTTGGGATCCTGATTGGATTTAGGATATAAGTAGACAAGGACCAAACTTGCAATTCCACAAAACCAAGGACCAAATATGTAATTTGCAAAGGTATTACAAGGACCATTTATGACAAGTTTCATTAGTACATGGACCATAAAGATAATTTTCCATTTTAAGCGTCCAAGGACTATATTTGCCAATTTTGAAACTTGAAGGACCAAAGTTGTAATTTCTCAAAACTTTTGACATTTTTCACCAAAGGACTAATTTTGACAACTTATGATTTTAAAAGGACCTTTGGTGACTTTTCTTTGAAATAAGTGCACGAGGACTAATTCGACAACTTTTGAAACTTGGGGGCCCAAAGCGCCAATTATGCAAACTTAGCTCATTTTCATCGATTTTGAACATTTTGCATCCGAAACATATAAATGCAATTTTGAGATATTTTCGATATTTTGATGCATTTACGAGCATTTTAAGCGTTTTGCGATTCGGTTAACGAAAATGATGAGTATTTACACACTCATCAATCCCCACACTAAGATATTGCTAGTCCCTAGCAATGTTCCCCACACTAAGATATTGCTAGTCCCTAGCAATGTTTTGAGAAAAATTAATGGTTTCATCTCTTTACCAAAAGCCATTACTTGGAGTAGCCAAATGTTTCGATTCAAGTAAGAAACCTTGGTACACCGATAACCAAATGATTTTGAGCAAATCACCGACTTCCAACGGATTTGATTTGTCTTTACCGTGCCGTTTGCTTACGGACTAATAACTCTTAGATAAAATATCTTTGGTGAGCTGATTACCAATTATGGTTTTCAATGCCTTTACCACAAGCCATAAACTTGCGGGCTAGCCAACTCTTCACTTTTAAGGATATGGTGAAATGAACACCATACAATTTTGGGCAAATTGCAAGCCGTCAACGGATTTGAGATATCTTTACCAAGAGCCGTTTGCTCTGGATTAGCCAATCCTTTTGTTTATAACTTGGGCTAGCCAACCCCCATACTAGTGATGGAATTCTCACGAATTTTATCATGTAATTATCTGCCCTATTCCCCATTTTGGCCAAAAATGGGGAATAAGCGTATAATTACATGATAAAATTCGTAAATCCTAGAAATGAATATTGCCTCAATATTCAAAGTACCGCGGTTATGCGAAACATAGAACGTAAAAGGAAATCGACGCCATTATTTAGCAAGATTTTTTTTTTTTTTTTAAGGCTAAAATTTTTATATACAACAATGAGGGCAACTCCCCACACTAGGTGGAACACACGGGTGAAAACCCATGTAGCATGCTCTTGTTTTTGATTCCCGAGCCGCTAGCTTGACTCAATCCCGCATTCATTGGTTCATGGGGAAAGTTTGTAGATCCGGACAATCACGGAGGAATGTCCTCTCAAAGTAATGCTTCAACCGATGACCATTCACTTTAAAGTTTGGACCATCGGGTTGAGATAACTCAATGGTGCCATAAGGATAAACCTTAGTGATAGTAAATGGACCGCACCAACGGGACTTAAGCTTTCAGAAAATCTTCAATCTTGAATTGAAAAGAAGGACTCGATCACCGACGTTAAAAGCGGTTTTTGATCTTTGAGTCATGAATCTTCTTTGTCTTTTCTTTATAGATCAAAGAGTTCTCGTATGCTTGATCACGGAGTTCATTTAATTCATTCATTTGAACTTTCCGGTGATCACCACCGTTCGAATATCGAAGTTGGCATGTTTCAAGGCCCAGATGCCTTGTGCTCAAGCTCAACCGGTAGATGACACGCCTTCCGTATACAAGCTTGTATGGAGTACACCCAATGGGTGTTTTATAAGCCGCACGTCAAGGAAGGCCAGTCGCGTCATCTAGCTTATCCGACCAAGAGCACGGTTTTGCCAACCGTCCTCTCGTAATTCTTTATCCCGGTTGGAAACTTCCACTTGCCCACTTGTTTGGGGTGGTGCGCGAGAGGCGGTGAGTTACACCATACTTTTGCATGACTCTATCAAATTGGTCATTGCAAAATGCGTACTACGATCATGATTATAGCTCGTGGAGTTCCAAACCTAGCAAAAAGAGATTTTAAGAATTTCACAACAACTCGGGCATCATTGGTAGGCAAAGCCTTAGCTTGACCCATTTTGACAAATAGTCAACGCCACGAGTATGTATTTGTTACATGCGACGAGGGAAATGGCCCGTAAAGTCAATGCCCCGGATGTCAAAATCTCACACACTTGAATGGCGCTTTGCGGCATTTCATTTCTTTATGAGATATTCCGTGGCGTTGACAAGCGTCGCGTGTTTTGACAAATTCGTGGGCATCCTTGTAAATGTGGGCCAATAAAACCCGGAATCAAACACCTTTTGGCGGTGTAGTTTGGACTATGATGGCCCCGGTGGGTCCAAGATGGCAAGCTTTGAGAATGTCAAGAGCTTCTTGTCCATAAACACACCGTCGGATGACTTGATCCGCACAGATTTTGAATAAGTAGGGTCGTCCCGAGTAATGTTTCACATCTTTAAAGAATTTATTTTTCGTTGGGACGACATCCCTTTCACTATGAAGTTACCCGCATGGTAATTTGCAAAGTCGACAAACCATGGGGTAGTAGAGTTTCCACGAAAAGAAACCGCATTGAGTGTCTCGAGAGGAAATGTTTCATTTATTTCCTTTTCTCAAACACATCTTGGTGAGGGTTCTCTAATCGGACGAGATGATCGCCACCGTGTTCTCGGCTCCTTTTATCACGTATAATGATATCAAATTCACGGAGGAGGAGAACCCAACGGAGCAATCTCGGTTTGCATCTTGTTTTGCAAAGAGATATTTGAGGCCGAGTGATCCGTATACACTACGCATTTGGTCAAGATAAGGTATGGTCGAAACTTTTCAAACGCATACACCACTAATAATTCTTTTTACGTAGTGGTGTAATGGGTTTGAGCTTGATCATAGTTTTACTTGCGTAGTGGATAGGCTGAAAATGCTTGGTTTTCGTTGCCCCAAGACTGCACCGATAGCAAAATCACTTGCATCACATGAGCTCAAAGGGTAAATCGATCGGGGCAACTAGAATGGGTGCTTCCGTAAGCTTTTCCTTTAATGTTTCAAAAGCTTGATGCACTCGTGTGAGAAGATAAAAGGAGCATCTTTTCAAGAAGATGGGTCATAGGCGAGCAATTTTAGAAAATCTTGTATGAATCTCACGATAAAACCCGGCATGACCAAGAAAACTCCTAATACCTTTGACGGTAGTAGGATTAAGCGGTTAGCAATAACATCAACTTTGCTCTATCTACCTCAATCCAGTTTTTGAAATCTTATGGCCAAGGACTATGCCTTCTTTGACCATAAAGTGGCTCTTCTCCCAATTTAGGCGTAGATTGGTGTCTTCACACCGTTTTAGCATTTTGTCTAAATGGGAGAGACATGTCTGAAATGAGTCCCCAATGACCGAGAAGTCATCCATAAACACCTCCATTGTTTCCCGATCATGTCGTGGAATATGGCCATCATACATCGTTGGAGCGTGCAGGGAGCATTACATAAGCCAAAAGGCATCGTTTGTAGGCAAAAGTTCCGTATGGGCAGGTGAATGTGGTCTTCTCTTGATCCCGTGGATCAATGGGGATCTGAAAGTAACCCGAGAAACCATCAAGGAAACAATAGTACTCATTCCACGCTAATCTCTCAAGCATTTGGTCCATGAAGGGTAGAGAAAATGGTCTTTCTGGTGGCGTCATTCAACTTACGATAGTCAATACACACACGCCATCCGTAACCAATCGAGTTGGAATTAACTCGTTTTCTTCATTGTGACAATTATGCCACCCTTTTTGGAACACGGTGAATAGGGCTAACCAAGGACTATCTCGAGATTGGGTAAATCAATCTGCATCAAGAAGTTTGATAACCTCTGTTTGATAACATCATGGATTTTGGATTCACCCTTCTCGATGTTGAGCTACGGCTTGAAGTCATCCTCCATCAAGATTTTGTGAGTACAAAATTCGGGGTTGATACCCTTAATGTCGGAGATTTTCAAGCAATTGCTTGCTTGTGTGACTTCAAGACCTTTATGAGAGCGACTTTTTTCGTCTTTACTCAAATCTCGAGCAATAATGACAGCAATTTATCATCACCTTCAATAAATGCATACTCAAGATGAGGTGGTAAGTCTTTAAGTTCGACTTGAAATTCTTGATTTTCTCAACCGACTTGACTTCCTTGTTATGAAGCTCGACGGGAGGGAGTGGAGGAGAAGTGTCTGATTTAACAACTTCTCAAGAATAAGAATATCTCCTCCGGATTAATCTCATGGTGATTAATCTCTTACGGAATTGCATCACTAGTATGGGGGTTGATGGTGATCATCTTTAAGCATTTTCTCAATGAGAAGTATGTCCCCTCGATGTCAATTGGGCGTGATCAATTTCCCATGGAGCAGAATCACTAGCCAAGTATGCTTCAATCTCTTCCAAGATGAAGTCGCTTCCTCAAGCGGAGTGAGAGAAGGAGTAGAATTGGCTATGATAGGTTGAGAAGATGTGGTGGGATCCCACCACGTAATTATGAGAATAACCAAGAACTTCTTGAGTACTCTTGAAGCAACATCAATGATATCTATTCGGTTAATGCACTCGTAATCATAGTTTGCGGAGTACCTCGAAGTTTGATCAAGGTTAAAGGTGATGACTTCATTACCAACACGTAATGTGATTTCTTGCTCAAACACATCAATGAGAGCACGGCCCGTTCTCGTGAATCCTCTTCCAACAATGAGAGGAACCCGTGGATCGACATCGAAATCAACAACTACAAAGTCACCGGAAAATGGAACTTTCCTACTTTCACAAATACGTCCCTCGGCAATTCCAAGAGGACGGGATATTGCACGATCCGCAAGCTCGAGAGTCATGCATGTAGGAGTAAGGTCCTAAGAGAAAGTTTCTTCCATCTTGAATGAGGCATCGGTTTATGCTTGCACCAAGATCGGCTAAGGCAAAGCATTCAACCATTCACGAAATACACAAGGTAAGAGGAATTTTCCGGGATCTCCAAGCTTTCGGGAAGCTTCTTCAAGATAATCTGGAAGCGCTTCTCGTTCGAGGAGTTTTAGCCATTTCAAACAACTTTTCCTTGTTGCTTAACATGTGTTTGAGAGTTGATGCAAACTTGGGCATCAACATGATAGCATCCGCAAAGCTTATGTCAAAATGTAATTCTTGGAAAATTTGAAAAAATTTGTCCATTTGATGATTGGCTTTTTCGCGGAGCTTTTGTTCATTCAAACGTGATGGGTAAGGAATAGAAGTTTTGGATTTGGTATTTTCAATGGGAGCTACAGGAGGTTCAAAAACAACTCCTGGATTGGATTTGGGTTTCTGGACAACTTGAGGATGGACATTGTTGGTACCTCCGTTATTAGTAGGAAGTTCCTTGTCCTTTGTTGCCTCAGGTTCACTTTCCACTACCTTCGGGAGAGAAGAAGAAGAGGTAGTAGGAATAGCGGGTCCATCATATGAAGTACCACTTCTGGTTGTGATCGCCTTTGCATCGCCCCTCGGATTAGCGATCGTGTTGCTAGGTAAAGTACACGAGCCCGGGTCGATCATTTAAAGATTTTTTAACTCAGTCGGTGACCAACAACTGTTTGTCTCCTCTTGAGACTTCATGAATTGCTTTAAAAGCTCATCGGATATTGATCAGGAGGAGGTGGAGGGATAATTTGAGGCCGTATGTTACGATTATAGCTTAAATTCCCTTGATTAGGATTCATATTTCCACGAAATTGATTCCCTCGATTGAAAGTGTTTTGATTAAGATTTCCTTGATGTTGGAAACCTTGATTTGATCCGGATAGAAATTACCTTGGTTTTGATAACCTTGGTTCATTCTAGGTTGGTTCGATTCGGTTAGGATTCAGTTAAAACCGGGTGGTGCTCGATAAGTATTAGCTCGGTAGTTTGGTTCATTTTGAGGACGGTATTGATTACCTCCTTGATTTGAAGTACCGGCTATAGCATTAGCTTCAAACGGACTACCATCGGTGGCGATGCGATTGTAGTATGCATGAGGACCACCACAAGTAACACAAACTTCAACTTTCTTCACTTTACCATATGATGGTGTCGTGTGAAAGTGACTTTCTTTTGGTTAGCAAGAACCAAAGCTCGAACAATATCCGTGAGTTTGTCAATCTTAGCATCGGTGCTAGATGTACTCACGGAGATGAAGTAGAAGGTCCAGCATTAGGCGAGTCGATATGTCTTTGTGCGGAAAGGACGGACACGGGACTTGTTTTCAATGATTTGCAAGGCTTCTTTGTGGTCTTGCTCAAGAAATTACCTCCAGCGGAGGCATTTAGAGAGTCTTGGTTAGTCTGGTTTAGACCATTGTAGAAAGTATCCATTTGCATTAACTTGGTAAAACCATGATGCGGACACTTACGGAGCAATTCTTTGTAACGATCCCACGCCTCCCGAATGATTCATCAAATCTTTGAGAGAATTTCATTATCTCATTCTTAAGACTTGTAGTTCGGGATGGAGGATAGAATTAGATTAACGAACTTGGTGACTAGATCTTCCCATATCTCAATAGAGCGAGGGGTTGTTTCTCAAGCCAATTCCGGCTTGTCCTACAGAAAATGGGAACAAGAAGAAGCAATTGCTTCATGTGGGACATTCTTGTATTTGATGGTAGATGCAATCTTGTTAAACCATCGAATGTGTGCATGAGGATCATCCGCTCAAAACCATAGAATTGGCTTTGGGTTGCAGTTAAGTAACCGGTTTGAGCTCAAAAGTATCGACCACGATGGTCGGGACAACAATAGCATCTCCGTAACCCTCGATGGGTGCTTGGAAGCTCATTCATCGGCTTGTCTTCCGCCATTACGGCAGGGGGTGGTGGTGGTAGGCGTTCCTCGATCACGGTGAAGGAGCGAACGTCCTCTACGTCTCACGAGGAATATTTGCTAGCTCGTAAAGTGGACTTGTAGAATCGAAGAGCGAGTGCGCATGCACTAAGTATAAAAATCGGTTTTCAAAACAAATGCGAAGCAAAGCGACAAGTGAACTTAACCAATAATCACAAATGAAATGGCTTCTTTGAAAAAGGTACACCAAATCACAAGGACACAAAGGCAAGTTTTAAATCATTGTTCGAACTTATTATGGTCACACCCCAGTTAGTAGGTGTCTTGCCTTGATTTATGTGGTTGATTTTTATGTATATATTAAGTACCACCAAAAGACGTAGGTATAGATTTGTCTTGATGGTTTAAAAGCTTTTGGATAATATTTTTGGTATCGTCTCGTTTAACCAAATCGTATTTCTTTAAGAATCACCTTAAAAGAAACACAAGCTAGAAAACGTTCGATTGTTTTGTTGTTTTATATTTTGTTTGGTGTTTTAACACTTTAGGAAAAGTGTTAATGAACTTTTGATTTTGTTATAAAAACTGCTTTTACAAAGGTGGTATATGTGCAAGTCACGGTGCGAAAATGTTTAGAACACGCTTCTGACCTCCCGCGTGGCGCTGAAATTTTGATCATGCCCAACCGTCAAGTTTTCTTACAAGTGGCCACTTGTGAATGGCCAACCAGAAGAAACTTAAAGCAATGGACACAAATACAATGAAGATCGAGAGTATAGTGTTTCCCGTCGTTATGTCCCAAATGAGCTATGCGATGAATCACCAAACGATGTAGTGATCGAGAGAATTTGAATGGGAAAAGGATTTGATGAATTATAACTCTGTAAGAAGTCTATAAATTACAGGGGCTTAAATGCAAATTAAAGAAAATTAAAAGATAAAATATATTAAATAAATGCTATCACTATTTTAAAATCTAATGTTTTTGATTTTATGTTTTATAAAACTTGAATTTAAAACTACGTTACGTACTAAAGAAAATGTGAAACTAAAGCAAGATTAATCCTAAAAATTTGAAAATGATATTTTTACAAACCTAATGATAAAAGAAAATTTTTAGAAAAAGAAAATTATTTTTAAAACTATTTATCTAATTATTATTAATTAAAAACTATTTTTACTTATTAAATAATAGCCTAAAATACAAGAAAATATGAAATAAAGCTAGAAAAATAAAATTATGACTTGGAAAAATATAAAATAACAAAAGAGAATTTTCAAAACTATTTTTGTATTTTTCTGATTATTTTTCTATTTTTTATGAATTTTAAACTATTTAAAACTAATTAAATTACTAAAAATTACAAATTAAACTATGAAAAATCTGGAAAAATATTTTTTTGGCTTTTTATATTTATCTTAACCTAATAAAATTGAAAACTTATTTTTTTTTGAACTTTTTCTGATTTAATTGTATTAAATGCTAATTAAAATGGCTTAAAACTAATTTAAATCAAGAAAAATACCAAACCGACCTAGAAAAATCAAAAATTCAAGATAAGCCTAAAATAATATTAAGAATCTAAGAAAAATATAAAACAGTGGTGTGTGGCGAAAATGAAATCGCTATGCAAAGTGCTAGAGAATAAGCACTGAAATAAGCCACAAAACCACAAATAAGCACTAAAGCGATCTGAAGCTATAAAGCGCTAAAAGTAACCAAATGCAACAATTTTCAACTAGCTTAAACCTCTGAATTGTAACTAGCACAGATTTGATGTTTTGAGTGAAATCTAAAAAGCAGTTTGAGGTACCAAGTTTGAGCTTAAGTACAAGCTACACTATAAGCTAAAATGAAAACCAAGAGTTGGAACCTAACCTAGACCGGCTAACTACTTATGAACCAAATACCAACCCTAGACAAGCTCTTATGAGCTCAGGCAAGATCTGCAAATGACCTGCGCACACTCGGTTAATCTTGAGCTTGTGCACGAGGGAAGTAAAACTCAAAAGACAAGCTCATATGGAGCTTTTAGAAATTTGATAAAATCTACAAAATGCTAATAAGAAATGAGACCATGAAGTTTATGAACCCACAATTTCACTTAAATTGGCTCGAAAATGAGCTCATGAAAAATCCTTTCGGTTGGGCTCAAAACAGTTTTTCAACTTTTGACTTTTGATACAATTTTGCGAAGTTGACTTATTTGATCTTTGAATCCAATTTGAGGACTGATGTTAATGTAATATGATAAAACAAACACAATGCAAGCAATGTCTAAGAATTTTAAACACAAAACAAGTCTTTGATTCTTTACAAATCCAACAGTTAAACAGTTAAGACAAATTAATGTGATATTTGACTTTTGAGGTCTGCAAGTGCAATATTAAGACAGATTTGAGAGTAAATGAGCTAAACAAACTTAAAGCAACAAGTATCTACCATGAATAAACTTAACTCACATATTTGTGACAATTCCAAACACACCTTTAAATAAGCGGTTGCAAATTTAATGAGACAAACTACTTAACTAGCTAATATTATTGATTAAACCGCTTTTAACTATCCTAATTACTCTTGAATAAGCAAATTTAAACCAGAGGACCACAAATCAGATTAAACAATGAAACTTGAAGATCACTTACAACAAGTCCTTAGCCACAATGGCTTGCCACTGAACCAATGAACAACTAACCTATTCCAACCCCTAACCTAGCTCTGATTCAACCCAAATCCAGCTCTGATTCAACCCATATCCATTTCATACCCATTTTTGCTCCAGTTTGACTTTCTTTGACCAAATTCCAAAGATGCTTGAAACTTGAATATAAGCTTGTAAAAAGCTATAATAAGCTTATAGAAGCTTGTTTGAGCTTAAAACTAAGCTACTAAAAGCTTTGACATAGGAGTTTGAAAATGAAAATTTCAACAGTCAACATAAAATATGGAAAATGAACTTAAACTTGAATTGATACTTAAATAGAGTTGCAATACATTGAAACTACTAAGTTTGATACAAATTAACTTGATATTATAATTGAGAAACTATTTAAGACATGAAAAGCTTTAAAACGACATACATTTAAGAAAATAAACTAAGTGCTACTCTTTTCTTCTTTCCATTGCTTCCTTTCTTATAGCAAATGATTTCTCTCACATCTCTGAGCAAATCCCAAGAATAATCCCGGCCATTGGATGTCTTAGGACAATCTTGGCCATTGGATGCATTTGGCGCCAAAAGCATTTTAACGGTGGGATTGATATCTTGACGAGGAAGGAAGCATTTAATGCAATTGGAGGGTTGTTGAGGTGGAGGGACAGGGGTGTGGAGTAGGGTGGGCGGAGGTGTTGAGACAGGTGGTCGGGAAGACAGGAAAAGGAAGTGGTTTGGCGGTTTATTTTAAACCGTGGGTGGTTTTGGTTTCGGGTTAAAAGGGTGGAGTAACGGGTTGTTGGACCGGATCGGTATAATTGGGCTTGGGTTGGGTTATTATTTGTTTGGGATCCGGATTGGATTTAGGATATAAGTAGACAAGGACCAAACTTGCAATTCCACAAAACCAAGGGACCAAATCTGTAATTTTGCAAAGGTATTACAAGGACCATTTATGACAAGTTTCATTAGTACACGGACCATAAAAGATAATTTTCCATTTTTAAACGTCCAAGGACTATATTTGCCAATTTTGAAACTTGAAGGACCAAAGTTGTAATTTCTCAAAACTTTTGACATTTTTCACCAAAGGACTAATTTTGACAACTTATGATTTTAAAAGGACCTTTGGTGACTTTTCTTTGAAATAAGTGCAGGGACTATTTCGACAACTTTTGAAACTTGGGGGCTGAAGCGCCAATTATGCAAACTTAGCTCATTTTTCATCGATTTTGAACATTTTGCATCCGAAATATAAAATGCAATTTTGAGATATTTTCGATATTTTGATGCATTTCGAGCATTTTTAAACGTTTTGCGCTTCAGATTAACCAAAAATGATGAGTATTTACACACTCATCAATCCCCACACTAAACTATTGCTAGTCCCTAGCAATCTTTTGAGAAAAACTTAATGGTTTTGAATCTCTTTACCAAAAGCCATTACTCGGAGTAGCCAAATGTTTCGGTTCAAGTAAGAACCATGGTACACCGATAACCATGTGATTTTGAGCAAACCACCGACTTCAACCAGTTTGATTTGTCTTTACTAGAAGCCGTTTGCTCGGACTAGCCAACTCTTAGATAAATTATCAATATTATCTTTGGTGAGCTGATTACCAATTATGGTTTTTCCATTGCCTTTACCACAAGCCATAAACTTGGGCTAGCCAACTCTTCACTAATTAAAGATATGGTGAGTGAATACCATACAATTTTGCTTGTAATTGCAAGCCGTCAACGGTTTGAGATATCTTTACCAAGAGCCGTTTGCTCTGGATTAGCCAATCCTTTTGTTTATTAGACATGGCGGATCGATAACCAATTGAGTAAGTGCAAAAACACTTACCCCAAAAAAAATTTTGGCCAAAAATGAATGGATTTCACTAGTATGGGGGGTTGACATCCCCGGCAGCGGCGCCAAAATTTGATTGGTGCTAAACCGTCAAGTTATCTCACACAAGCTAGCCACTTGTGAATGGCTAACCGTAAGAAACTTAAAACAGTTCAAACACTAATGCAATTAAGATCAGAGGAATGTAGTGGATTCCTAGGTCGTTAAGTCCCACGGAGGATGAATGGTGTTTAACACAATCAGATGTCGAATAATCACTAAGGATAGTGATCAGTAAGGTTTTTGAGTTATTTATACCTAAAGAAAAGTTTTATAAATTACAGGGGCTTAAATGCAAATTAAAGAAAATTAAAAAGATAAATTCTATTAAATAAATGCTATCACTATTTTTAAACTGATGTTTTTGATTTTTCTTTTATAAAACTTAAATTAAAAACTACGCGACGTCACAAGAAAATGTAAAAGCTGAAGCAATATTAATCCTAAAAATATGAAAATGATATTTTACAAACTTAATGATAAAAGAAAATTTTAAGAAAAGAAAATTATTTTTATAACTATTAAATTAATTATTATTAATTAAAAACTATTTTTACTTATTGAATAATAGCCTAAAATACAAGAAAATATGAAATAAAGCTAGAAAAATAAAATTATGACTTGGAAAAATCTAAAATAACAAAAGAGAATTTTCAAAACTATTTTGTATTTTTAGATTATTTTCTATTTTTTATGAATTTTAAACTATTTAAAACTAATTAAATTACTAAAAATTACAAATTAAACTATGAAAAATCTGGAAAAATATTTTTTTGGCTTTTTATATTTATCTTAACCTAATAAAATTGAAAACTTATTTTTTTTGAACTTTTTCTGATTTAATTGTAGTAAATGCTAATTAAAATGGCTTAAAAACTAATTTAAGTCAAGAAAAATACCAAACTGACCTAGAAAAATCTGAAAAATTCAAGATAAGCCTAAAATAATATTAAGAATCTAAGAAAAATATAAAAACAGGTGGCTGTGTGGCAGAAAATGAAACTGCTATGCAAAGTGCTAGAGAATAAGCACTTGAAATAAGCCACAAGCCACAAATAAGCACTAAACTGATACAGAAGCAATAAACTGCTAAAACTAACCAAATGCAACAATTTTCAACTAGCTTAAACCTCTGAATTGTAACTAGCACAGATTTGATGTTTTGAGTGAAATGCTAAAAACAGTTTTGAGGTACCAAGTTTGAGCTTAAGTACAAGCTACACTATAAGCTAAAAATGAAAACCAAGAGTTGGAACCTAACCTAGACCTGGATAACTACTTATGAACCAAATACCAACCCTAGACAAGCTCTTATGAGCTCTGTGCAAGATCTGCAAATGACCTGTGCACACTCAGTTAATACTGAGCTTGTGCACAGGGGAAGTAAGGCCCAAAAGACAAGCTCATATGGAGCTTTTAGAAATTTGATAAAAATCTACAAAAATGCTAATAAGAAATGAGACCAGCTGAAGTTTATGAACCCACAATTTCACTTAAATTGGCTCAGAAATGAGCTCATGAAAAATCCTTTCAGTTGGGCTCAAAACAGGTTTTTCAACTTTTTGACTTTTGATACAATTTTGCAAAGTTGACTTATTTGATCTTTGAATCCAATTTGAGGACTGATGTTAATGTAATATGATAAAACAAACACAATGCAAGCAATGTCTAAGAATTTTAAACACAAAACAAGTCTTTGATTCTTTACAAATCCAACAGTTAAACAGTTAAGACAAATTAATGTGATATTTGACTTTTGAGGTCTGCAAGTGCAATATTAAGACAGATTTGAGTAAATGAGCTAAACAAACTTAAAGCAACAAGTATCTACCAATGAATAAACTTAACTCACAGATTTGACAAGAATTCCAAACACACCTTTAAATAACCGACGGTAAATTTAATGAGACAAACTACTTAACTAGCTAATATTATTGATTAAAGCGCTTTTAACTATCTTAATTACTCTTGAATAAGCAAATTTAAACCATCGAGGACCACAACATGATTAAACAATGAAACTTGAAGATCACTTACAACAAGTCCTTAGCCACAATGGCTTGCCACTGAACCAATGAACAACTAACCTATTCCAACCCCTAACCTAGCTCGATTCAACCCAATCCAAATCGATTCAACCCATATCCATTTCATACCCATTTTGCTCGGTTTGACTTTCTTTGACCAAATTCCAAAGATGCTTGAAACTTGAATATAAGCTTGTAAAAGCTATAATAAGCTTATAGAAGCTTGTTTGAGCTTAAAACTAAGCTACTAAAAAGCTTTGTGATTTCTCCGAACCACCTCTTTTATTTCTCGTCACACTTATCAACCGCTTTTGAGCAGTCAACCGTAATGAGATAATAAAAGGGAGACAACCGGGAGAAAATGCAAGTTTACCAAGGATTTAAAATATCCTTGGATCGTTTATGTCTGGCGGCGTGATATTCCACATACAATGACTTGTGAATCTTTGAAATGATATAGAATGTACAAAAGCAGAATCGATTGACTAACACTATGAATAGTAATAGCTCATCACGCCTATGTCAATAAAAGCGTGCAATCGAAACCTAAAAACGATTATAACTATAGTAGGGATTTGCATGTCTTAGCGACTTAAATGCAAATTAAAAGAGATAAAAGTTAAAATCTATTAAATAAACGCTATCACTATATTTACAATGATGAACGTTTATGATAAAATGACTTAAATAAACTATCTTAACTAAAGCGTATACTTAAATAACCTAAAAGTGATCTAAAATGAAAACGCATACGATATTTACAAAAATTACGCGACTACATAAGCAAAAACGTAAAATTTATAAAATAAAAGGCCTAAGAGTGTAAAACTAATTTTCTTCGTACTACATGTCAAAAGAAAATTTTTGAAAAAGAATTATATTTTTTGACTTTTATATTTTTATTATGATTTAATTACTATAAAACACTAATTAAATGTTTAAAAATACTTAAACTTATTAGAAAAATATGAAACTTTTTATAAAAATACTTTATACTATTACAGATTTAAGAAAAATAGAAAATGTGGTGGTTACCTTGTAAAATAAGCTGGAAATAAGCTCAAAAGAGCTTATAACCATAACTGCCAAACACCCTTATGTATATGATTTTGCATTTCATAACAAGAAAGACCCAAGGGCGCTTATGGTTACAGGTACACTCACTATCATCCTTCTAAGGGGTGGAGGTCACTTATTCGAGCCTGCCTCCACCCTTTTTGCACTTTTATTTTTATTTTTGGATTTTCTTTTTGCAAAACTTTATAATAAGCTAAAATAACTAACTTTAATAAAGACAACTTTTATAAAACTTGGAAATAAGCTCGTGGGAGCTTATTTCCATGACGATACAACTTTTAAGCCAAAACCGCCCACATAGAAGCTAGGACTTATAGCAAAAGCTTGTTTTGGCTTTTCTCGCTTTTATGAAACGAATATAAGCAGATATTATACATATTTAATGAAAATAGAACTTTACAAACCTAAAAATAAGCAGATTACAAGCTTATGAGTCCAACAGTTAAGCATTTGGTTTGACTGTTGGAACTCAAGTTTGAAATAAGCTTGAAATAAGCTATACAACTAAAACAAAAGGTAAACTATGCTAAATACAAGTCCAATAGACAAATATAAACAAGCATGTCAACTGAGAATCACTAATAAGCTATAATAAGCTCATAAGCTCTTCTCGCTTCATGCAGATCCAAACACCCTATGGTCTTTTGGTTTGGCAATTTGTCGATGAAATAAGCTTCAAAAGTTAAAATAAAAGTTGAGGTTGCAAGAAGTGCTGGTTGGCTGTCCAAAAAGCCCAAGCTCACCTAGTGGGGTCCACTAGTGAGCTTGTAGGAAGCTTATGAAAATGGTCTCAGATCACTGTTTTGACTCAGTGAATGCTAAGTAAAAATGGGACACACAAAAAACTACTTGCAGCCCTGGTTAATAAGCTACAAGCTAGATATTAAGCACAGGATCATGAAGTTGAGTGGATGAGCTTCACAAAAAACTAAACCACACAAGCTTATGACTAGAAATGAGCTTTTTAGGAGCTTATGAACTAAGCATGAGTAGATCGATTTCTCGATGCTCATGAAATGGGCAAACAATAAGCTCTTATTTTACTTATCAAATAAGCTCATTAGAGCTCAACTAGCACCGAACTAGATATTATGGTAGCTTGGCTTTGTTAAAGCCAAAGCTCACATCATCAAGCTTAGTGAGGAACTTTTAAGAGCTTTGGGAAAATCACTCACTTCCACCGCTTGCTTCAATGGAAGGGTGATATGGGACAAAAGATTGGCTAGATTAAGCTAAGCAAATAAGCTAAAAATGTTAAAACAGATAATAACATAATAAAAAGGCCATAAAGGCTACACAAAGAAGTAAAATCACAGCTATGGTCAAATCATGAGGCTTCGCAAGCTCATGAACTTGACCATAAACCTGGTGCAGCAAAACATTATGAAAATTGACTTTTACAAAAACATAAAGTTTGACTAAAGTGAATTTAGGACTTAAACTCGATCAAACATGATATACTAAGCTATAATAACATCAAGTAAGCTAGATAACATACTTTTAAGCTAAAATTATGAATCTCATAATCTAAAACTATCACAGTAAACTGTAAGAACAAATTAAAAGGAGATTTTGACTTTTAACAAATAATGACTGAAAATTATGACTTGCCTAAGCTATTTAGTACTATTGTGAAGTAAAACAACAATAAATAACAACAAGTAAACACTGGAACTCATGTATATCAAAAATCCAAACACCCTTGTGATTATCACTTGTCAAATGAACTTCACGGCTTCAAATGAATTTGAGCATAAACAGATTCCAATCATTATAATATCACATATTAAGACTAATTGAGCATTAAACTTCAAGAACACGACCAAAAACACAGATTTGTCAAATTTGAATTTCAACCGAGTAACTTTCCATTTTAGCACAAGTGAATTTAAATGAACAAACTACTAATATTATGCTTTAACAACATCAAACAATAACACGAAACATGAAAATATAGAAATCAAAACATGACAAGTATTAAAACAAGAACTTGCAAAATTGTAAAATGGCTTACAAATGAGAATAGGATCGAGACCCGGAACAAATGGACAAGGTTACACCTATCGACCACCAATAAGCTCCTAATACCCATAGAACTCCAAATCCAACCCTGCTTCATCATCTTCTTCATTTTCCCAATTTTTGATTATTTTTCCATTTTCTCTATTTTTGTATTTTCTCGGATTTAAAGACTAAAAGCTGCTTAAATGAATCTAAAATCCTTCAAACTTTTGTCAAGAGCTTATAAGAGCTTAAAGAGTTCACTAAACAACCGCTAACTTGGAATTAAAAACATGGAAATTTAAAGAAAATTAAGCAATATTGAAAACTTGAATTAAACCGACATTTAACGAAAGTAACATTTCATTACACTATTTTAAAGTAAATTACTGACATTTAAAACATTTAAAAGACATTAATTTAAAGAAAGTAAAACTACACTAAGTGAACAATGGTGAAAACCAAAGTTGGTCTTTTCTTTGCCTCTCCTCGCTTTATATAGTCTTTTGAACTCCCAGTGTCTCTGAACAAATCCCATCAAAATCTTGACCATTGAAGCAATCAAATTCATCTCACCTTCTATTTTACTTTTGGCGCCAAAAGTGCTCATGGTTGCTTGAGATAATTTCAAACCAATTAAAGAAGTTTGGAGTGTTATGTGAGGTGTAGGGACAAGTTGGGAAGTAGGCATGGAGTTGGGTGTGATTTTTCAGAGAAAACAGATATTGTGAGTGCTACAGTGAAGGTCACTTGGTGGGGATGCATTAAATGGCTTGTGGGCTGTGATGATAGGAGGGGGGTGAGCTGGAAATGGTGGATGAGGTGGAAATGGTGAGGTGGAGGTGGTAAAACCACCTCTGGTTTTGAGTTACAGGGGTGGGGGTGGAAGGTGAACAGTGAGCGCGGTTTATCCGTTTTTAAATTTTGGGCCGGGTAATGAATTGGGCTTGGGTTGGGTTTTAGTATTGATAAAGGGTCCGGTTTGGTTTGGTTTAACAACAAGGACTAATAGTGTAATTTAGCCAAAGTTGAGGTCTGGATTTTGACAAGTTTCCAAGCATATCATAAGGATCAAATCTGCCAAGTAAGATTAGTACAAGGACCTTAGTTGAAAATTTCCATTTTACAAATCCAGGGACCAAAATTGTCAAGTTTGAAACTTGAGGGACCAAATATGTAAATTCTCAAAAAGTTTATCATAAGGACCATTTTTGTCATTGATTAATAGAACAAGGTTTATTTTTGATAAATTTCATTTTTTAAATTAACCAAGGACTATTTTTGACAATTTTCAAAGTTAAAGGACTAAAGTTGTCATTTTGTGATTTTTAAACTTTAAAGGGTTTGTTTTGACAACTTTTGAATCTTATGGACCTAAAATGATATTTTGCAAGTTTTTGAATTACCAGGGACTAATTTTGACAACTTTTGAAACTTGGGAGACTAAAGCGCCAATTATGCAAACTTGATCGTTTTCATCGATTTTGATGTTTTGCATTTAAAACATATAAAACACTTGTTTGTGATATTTTTATCATTTTGAAGCATTCTTGAGTGTTTTCGGATGTTTTGGCATTCTAACAATATAAAAATGATGAGTATTTAGACACTCATCAATCCCCACACTAAGATATTGCTAGTCCCAGCAATGATTTGAGAAAATTTAATGGATTTTATCTCTTTACCAAAAGCCATTACTTACGGGTAGCCAATTGTTTCGAGTTCAAGTAAGAACTTTGGTACAACGATAACCAAATGATTTTAAGCAAATCATAAGCTTTCAACGGATTTGATTTGTCTTTACGAAAGCCGCTTGCTCGGACTAGCCAACTCTTAGATAAATTATCAATATTATCTTTGGTGAGCCGATTACCAATTATGGATTTTCCATCGCCTTTACCACAAGCCATAAACTTGCGGGCTAGCCAACTCTTTACTTTTAGGATATGGTGAGTTGAACACCATACAATTTTAGGCAAATTGCAAGCCATAAGCGGATTTGAGATATCTTTACCAAGAGCCGTTTGCTCTGGATTAGCCAATCCTTATGTGGGTTAGACATGGTGGGTGATTACCATTTGTTGTGTTTAGTACATAGTACTTCCACTAAATAAAAATTTTAAAATTTGGCCATTTTGGGGAAAAAGGGACTAAAAGGTACATTTATGATCAAATTAGCGAATTTCCCCACATAGAAATGAATATTGTCCTCAATATTCAAAACTAAGTGGGGTAAACACAACAATTATTTTATTTTTTACGTATTTATAATTTTCAAAGTTTTATAAATCTATGTACGAAATGTGGGGCACACCCACACTTAGGTGGTAGAAAGGAAAAGATGCGAAATATGGGTGAAAACCCATATTGTGTGGCTTGTTTTGATAACAAGTCACTAGCTTGACTTGACCCCGAATTAAATTGTTCATGGGGAAACCGGTGGGATTGCCACTCAAAGAATGGGTGAGAAATTGGAGTGGGATTGCCACTCACGGAATTATGAAATTCATCACTTAAGATGAGTCGAGAATCTTAGAAAGAAACTCGAGAAAAGCGAGAAGAATCTTTTGATTTTGATTTTATAAAAGAAGTGTAAAATATTTTGTATTTTTAAGGTTTATATATATATGTACAAAGAAATTCCTAACAACCGCCTCGAAGGGAATCGAGTCGACAGAGCTCAAGAATCAGAAATGTACCAACAACCAAATGTTGTGGCGAGGACTTATCAAAGCTGGGCAAGTTGTGTGCAAAGGAAAAAATGTTTTGTATTTTTTTTTTAACTTTTATATATATACACAAAGAAATGGCTAAAAAGGAAACCTAAATGAGATTTTAATACATGATCTTGATTTAAACCTAATCTATCACATTCCGAGAATTATACTAAGCACAGTAAATCCTTTTTTAGTGTAAACATGGTGTTTAGCCAAAATTTAGACCTAGGAATATCAAGATTAGGAAAATTGACAGTCAAATGCAAATCAAAGCACATATAGATTTCAACCATAAAATCAAGGATAGGCATTTCAACAAAATACAAAAATACAAGTCATAATACGCAGCTAGCCTCCCCGGCAACGGCGCCAAAATTTGATTTCTCCCGAACCACCCTCTTTTATTTCTCCGTCACACTTATCAACCGCTTTTGAACAACAACCGTAACGAGATAATAAAAGGAGAGGCAATGAGAAAATGCAAGTTTACCAAGGATTTAAAATATCCTTGGATCGTTTATGTCTGGCGAGGCGATATTCCACATACAATGACTTGTGAATCCGAAATGATATAGAATGTACAAAAGCAGAATCGATTGACTAACACTATGAATAGTAATGCTATGTCAATAAAACGTGCAATCGAAACCTAAAACGATTATAACTATAGTAGGGATTTGCATGTCTTAGCGACTTAAATGCAAATTAAAAGAGATAAAGTTAAAATCTATTAAATAAACGCTATCACTATATTTACAATGATGAGCGTTTATGATAAAATGACTTAAATAAACTATCTTAACTAAAACGTAAACTTAAATAACCTAAAAGTGATCTAAAATGAAAGCGCACGATATTTACAAAATTAGCGACTACGCAAGCAAAACGTAAAATTTATAAAATAAAAGGCCTAAGAGTGTAAAACTAATTTTCTTCGCACTACATGTCAAAAGAAAATTTTTGAAAAAAAATTATATTTTTTGACTTTTATATTTTTATTATGATTTAATTACTATAAAACACTAATTAAATGTTTAAAAATACTTAAACTTATTAGAAAAATATGAAACTTTTATAAAATACTTTATACTATTACGATTTAAGAAAAATAGAAAATGTGGTGGTTACCTTGTAAAATAAAATTGGAAATAAGCTCAAAGAGCTTATAACCATAATCGCCAAACACCCTTATGTATATGATTTTGCATTTCATAACAAGAAAGACCCAAGGCGCTTATGGTTCTGTGTACACTCACTATCATCCTTCTAAGGGGTGGAGGTCACTTGTTCGAGCCCCGCCTCCACCCTTTTTGCACTTTTATTTTTATTTTTGGATTTTCTTTTTGCAAAACTTTATAATAAGCTAAAATAACTAACTTTAATAAAGACAACTTTTATAAAACTTGGAAATAAGCTCTGTGGGAGCTTATTTCCATGACAGTTGGCTTTTAAGCCAAAACTGTCCACATAGAAGCTAGGACTTATAGCAAAAGCTTGTTTTTGGCTTTTCTGTTTTTATGAAACTGAATATAAACAGATATTATACATATTTAATGAAAATAGAACTTTACAAACCTAAAAATAAGCAGATTACAAGCTTATGAGTCCAACAGTTAAGCATTTGGTTTGACTGTTGGAACTCAAGTTTGAAATAAGCTTGAAATAAGCTATACAACTAAAACAAAAGGTAAACTATGCTAAATACAAGTCCAATAGACAAATATAAACAAGCATGTCAACTGAGAATCACTAATAAGCTATAATAAGCTCATAAGCTCTTCTCAGTTCATGCAGATCCAAACACCCCTGCAGTCTTTTGGTTTGGCAATTTAAGCTGATGAAATAAGCTTCAAAAGTTAAAATAAAAGTTGAGGTTGCAAGAAGTGCTTTGGTTGGTCGTCTGAAAGCCCAAGCTCACCTAGTGGGGTCCACTAGTGAGCTTGTAGGAAGCTTATGAAAATGGTCTCGATCACTGCTTTGACTCGATGAATGCTAAGTAAAATGGGACACACAAAAACTACTTGCACCGGTTAATAAGCTACAAGCTAGATATTAAGCACGGATCATGAAGTTGAGTGGATGAGCTTCACAAAAACTAAACCACACAAGCTTATGACTAGAAATGAGCTTTTAGAGCTTATGAACTAAGCATGAGTAGGTGATTTCTCAAGATGCTCATGAAATGGGCAAACAATAAGCTCTTATTTTACTTATCAAATAAGCTCATTAGAGCTCAACTAGCACCGAACTAGATATTATGGTAGCTTGGCTTTGTTAAAGCCAAAGCTCACATCATCAAGCTTAGTGAGGAACTTTTAAGAGTTTTGGGAAAATCACTCACTTCCACCGCTTGCTTCAAAGGAAGGAGTGATATGGGACAAAAGATTGGCTAGATTAAGCTAAGCAAATAAGCTAAAAATGTAAAACAGATAATAACATAATAAAAAGGCCATAAAGGCTACACAAAGAAGTAAAATCACAAGCTATGGTCAAATCATGAGGCTTCAAGCTCATGAACTTGACCATAAAAGCTGTGGTGCGAGCAAAACATTATGAAAATTGACTTTTACAAAACATAAAGTTTGACTAAAGTGAATTTAGGACTTAAACTATCGATCAAACATGATATACTAAGCTATAATAACATCAAGTAAGCTAGATAACATACTTTTAAGCTAAAATTATGAATCTCATAATCTAAAACTATCACAATGTTGTAAGAACAAATTAAAAGGAGATTTTGACTTTTAACAAATAATGACTGAAAATTATGACTTGCCTAAGCTATTTAGTACTATTGTGAAGTAAAACAACAATAAATAACAACAAGTAAACACTGGAACTCATGTATATCAGCAAATCCAAACACCCTTGTGATTATCACTTGTCAAATGAACTTCACAGTTTCAAATGAATTTGAGCATAAACAGATTCCAATCATTATAATATCACATATTAAGACTAATTGAGCATTAAACTTCAAGAACACGGACCAAAACACGATTTGTCAAATTTGAATTTCAACCGAGTAACTTTCCATTTTAGCACAAGTGAATTTAAATGAACAAACTACTAATATTATGCTTTAACAACATCAAACAATAATACGAAACATGAAAATATAGAAATCAAAACATGACAAGTATTAAAACAAGAATTTGCAAAATTGTAAAATGGCTTACAAATGAGAATAGGATGAGACCCGTAACAAATGGACAAGGTTACACCTATCGACACCAATAAGCTCCTAATACCCATAGAACTCCAAATCCAACCACGCTTCATCATCTTCTTCATTTTCCCAATTTTTGATTATTTTTCCATTTTCTCTATTTTTTGTATTTTCTGGATTTAAAGACTAAAACTGTTTAAATGAATCTAAAATCCTTCAAACTTTTGTCAAGAGCTTATAAGAGCTTAAAGAGTTCACTAAACAACTGCTTAACTTGGAATTAAAAACATGGAAATTTAAAGAAAATTAAGCAATATTGAAAACTTGAATTAAACTGACATTTAACTGAAAGTAACATTTCATTACACTATTTTAAAGTAAATTACAGCATTTAAAACATTTAAAAGACATTAATTTAAAGAAAGCAGTAAAACTACACTAAGTGAACAATGGTGAAAACCAAAGTTGGTCTTTTCTTTGCCTCTCCTCTGCTTTATATAGTCTTTTGAACTCCCACTGTCTCGAACAAATCCCATCAAAAATCTTGACCATTGAAGCAATCAAATTCATCTCACCTTCTATTTTACTTTTGGCGCCAAAAGTGCTCATGGTTGCTTGAGATAATTTCAAACCAATTAAAGTTTGGAGTGTTATGTGAGGTGTAGGGACAAGTTGGGAAGTAGGCATGGAGTTGGGTGTGATTTTTCAGAGAAAGCAGATATTGTGAGTGCTACGGTGAAGGTCACTTGGGGGATGCATTAAATGGCTTGTGGGTGTGATGATAGGAGGGTGGTTGGAAATGGTGGATGAGGTGGAAATGGTGAGGTGGAGGTGGTAAAACCACCTCGGTTTTGAGTTCTGAGGGTGGGGTGGAAGGTGAACAGTGAGCGCGGTTTATCCGTTTTTAAATTTTGGGCCGGGTAATGAATTGGGCTTGGGTTGGGTTTTAGTATTGATAAAGGGTCCGGTTTGGTTTGGTTTAACAACAAGGACTAATAGTGTAATTTAGCCAAAGTTGAGGGCTGGATTTTGACAAGTTTCCAAGCATATCATAAGGATCAAATCTGCCAAGTAAGATTAGTACAAGGACCTTAGTTGAAAATTTCCATTTTTACAAATCCAGGGACCAAAATTGTCAAGTTTGAAACTTGAGGGACCAAATATGTAAATTCTCAAAAAGTTTATCATAAGGACCATTTTTGTCATTGATTAATAGAACAAGGTTTATTTTTGATAAATTTCATTTTTTAAATTAACCAAGGACTATTTTTGACAATTTTCAAAGTCAAAGGACTAAAGTTGTCATTTTGTGATTTTTAAACTTTAAAGGGTTTGTTTTGACAACTTTTGAATCTTATGGACCTAAAATGATATTTTGCAAGTTTTGAATTACCGAGGACTAATTTTGACAACTTTTGAAACTTGGGAGACTAAAGCGCCAATTATGCAAACTTGATACGTTTTCATCGATTTTGATGTTTTGCATTTAAAACATATAAAACACTTGTTTGTGATATTTTTATCATTTTGAAGCATTCTTGAGTGTTTTCGGATGTTTTTGGCATTCTAACAAGATAAAAATGATGAGTATTTAGACACTCATCACTTTGACATAGGAGTTTGAAAATGAAAATTTCAACAGTCAACATAAAATATGGAAAATGAACTTAAACTTGAATCGATACTTAAATAGAGTTGCAATACATTGAAACTACTAAGTTTGATACAAATTAACTTGATATTATAATTGAGAAACTATTTAAGACATGAAAAGCTTTAAAACGACATACATTTAAGAAAATAAACTAAGTGCTACTCTTTCTTCTTTCCCTTGCTTCCTTTCTTATAGCAAATGATTTCTCTCACATCTCTAAGCAAATCCAAGAATAATCCCGGCCATTGGATGTCTTAGGACAATCTTGGCCATTGGATGCATTTTACGCCCAAAAGCTGCTTTTAACAATTGGGATTGATATCTTGGACAGGAAGGAAGCATTTAATGCAATTGAAGGGTTGTTGAGGTGGAGGGACAGGTGTGGAGTAGGGTGGTGAGGTGTTGCGAGACAAGGTGGTCGGGAAGACAGAAAAAAGGAAGTGGTTTGGCGGTTTATTTTAAACCGTGGGTGGTTTTGGTTTCGGGTTAAAGGGTGGGTAACGGGTTGTTGGATGGATCGTATAATTGGGCTTGGGTTGGGTTATTATTTGTTTGGGATCCGGATTGGATTTAGGATATAAGTAGACAAGGACCAAACTTGCAATTCCACAAAACCAAGGGACCAAATATGTAATTTTGCAAAGGTATTACAAGGACCATTTATGACAAGTTTCATTAGTACATGGACCATAAAAGATAATTTTCCATTTTTAAACGTCCAAGGACTATATTTGCCAATTTTGAAACTTGAAGGACCAAAGTTGTAATTTCTCAAAACTTTTGACATTTTTCACCAAAGGACTAATTTTGACAACTTATGATTTTAAAAGGACCTTTGGTGACTTTTCTTTTGAAATAAGTGCACAGGGACTATTTCGACAACTTTTGAAACTGGGGACTCAACCGCCAATTATGCAAACTTAGCTCATTTTTCATCCGAATTTGAACATTTTGCATCCGAAACATATAAAATGCAATTTTGAGATATTTTCATATTTTGATGCATTTCGAGCATTTTTAAACGTTTTGCGCTCAGATTTAACCAAAATGATGAGTATTTACACACTCATCAATCCCCACACTAAGATATTGCTAGTCCCTAGCAATGTTCCCCACACTAAGATATTGCTAGTCCCTAGCAATGTTTTGAGAAAAATTAATGGATTTCATCTCTTTACCAAAAGCCATTACTTACGAGTAGCCAAATGTTTCAGCTCAAGTAAGAAACCTTGGTACACCGATAACCAAATGATTTTGAGCAAATCACCGACTTCAACGGATTTGATTTGTCTTTACCGTGTCGCTTTGCTTCGGACTAGCCAACTCTTAGATAAAATATCTTTGGTGAGTGATTACCAATTATGGTTTTCCAACCGCCTTTACCACAAGCCATAAACTTGCGGGCTAGCCAACTCTTCACTTTTAAGGATATGGTGAAATAACACCATACAATTTTGGGCAAATTGCAAGCCGTCAACGGATTTGAGATATCTTTACCAAGAGCCGTTTGCTCTGGATTAGCCAATCCTTTTGTTTATAACTTATGGCTAGCCAACCCCCATACTAGTGATGGAATTCTCACGAATTTTATCATGTAATTATCATCTATTCCCCATTTTGGCCAAAATGGGGAATAAAGCGATAATTACATGATAAAATTCGTGAGAATTCTCACACTAGAAATGAATATTGCCCTCAATATTCAAAGTACCGCGGTTATGCCAAACATAGAACGTAAAGGGAAATCGATGGCCATTATTTAGCAAGATTTTTTTTTTTTTTTTTTTTTTTTTAAAAATTTTATATACAACAATGGGGCAACTCCCCACACTAGGTGGAACACACGGTGAAAACCCATGTAGCATGCTCTTGTTTTTGATTCCCGAGCCGCTAGCTTGACTCGATCCCGCATTCATTGGTTCATGGGGAAGTTTGTAGATCCGGGACAATCACGGAGAATGTCCTCTCAAAGTAATGCTTCAACCGATGACCATTCACTTTAAAGTTTGGACCATCGGGTTGAGATAACTCAATGGTGCCATAAGGATAAACCTTAGTGATAGTAAATGGACCGCACCAACGGACTTAAGCTTTCCAGAAAATCTTCAATCTTGAATTGAAAAGAAGGACTCGATCACCGACGTTAAAAACGCGGTTTTGATCTTCGAGTCATGAATCTTCTTTGTCTTTTCTTTATAGATCAAAGAGTTCTCGTATGCTTGATCACGGAGTTCATTTAATTCATTCATTTGAACTTTCGTGATCACCAATTGTCTGAATATCGAAGTTGGCATGTTTCAAGGCCCAAGATGCCTTGTGCTCAAGCTCAACCGGTAGATGACACGCCTTCCGTATACAAGCTTGTATGGAGTACACCGATGGGTGTTTTATAAGTCGCACGGAAGGCCCAGAGCGTCCATCTAGCTTATCCGACCAAAAGGCACGGTTTTCGCCAACCGTCCTCTCAATTCTTTTATCCCCGGTTGGAAACTTCCACTTGCCCACTTGTTTGGGGTGGTACGCAGAGAGACGGTGAGTTACACCATACTTTTGCATGACTCTATCAAATTGGTCATTGCAAAATGCGTCCTACGATCGATTATAGCTCGTGGAGTTCCAAACCTAGCAAAAGAGATTTTAAGAATTTCACAACAACTCGGGCATCATTGGTAGGCAAAGCCTTAGCTTCAACCCATTTTGACAAATAGTCAACGCCACGAGTATGTATTTGTTACCGCGACGCAGGGAAATGACCCCATAAAGTCAATGCCCCGGATGTCAAAAATCTCACACACTTGAATGGCGCTTTGCGGCATTTCATTTCTTTATGAGATATTCCGTGACGTTGACAAGCGTCACGTGTTTTGACAAATTCGTGGGCATCCTTGTAAATTGGGCCAATAAAACCCGGAATCAAACACCTTTTTGGCGGTGTAGTTTGGACTATGATGGCCCCGGTGGGTCCAAAGATGGCAAGCTTTGAGAATGTCAAGAGCTTCTTGTCCATAAACACACCGCCGGATGACTTGATCCGCATGTATTTTGAATAAGTAGGGTCGTCCTGAAGTAATGTTTCACATCTTTAAAGAATTTATTTTTCCGTTGGGACGACATCCTTTCACTATGAAGTTACCCGCATGGTAATTTGCAAAGTCGACAAACCATGGGGTAGTAGAGTTTCCACGAAAAGAAACCGCATTGAGTGTCTCGAGAGGAAATGTTTCATTTATTTCCTTTTCTCAAACACATCTTGGTAAGGGTTCTCTAATCGGGACGATGATCGCACCTGTGTTCTCGGCTCCTTTTTATCACGTATAATGATATCAAATTCACGGAGGAGGAGAACCCAACGGAGCAATCTCGGTTTTGCATCTTGTTTTGCAAAGAGATATTTGAGAGCCGAGTGATCCGTATACACTACGCATTTGGTCAAGATAAGGTATGGCCAAAACTTTTCAAACGCATACACCACATAAATAATTCTTTTTCTCGTAGTGGTGTAATGGGTTTGAGCTTCATCATAGTTTTACTTGCGTAGTGGATAGGCCGAAAATGCTTGGTTTTTCGTTGCCCAAGACCGCACCGATAGCAAAATCACTTGCATCGCATATGAGCTCAAAGGGTAAATCCCATCGGGGGCAACTAGAATGGGTGCCCCGACGCTTTTCCTTTAATGTTTCAAAAGCTTGATGCACTCAGGTGAGAAGATAAAAGGAGCATCTTTTCAAGAAGATGGGTCATAAGTCGAGCGATTTTAGAAAAATCTTGTATGAATCTACGATAAAACCCGGCATGACCAAGAAAACTCCTAATACCTTTGACGGTAGTAGGATGAGGCGCTTAGCAATAACATCAACTTTGCTCTATCTACCTCAATCCTGCTTTTTGAAATCTTATGGCCAAGGACTATGCCTTCTTTGACCATAAAGTGGCTCTTCTCCCAATTTAGACAGAGATTGGTGTCTTCACACCGCTTTTAGCATTTTGTCTAAATGGGAGAGACATGTCCGAAATGAGTCCCCAATGACCGAGAAGTCATCCATAAACACCTCCATTGTTTCCGATCATGTCGTGGAATATGGCCATCATACATCGTTGGAACGTGCGGAGCATTACATAAGCCAAAAGGCATACGTTTGTAGGAAAAAGTTCCGTATGGGCGGTGAATGTGGTCTTCTCTTGATCCCGGGATCAATGGGGATCTGAAGTAACCCGAGAAACCATCAAGGAAACAATAGTACTCATTCCCCGCTAATCTCTCAAGCATTTGGTCCATGAAGGGTAGAGGAAAATGGTCTTTACGGTGGCGTCATTCAACTTACGATAGTCAATACACACACGCCATCCCGTAACCAATCGAGTTGGAATTAACTCGCTTTCTTCATTGTGACAACGCTTATGCCACCCTTTTTGGAACACGGTGAATAGGGCTAACCCAAGGACTATCTCGAGATTGGGTAAATCAATCCTGCATCAAGAAGTTTGATAACCTCCTGCTTGATAACATCATGGATTTTTGATTCACCTTCTCGATGTTGAATCGCCGGCTTGAAGTCATCCTCCATCAAGATTTTGTGAGTACAAAATTCGTGGTTGATACCCTTAATGTCGGAGAGTTTCCAAGCAATTGCTTGCTTGTGTGACTTCAAGACCTTTATGAGAGCAACTTTTTCGTCTTTACTCAAATCTCGAGCAATAATGACAGCAATTTATCATCACCTTCAATAAATGCATACTCAAGATGAGGTGGTAAGTCTTTAAGTTCGACTTGAAATTCTTCGCTTTTCTCAACCGACTTGACTTCCTTGTTATGAAGCTCGATCGGGGAGGAGTGGAGAAGTGTCGATTTAACAACTTCTCAAGAATAAGAATATCTCCTCCGGGATTAATCTCATGGTGATTAATCTCTTCCGAATTGCATCACTAGTATGGGGGTTGATGAGTGATCATCTTTAAGCATTTTCTCAATGAGAAGTATGTCCCCTCGATGTCAATTGGGCGTGATCAATTTCCCATGGAATGTAATCACTAGCCAAGTATGCTTCAATCTCTTCCAAGATGAAGTCGCTTCTCAAACGGAGTGAGAGAAGGAGTAGAATTGGCTATGATAGGTTGAGAAGATGTGGTGGGATCCCACCACGTAATTATGAGAATAACCAAGAACTTCTTGAGTACTCTTGAAGCAACATCAATGATATCTATTCGCTTACCCACTCGTAATCATAGTTTGCGGAGTACCTCAAGTTTGATCAAGGTTAAAGGTGACGACTTCATTACCAACACGTAATGTGATTTCTTGCTCAAACACATCAATGAGAGCACGGCCCGCTCGTGAATCCTCTTCCAACAATGAGAGGAACCCGTGGATCAAGATCGAAATCAACAACTACAAAGTCACCGAAAATGGAACTTTCCTACTTTCACAAATACGTCCTCGGCAATTCCAAGAGGACGGGATATTGTACGATCCGCAAGCTCGAGAGTCATGCATGTAGGAGTAAGGTCCTAAGAGAAAGTTTCTTCCATCTTGAATGAGGCATCGTTTTATGCTTGCACCAAGATCGGCTAAGGCAAAGCATTCAACCATTCACGGAAATACACAAGGTAAGAGGAATTTTCCGGGATCTCCAAGCTTTCGGAAGCTTCTTCAAGATAACTGAGAAAGGCCTCGCTCGAGGAGTTTTAGCCATTTCAAACAGCTTTTCCTTGTTGCTTAACATGTGTTTGAGAGTTGATGCAAACTTGGGCATCAACATGATAGCATCCGCAGCTTATGTCAAAATGTAATTCTTGGAAAATTTGAAAAATTTGTCCATTTGATGATTAGCTTTTTCATGGAGCTTTTGTTCATTCAAACGTGATGGGTAAGGAATAGAAGTTTTGATTTGGTATTTTCAATGGGAGCTACAGGAGGTTCAAAACAACTCTGGATTGGATTTGGGTTTGGACAACTTGAGGATGGACATTGTTGGTACCTCCGTTATTAGTAGGAAGTTCCTTGTCCTTTGTTGCCTCGGGTTCACTTTCCACTACCTTCGGAGAGAAGAAGAAGAGGTAGTAGGAATAGCGGGTCCATCATATGAAGTACCACTTCGGTTGTGATCGCTTTGCATCGCCCTCGGATTAGCGATCGTGTTGCTAGGTAAAGTACCGAGCCCGAGGGTCGATCATTTAAAGATTTTTAACTCAACGATCCGACCGACCAACAACTGTTTGTCTCCTCTTGAGACTTCATGAATTGCTTTAAAAGCTCATCGATGTTGATACAGGAGGAGGTGGAGGGATAATTTGAGGTCGTATGTTCCGATTATAGCGAATTCCTTGATTAGGATTCATATTTCCACAAACCGATTCCTCGATTGAAAGTGTTTTGATTAAGATTTCCTTGATGTTGGAAACCTTGATTTGATCCGGATAGAAATTACCTTGGTTTTGATAACCTTGGTTCATTCTAGGTTGGTTCGATTCGGTTAGGATTACGTTAAACCGGTGGTGCACGATAAGTATTAGCTCGGTAGTTTGGTTCATTTGAGGACGGTATTGATTACCTCCTTGATTTGAAGTACCGGCTATAGCATTAGCTTCAAACGGACTACCATCGGTGGCGATCTGATTGTAGTATGCATGAGGACCACCACAAGTAACACAAACTTCAACTTTCTTCACTTCACCATATGATGGTGTCGTGTGAAAGTGACTTTCTTTGGTTAGCAAGAACCAAAGCTCGAACAATATCTCGTGAGTTTGTCAATCTTAGCATCGGTGCTAGATGTACTCACGGAGATGAAGTAGAAGGTCCAAGATTAGATCGAGTCGATATGTCTTTGTGCGGAAAGGACGAACACAGGACTTGTTTTCAATGATTTGCAAGGCTTCTTTGTGGTCTTGCTCAAGAAATTACCTCCATGCGGCATTTAGAGAGTCTTGGTTAGTCTGGTTTAGACCATTGTAGAAAGTATCCATTTGCATTAACTTGGTAAAACCATGATGCGGACACTTACAGAGCAATTCTTTGTAACGATCCCACGCCTCCCGAATGATTCATCAAATCTTTGAGAGAATTTCATTATCTCATTCTTAAGACTTGTAGTTCGGGATGGAGGATAGAATTAGATTAACGAACTTGGTGACTAGATCTTCCCATGTCTTAATAGAACGAGGGGTTGTTTCTCAAGCCAATTCCGGGCTTGTCCTCTACAGAAAATGGGAACAAGAAGCTTAATTGCTTCATGTGGGACATTCTTGTATTTGATGGTAGATGCAATCTTGTTAAACCATCGAATGTGTGCATGAGGATCATCCGCTCAAAACCATAGAATTGGCTTTGGGTTACCGTTAAGTAACCCGGTTTGAGCTCAAAAGTATCGCCCACGATGGTCGGACAACAATAACATCTCCGTAACCCTCGATGGGTGCTTGGAAGCTCATTCATCGGCTTGTCTTCCGCCATTACGGCGGGGGGTGGTGGTGGTAGACGTTCCTCGACCACGGTGAAGGAGCGAACGTCCTCACGTCTACGAGGAATATTTGCTAGCTCGGAAAGTGGACTTGTAGAATCGGAAGAACGAGTGCGCATGCACTAAGTATAAAAATCGGTTTTCAAAACAAATGCGAGGCAAAGCGACAAGTGAACTTAACCAATAATCACAAATGAAATGGCTTCTTTGAAAAGGTACACCAAATCACAAGGACACAAAGGCAAGTTTTAAATCTATTGTTCTGAACTTATTATGGTCACACCCCAGCTAGTAGGTGTACTTGCCTTGATTTGCGGTGGTTGATTTTATGTATATATTAAGTACCACCGAAAAGACGTAGGTATAGATTTGTCTTGATGGTTTAAAAACTTTTGGATAATATTTTGGTATCGTCTCGTTTAACCAAATCGTATTTCTTTAAGAATCACCTTAAAAGAAACACAAGCTAGAAAACGTTACGATTGTTTTGTTGTTTTATATTTTGTTTGGTGTTTTAACACTTTAGGAAAAGTGTTAATGAACTTTTGATTTTGTTATAAAAAAGCTGCTTTTACAAAAGGTGGTATATGTGCAATCGGGTCTCGAAAATGTTTAGAACACGCTTCTGCCTCCCGTGAAGAAGCTAAAATTTTGATCATGCTAAACCGTCAAGTTTTCACACAAGTGACGCCACTGTGAATGGCCAACCGAAGAAACTTAAAACAGCTTCGTACACAAATACAATGAAGATCGAGAGTATAGTGTTTCCTCGGTCGTTATGTCCCAAATGAGCTATGCGATGAATCACCAAACGATGTAGTGATCGAGAGAATTTGAATGGGAAAAGTTTGATGAATTATAACTACGTAAGAAGTCTATAAATTACAGGGGCTTAAATGCAAATTAAAGAAAATTAAAAGATAAAATATATTAAATAAATGCTATCACTATTTTAAAATCTAATGTTTTTGATTTTATGTTTTATAAAACTTGAATTTAAAACTACGTTACGTCTAAAGAAAATGTGAAACTAAAGCGTGATTAATCCTAAAATTTGAAAATGATATTTTACAAACCTAATGATAAAAGAAAATTTTTAGAAAAAGAAAATTATTTTTAAAACTATTTATCTAATTATTATTAATTAAAACTATTTTACTTATTAAATAATAGCCTAAAATACAAGAAAATATGAAATAAAGCTAGAAAAATAAAATTATGACTTGGAAAATGTAAAATAACAAAAGAGAATTTTCAAAACTATTTTTGTATTTTTCTCGATTATTTTTCTATTTTTATGAATTTTAAACTATTTAAAACTAATTAAATTACTAAAATTACAAATTAAACTATGAAAATCTGAAAAATATTTTTTGGCTTTTATATTTATCTTAACCTAATAAAATTGAAAACTTATTTTTTTTGAACTTTTCTCGATTTAATTGTATTAAATGCTAATTAAAATGGCTTAAAACTAATTTAAATCAAGAAAATACCAAACCGACCTAGAAAAATCAAAAATTCAAGATAAGCCTAAAATAATATTAAGAATCTAAGAAAATATAAAACAGTGGTCAGGTGGCGTAAAATGAAGCGCTATGCAAAGTGCTGTAGAATAAGCACTTTGAAATAAGCCATGCCACAAATAAGCACTAAACCGACATGAAGCTATAAACTGCTAAAAGTAACCAAATGCAACAATTTTCAACTAGCTTAAACCTCTGAATTGTAACTAGCACGATTTGATGTTTTGAGTGAAATGCTAAAAGCAGCTTGAGGTACCAAGTTTGAGCTTAAGTACAAGCTACACTATAAGCTAAAATGAAAACCAAGAGTTGGAACCTAACCTAGACCGGCTAACTACTTATGAACCAAATACCAACCCTAGACAAGCTCTTATGAGCTCGTGCAAGATCTGCAAATGACACATGCACACTCGCTAATCTTGAGCTTGTGCGCGGGAAGTAAGGCCCAAAAGACAAGCTCATATGGAGCTTTTAGAAATTTGATAAAAATCTACAAAAATGCTAATAAGAAATGAGACCAGCTGAAGTTTATGAACCCACAATTTCACTTAAATTGGCTCAGAAATGAGCTCATGAAAAATCCTTTCAGTTGGGCTCAAAACAGGTTTTTCAACTTTTTGACTTTTGATACAATTTTGCAAAGTTGACTTATTTGATCTTTGAATCCAATTTGAGGACCGATGTTAATGTAATATGATAAAACAAACACAATGCAAGCAATGTCTAAGAATTTTAAACACAAAACAAGTCTTTGATTCTTTACAAATCCAACAGCTAAATGCAGTTAAGACAGTTAATGCGATATTTGACTTTTGAGGTCCGCAAGTGCAATATTAAGACAGATTTGAGTAAATGAGCTAAACAAACTTAAAGCAACAAGTATCTACCACCGAATAAACTTAACTCACAGATTTGACAGCAATTCCAAACACACCTTTAAATAACTGATTTGCAAATTTAATGAGACAAACTACTTAACTAGCTAATATTATTGATTAAACTGCTTTTAACTATCCTAATTACTACTGAATAAGCAAATTTAAACCACTGAGGACCACAAATACAGATTAAACAATGAAACTTGAAGATCACTTACAACAAGTCCTTAGCCACAATGGCTTGCCACTGAACCAATGAACAACTAACCTATTCCAACCCCTAACCTAGCTCTGATTCAACCCAAATCCAGCTCTGATTCAACCCATATCCATTTCATACCCATTTTTGCTCCAGTTTGACTTTCTTTGACCAAATTCCAAAGATGCTTGAAACTTGAATATAAGCTTGTAAAAGCTATAATAAGTTTATAGAAGCTTGTTTGAGCTTAAACTGCTACTAAAAGCTTTGACATAGGAGTTTGAAAATGAAAATTTCAACAACAACATAAAATATGGAAAATGAACTTAAACTTGAATTAATACTTAAATAGAGTTGCAATACATTGAAACTACTAAGTTTGATACAAATTAACTTGATATTATAATTGAGAAACTATTTAAGACATGAAAAGCTTCAAAACGATATACATTTAAGAAAATAAACTAAGTGCTACTCTTTTCTTCTTTCCCTTGCTTCCTTTCTTATAGCAAATGATTTCTCTCACATCTCGAGCAAATCCCAAGAATAATCCCGCCATTGGATGTCTTAGGACAATCTTGGCCATTGGATGCATTTTGGCCAAAACTGCTTTAACACTGGATTGATATCTTGACGAGGAAGGAAGCATTTAATGCAATTGGAGGGTTGTTGAGGTGGAGGGACAGGTGTGGAGTAGGGTGGCTTGAGGTGTTGCAGACAAGGTGGTCGGGAAGGCAGTGAAAAGGAAGTGGTTTGGCGGTTTATTTTAAACCGTGGGTGGTTTTTGGTTTCGTGTTAAAGGGTGGAGTAACGGGTTGTTGGACCGGATCGTATAATTGGGCTTGGGTTGGTTATTATTTGTTTGGGATCCGGATTGGATTTAGGATATAAGAGACAAGGACCAAACTTGCAATTCCACAAAACCAAGGGACCAAATCAGAATTTTGCAAAGGTATTACAAGGACCATTTATGACAAGTTTCATTAGTACACGGACCATAAAAGATAATTTTCCATTTTTAAACGCCCAAGGACTATATTTGCCAATTTTAAACTCAAGGACCAAAGTTGTAATTTCTCAAAACTTTTGACATTTTTCACCAAAGGACTAATTTTGACAACTTGTGATTTTAAAAGGACCTTTGGTGACTTTTCTTTGAAATAAGTGCACAGGACTATTTCGACAACTTTTGAAACTGGGGACCTAAATCGCAATTATGCAAACTTAGCTCATTTTTCATCCGATTTTGAACATTTTGCATCCGAAACATATAAAATGCAATTTTGAGATATTTTCAGATTTTGATGCATTTATGAGCATTTTAAACGCTTTCGCTCAGATTACTAAAATGATGAGTATTTACACACTCATCACCCCACCTAACGGGCGTGCTAGCAACCCCGCTTATATACCTACCTTATATACCTCTTGCTTACCCTCAATGTGTTAACCAAACCCCATTGGAATACCTCCAAATCATAACCCGTATAATGCCGCTCTACCTACATGCCGCCTTATAATCGCTTTTATTCGAGCCCATGGGCTCCACAACACCCTTCGTAAGATGGATGAAGATCACCCTTTACCCGATGGGTTGAAAATGCCCGCATATTGGCAACGTATGATGGGAAAGGGATCCGGATAACTTTACACTTATTTGAAGGCTATTAGAATGCGAAGGGTTATGCCTGCTGCTTGTCACATGTTTACATACACCCTACTAGACTCGTCAGATATGGTGGAACGGGCAAAACCAGCAAGATTGTGAATTTGGATGATCTCAAAGCCAAGTTCGGATCACATTTCACCCGATGTAAAAGTTTACAAGAACGCGCCTAACAAAGGCACAACATCAGCGTAAGGAGAACGAGAGTACGAGCTTTCATCACCGGATACACCGATGACACGTTACGGATAATGGGCTTGCATGAGACCAACAGATCTCGTGGTTCGTGCATGGCCTACGTAAATGTAAGTTTGGTTGAATTTCTCTCCACCGATCTCCCCGCAACCTATAAGGGTTTGGTGGAGAAGGCTTACACCGGATCGAAGCAAAAGAAGTGTCTACCAACAGGGCTCCGGTCGAAAATAAAGAAAGTCACAATAAAGCCTCAAGCATCCTTCGGGAAGGGTCAAGGAACAAACACAAAACAAAGACAGTTTACACCGCACCACAAAACATCAACCATGGGCTCTTGGCTAATCTGTCCAAATCTCCAAGGGAGATACTTGCTACTGAAAAGGCGGCGAAGACCTTTGATCCTCCTCCTCGCTGGGCAAACAGAGGAAGGCCTAGAGATACTTCCAAATTTTGCTACTTCCATGATGATTATGGACACGACACCAACAATTGCGAGAGCTCAAGAAAGATAGAAGAGGTCGTGAAGTCCGCCCGATTGGGACATTTGGTGAAGGGTATAAAGAAAGGTAAAGACAAAATCTCCAACACACAAATTGGGGACATATACCACACTCTGGAAGCACCCATCCTAATGGTGTACAAGGAGGATTCTGTTCAAGAGGAAAGAAGCGGAGGAAGCCTTGTGCGGAGTAGGAGATGTCACTTTTCCTTTAATCATGGGAAAGTTCTTTCAAATGACCCGTGGTCATCAAGGTCTTGATCTCCAAGAGAAGTAAACACGGCCTACCTCGATTGCGGTAGCTCTTGTGAAGTAATCTCTGACTGTTTAAAGCTCAAGCCTTCGATAAGACCAAGAGAGTAGATTCAAGGTACCTTTAGTAGGGTTCTCGGGGAACACTCATGGCCCTGGGAGAAGTCCTCTAGAGGTTACGATTGGAGAAGGAAGGCTAAAAGACCGAAACTCTATTTTCACGATCGTAAGGTCCAATCTCCTATAACCTATTGATAGGGAGAACGGCAATGCGTAAGATGGGCATCGTTGTCTCAACCATACATGCCACGATCAAATTCCAAACGCCTTCGACATTGGAACGGTTTCTCCACTATAAAGTGAAGGGCCTACGGAATTAGGCAAAAGGATCAAACAGTTTCTAAGAGCCTCCAAAGATGTCCTCGCTTATCTTGACGTTGAATGCATTGTGGTAAATGATCTCATCCCGATCAGACGGTGATAATCGGAAAGCGGCCCCAACCTCCTTTAAAGCGTAATTGGAAAAGGTACTTGGCTAATGCGATGTCTTCGCATGGACCTACTCTAACATGACAAGGGTCCCTTAACTCTCATCATAGATGGAAAGCCCTTGAGATCGAACACAAGCTCAATGAGTTCAAACATATTGAACACATCAAACAAAAGCGTCAAGCCTGGCCTCAAAGAAATGCAACCGCATGCAAAGAAGTGGACGAACTTGTATCGCAGTATACTCGAGAAGTGAAGTATCAAACTTGGGTGGCCAATCCGTGATGGTCAAGAAGCATGATGGAGGATGGCGAATGTGCGACTTCACATATATTAACAAAGCTCGTCTCAGGATCGCTACCCTCCGTAAATCGACCGAAGGTAGAATCCTTGTCGGGGTTTCACCAAGTGTTTCTAGACGCTTATAAGGGATACCATCGATACAAATGGCGGAAGAGGACGAAGAGAAGACAACCTTTTTACGGAAAAGGCATTTATGGTTACAAAAGATGCCTTTTGGTTTGAAAATGCAAAGCCACCTACCAACGCTTAGTGGACAAAGCCTTCCATGGCGTATGGGTACGAATCTGAGGCGTATGATTCGCTCCCCAGACGGTCAAGTTTTTGTCACACAAGTCGACCACTTGTGAATGGTCAACCGTAACAAACTTAAAACAACTGGAACCAAATGCAATGAAGATCGGGAGAGTATAGTGTTTCCTCGTGTCGTTATGTCCCAACGAGTGCGCGAGAATAGTCAAACGAATAAATGATCGGCAGGATTTGAACGGAAAAGGATTGTGATTGATTATACCTAAAGAAAAGTATATAAACTACGGGCTTAAATGCAAATTAAAGAAAATTAAAAAGATAAATTATATTAAATAAATGCTATCACTATTTTAAAATGATGTTTTGATTTTTCTTTATAAAACTTAAATTAAAAACTACGCGACGATAAAAGAAAGTGTGAACTCAAACAATATTAATCCTAAAAATATGAAAATGACATTTTACAATCCTAATGATAAGAGAAAATTTTTAGAAAAAGAAAATTATTTTAAAACTATTTATCTAATTGTTATTAATTAAAACTATTTAATAATATCCTAAAATACAAGAAAATATGAAATTAAACTAAAAAATGAAATTATGACTTAGAAAAATCTGAAATAACTAAAAAAATTTTAAAACTAATTTTGCATTTTTCGATTATTTTTCTATTTTCTATGAATTAAAAACTATTTAAAAATAATTAAATTACTAAAATTACAAATTAAACTATGAAAAACTGGAAAAATATTTTTTGACTTTTATATTTATCTTAACCTAGGAAAATTGAAAACTTATTTTTTGAAACTTTTCGAATTAATTGTATTAAAAGCTAATTAAAATTACCTAAAACTGCTTTAAATGAAGAAAAATAGCAAACCGAACTAGAAAAATATGAAAAATTCAGAAAAGTCTAAATTAATATTATGAATCTAAGAAAATATAAAAACAGTAGCTTAAGTGTGAGAATATGGAATCAGAAGGCAAACCGCTTATAAATAAGCACTGGATTAAGCAAAAGCTACAAATGAGCACCAAACTTTCACGAAGCTAAAATATGTTAAAACTACTCAAAAGAAACAAAATACAACTATCCTAAACCTCTAAATTCAAACTACACAGATATGATGATTTGAGCTCGAGTCTTAAAAGCAGATTTGGGTGCTACTGAAGCTTGAGAATAAGCTACCCAATAAGTCGGAAGTTGAAACCAGATATTGGAACCTAAACTAGACCGGATAGCTACCTATAAACCAAAACCGCACTGGACAAGCTCTTATGAGCTTGTGACAAGCTCAGAAGAAGTTCGTCTGCACTCAAGATTAATCGAGTCACAGCACGTGGCAAATAAGCCCTTTTGACAAGTCGCTTGGGGCTTATAAAAATTACTAAAAATCTACAAAAATCATAATAAGAAACTAGACCAATGAAGTTTATAAACCCAAAGTTTTAATGAATTTGACCTGAAATGAATCAATTAAAATCCACTTATATTGGGTCAAACCGGTTTTTTCAAATTGACTTTGGACACGAAATGAAACTTTGACTTTAATGAGATTTGCAACCAATTTAAGGACTGAGTTTGATGTTTTATACTGAAATAAACTTAATGCAAGTTATATCTATGTATTACAAACACAAAACAAGCTTTTGATTTTCCAAATATCCAACAGACATGAGATTAGAACAGGTTCAAGGTAATTTTGACTTTGAGCAAATCCAAACACTATTTTAAGACACTAATTTGAACTTAACTATTGTTAATCCACACATCCAAGCTATAATTTAAACTAGAACAGATTTAAACTACTTATATGATAAAAATAACAACACTACAATTATCAAATAGTTACTAAATTATCAATGCAATAATGGCGATTAAATGATGTTCAAACACTTACACAAGTCCCAACCACAATGGCTTGCCAAACAAAACAGGAACCACCGTCCTAAACCTATTTTCAACCCATATCCATCATCGCATCAACCAATAACCATTTCAAACCGCTTGAACCAATATCTCTTCTCGCTGACTTTTGTTGACCAAACACCAAACTTGCTTAAAATGACTAGTAAGCTTACCAAAGCTATAATAAGCTTAAATAAGCTTATTTGAGTTTAACATAAGCTATTAGAAGCTTGGACATAAGATTTTGAAACCGATTTTGCAACAAAGGAACATGAAAATATAAAACTTAAGTGAAGCCTTGAATTAACACTTGAAAACAGATTATATTGATAAAACAACTTAATTTGAGTACAATAAAGCTTAAAGTTACAAATTTAGAAACTAATTAAGACAGTTTAAGAAAAAACGACATACATGAAAATTAAAAACTAAGTACTGCCTTATTCTCTTGCTTCTCTTCTTCTTTTTATACACCATATGTCTTCTCTCACCTCTCTGAGCAAATCCCACTTGATATCTTAGCCTTTGGATTACTTGAGTGCATTTTGGCCATTGGATCAATTTTATGAAAAGTGTTTTGACCTCCGGGCTTCGAATTTGCAACTAGGGGTGGCATTAATGTGGTGTGTAAGGTTGGTAGATATGATGATGAGGGGAGGATAAGGCCCGAGGTGATGAGGATGGGTGAGAGGTGCGGTCAAGTGGGAAGAAAGGTGGAGATAAGGTGGGCGGAGTGGGGTATTTGATCGGATGTTTGACTGTGGGTCCAAAAAGGGAGGGTCAAGTAGTTTGGCGGGGTCACAACTATTTTGACAGGCCAAGTGCAAAGGGTGTGGTTTAATATTACAAGGACCAAACCGCAATTTCAAATTTGAATTACCATATCTCGTATGTGGTATGTATTGTTATGATATTAGTTATATGTTTTGTCGTGACCGAGACCGAATATAATGACAATAAGAACTTGTTATGTGATGCAAGTATTATGACGCCGATCAACGTAATAATACCGAGATCACATAATCTGAACTTATTGAAGGTATACGACGTCGGGAAATGCATGTAGTCGATGTGTGTTTAGGCTTTGACTTGTATCTTATTTGGTGCTTCATGTTCGCTTGAATTCGTACCTATTTGTGAGGTTTTCGCCGATATCTGCTTTCAGATAAGTTTTGTGCGTTTGGAACCGAAGTTGTTACGATCTCATGCGAACCTATAGATTTCTATGACCACTTTGAGCTTATATGTCTCCACATATTTCTGCGACTATTGAGGCCGATAGGATTTATTTCGCTCTATGCATATGATGTCCTCATCATTTAGATATCTCAATAAGTTAGAATCATCGCTTGATTTTCAAGGCCTCATCCGTTTCTCCGCCATTATTCGATATGTATATAGTATTCTATTATAAGTATTTGAATATTGATTTAATTTCGAATAAGTATGAGTTCAAATATTCGATAAGAAATTCATTTGTTTCGAGATAAGATTAACGCTCGATACATTCCTAGAAGTTCGAAATTGATTCGTTTTACTGCTGCGTTCGCTTTGTCCAATTTCTCAAGACGAAATTTTCTTTTAGAGGAAGAATTGTAATACCCGAATTTCTAAAATTCACAAAAGACCAAAATACCCTACAATCAAAAGTATGAATGATTAATTTAAAAGAATACCAAGTAAGCTATGTAAATTCGAGAATTTCTAAGAAATATCCCACATGATCTAAATAAATAATAGACACCTTGTAAAGGTAATTTTATAGTTTATAACTTTAGAAAAATTAGTTTTGTATTTTCATAATTGCGAATATATTTAATTAATTTTATAAAAGAAATAAAATTAAATAAAAGCCCAATATAAGTTTATAAAATTTAGAGTCCATTTGTTTTAAGTCCTATACATTATAAAGCCCACAATAAAAATTATGAATCCTATATAAATACAAAATTCGGTTTAATAAAATCCCTAATATCCGATAACCCTAAACCGACCTAAAACCCTAAACAATTCGACCAACAGTTCCGAGCTTGAGACCATTTTTCTTGGAGAAGATTGAAGGTAAAGAAGGTGGGAAAATAGTGTTCAAGTCCTAAGTTGCTTGTGGTGATCGTGGTGAGTTTTGAGTGGATTAGGGTTTCACGAGTAGAGATTTTGGCTTCTTTTGTTCTAACGATCCAAGCTCATCAAGGATTCGTTGGAGGAGACGCGACGCTTAATCTTCAGATTCGCTCATTTGTTGCTTTTCTCTCATTTGCTTTAAGGTACGGATATTCTGCCTTACTTTAAGACACTTGTGTTATCGCATGATATTCCGACCTTTTAAGGTAAAGGTTCCGTATGATGTTCTTTTCGCTCGCTTTCCTATTATGCTTATTAGGATTTCCAATGCCATTGCTATGAACCCTTTCTCGAATGTTCGATCCACATTTATCCGAATTATGTTCTAGTGAACTATGCAATATCCGATGTGAACTTATGTTAGGAAGACTTTGATATATACATACATTTGTTGAACCCTTCTATATTGGTTATGAACTTATGATATGAACTTATGATTTCGACTATCCGAATATGAACCTTATGATATGAACTATCCGATATGATTCTCGCGACCTTGTGTGTGACTATGATCCGTGCCATATCCGAAAACTGCTTTGACTTAAGTTGGTCGACTATAACCAAATATTTAACTAGTCATGGGGTTCCATGTCCGTATCGATGATGCACCGATATGACTCTAGGGCGAGAGTGATGTTCGCCACGCTCGGATGGTGAAGCATATTTGTGAATATGTAGGAAGGGCGATGGATGCATCCTAGATCCGATCTCATTATCCGATATGTTATCTCGGTGAATGATGTCGCGTGCAATACGCTGTCTTCACAAAATTCGGGAGCTAGCTACTCCATATAATTTCTGATGTTACCTTTTGAAGAAGAAAGATATTTATGATATGATATGTTAATTAATGTGGTTATGACGTATTTGTTTAAGTGATTATTGTTTGCCATGCTAAGATAAGATTAATATGTTAAAACATGATTCGTATATCTGATATTATGATTTGTTATCATTATGTGAATGCGTTGATCTGCGAGGTGAATGTGCTAGTATATGATTGAGTGTTTTGAAGGTTAATTATCTGTCTGCTATGGATCCGCCATGTTGAAACTCGCTAAGGTTAGGATTTGATATGAGAACTGCTTAGCTATTATGTCTCGCCATGATTTGTCTCGATTATTCACCGCTATATTATGGAATTAAGTGCTTTAAATGTTGATTAATTGATTTGTACGTATGCCATGTTTATTTTCTAGAATTGTTTCGTTAGTTTTGAGACATTCCGTTTGGTTTATACGAAATCATTATTTTGATATGTTATGCTTATGGTTGTTCGACTTGTCTCGCTTTGTGTCTTTAATGTGTTATGTGATGTCTAAGCTATGTGTGGTTTTGGATTGTGATATTTATGCTTCGCAGAAATCCTAAAAGATCTCTCATTATTTTATTATGAATTCGTATTTGTATATTTATTCTGCTTTAGCTTTTGTTTCGTTATATCCGCTCACCTGGCTTTGTAAGCTCACCAAGACTTTTCTTTTCCCGGCAGTATTTAGCATTCAAGATGAGCTTATGGGATAGCCGATCCGGGTTTGAGAGTAGAGGCGAGAGCAAGACTTTACCATAGAGATCTTAGATTTATTTTGAAGTTTTAGTTATTTATGTTTTCTTTTGGAGATTTTGTGAAGGCTTCCGCTATTTTATAGTAATTAAAGTTCGATGTGAAACCGTGATTGTGATATCTTTACCCTTGTCTGCCTGGGTGTTACAATTAATGGTATCGAGCTCTAGGTTTTAGGACCCTTAGAGCTTAGGCTATGACCGTGAGAAGTGGGTAGACATTAGGTTTCCGCCCTGTTCGAGATATTTTTCGATTCCTTTTGATGGTCGCTCGATTTGACTTGATATCCTTTTGCCTTCACCGATTGGCCTCCTTTGTTCGCATCGAATTTTGTTAGTTTGTTTTCGCCGTCCGCTTGTCGATCGTTAGATGGAGACTACCCGTGGAGCCAAGAAGATGGTGCCGAACCGCTGTCGCGACGGTTCTGTCCGGAGAGGTTCGTGAAGCGAAGCCACACTGATCGCCGTCTTGTTGGAGACATCGAGGATGTTTGTTGGAGGAAGTTGGATGGACCAACCAAAGACGCAAGAGACGGAGACAAGATTCAACCGTGGTGAGAAGATTCATCTACTTCATATGATTTGGGCGCGACTTATGTCACTCGATTCGCTTGTCATGCGTTTCAAGTCGGTTTGATATTCGATAAGTGATTCCGATCCGTATTGCTTTTCTCCGATCTGCTCGAACTCGGTGTGAATCGTGAAGTTTTATCGCTTAGCATTCGGTATACCCGGTTTTCTTTCTCGGATCGTCGGAATGAGTCATGAGGAAGAATACGAGGTGGATTCGGATTGGAGTCTACGACTACTAGTAGGTTCAATCCAACACAAGAATAAGAATTTCGCTTCGATTAGTTACTCTCTTTATGAGAATTTTCCGACATTTGATTTTGAGTTAGGTTCTTTTGTTTTCATTTGACGCTTTGAACTGGATTTTAAGTTTTGTTTTGGAAGATCATCTTAAGACGATTCTGCGAATTTTGTTTGATTAATGGAAATAAAACAAAATTTTGGAAGTATAGTTCTGTTTGTTGTTTCTTTCTCGCGATTCTTTAAGTTTCCGTTAGTCCTCATAAGTGGCGTTTGCTATTTATTTTCTTAGTGATGTTGTTTTATTTCTTGAATGAAGTATGGCCATCATGATGGTATACTTATGTGTATTTGGTTTGTTATAGTATGTTACTTGCTATCATGTGTTATCTCGTATGTGGTATGTATTGTTATGATATTAGTTATATGTTTTGTCGTGACCGAGACCGAATATAATGACAATAAGAACTTGTTATGTGATGCAAGTATTATGACGCCCGATCAACGAATAATACCGAGATCACATAATCGAACTTATTGAAGGTATACTGACGTCCGGGAAATGCATGTAGTCGATGTGTGTTTAGGCTTTGACTTGTATCTCATTATTTGGTGCTTCTCATGTTCGTTTGAATTCGCACCTATTTGTGAGGTTTTCGTCGATATCTCGCTTTCAGATAAGTTTTGTGCGTTTGGAATCCGGGTTGTTACGATCCGCGAACCTATAGATTTCTATGACCACTTTGAGCTTATATGTCTCCACATATTTCTGCGACTATTGAGGCCGATAGGATTTATTTCATCTATGCATATGATGTCCTCATCATTTAGATATCTGAATAAGTTAGAATCATCGTTTGATTTTCTCGCCTCATCCGTTCTCCGCCATTATTCGATATGTATATAGTATTCTATTATAAGTATTTGAATATTGATTTAATTTCGAATAAGTATGAGTTCAAATATTCCGATAAGAAATTCATTTGTTTCGAGATAAGATTAACGCTCGATACATTCCTAGAGTTCGAAATTCGATTAGCTTTACGCTACATTCGCTTTGTCCAATTTCAAGACGAAATTTTCTTTTAGAGGGAAGAATTGTAATACCCGAATTTCTAAAATTCACAAAAGACCAAAATACCCTACAATCAAAAGTATGAATGATTAATTTAAAAGAATACCAAGTAAGCTATGTAAATTCGGAGAATTTCTAAGAAATATCCCACATGATCTAAATAAATAATAGACACCTTGTAAAGGTAATTTTATAGTTTATAACTTTAGAAAATTAGTTTTGTATTTTCATAATTGTCGAATATATTTAATTAATTTTATAAAAGAAATAAAATTAAATAAAAGCCCAATATAAGTTTATAAAATTTAGAGTCCATTTGTTTTAAGTCCTATACATTATAAAGCCCACAATAAAAATTATGAATCCTATATAAATACAAAATTCGGTTTAATAAAATCCCTAATATCCGATAACCCTAAACCGACCTAAAAACCCTAAACAATTCGACCAACAGCCTCGAGCTTGAGACCATTTTTCTTGGAGAAGATTGAAGGTAAAGAAGGTGGGAAAATAGTGTTCAAGTCCTAAGTTGCTTTGTGGTGATCGTGGTGAGTTTTGAGTGGATTAGGGTTTCATGATAGAGATTTTGGCTTCTTTGTTCTAACGATCCAAGCTCATCAAGGATTCGCTGGAGGAGACGCGACGCTTAATCTTCGTATTCGCTCATTTGTTGCTTTTCTCTCATTTGCTTTAAGGTACGGATATTCGCCTTACTTTAAGACACTTGTGTTATCGTCATGAGATATTCGACCTTTCTAGTAAAGGTTCCGTATGATGTTCTTTTCGTTCGCTTTCCTATTATGCTTATTAGGATTTCCAATGCCATTGCTATGAACCCTTTCTGAATGTTCGATCTGTTACTTATCTGAATTATGTTCTAGTGAACTATGCAATATCTGATGTGAACTTATGTTAGGAAGACTTTGATATATACATACATTTGTTGAACCCTTCTATATTGGTTATGAACTTATGATATGAACTTATGATTTCTGACTATCTGAATATGAACCTTATGATATGAACTATCTGATATGATTCTGTGACCTTGTGTGTGACTATGATCTGTGCCATATCTGAAAATCTATTTGACTTAAGTTGGTTGACTATAACCAAATATTTAACTAGTCATGGGGTTCCATGTCCGTATCGTTGATGCACCTCGATATGACTCTAGGGCGAGAGAGTGATGTTCGCCACGCCTCGGATGGTGAAGCATATTTGTGAATATGTAGGAAGGGCGATGGATGCATCCTAGATCCGATCGTTATCCGATATGTTATCCGTGAATGATGTCGCAATACGCCGTCTTCACAAAATTCGAGCTAGCTACTCCATATAATTTCGATGTTACCTTTTGAAGAAGAAAGATATTTATGATATGATAAGTTAATTAATGTGGTTATGACGTATTTGTTTAAGTGATTATTGTTTGCCATGCTAAGATAAGATTAATATGTTAAAACATGATTCGTATATCTGATATTATGATTTGTTATCATTACGTGAATGCGTTGATCTGCGAGGTGAATGTGCTAGTATATGATTGAGTGTTTTGAAGGTTAATTATTTGTCTGCGTATGGGATCTGCCATGTTGAAACTCTGCTAAGGTTAGGATTTGATATGAGAACTGTTTAGCTATTATGTCTGCCATGATTTGTCTGATTATTCCGCTGCTATATTATGGAATTAAGTGCTTTAAATGTTGATTAATTGATTTGTACGTATGCCATGTTTATTTTCTAGAATTGTTTCCGTTAGTTTTGAGACATTCCGTTTGGTTTATACGAAATCTGTTATTTTGATATGTTATGCTTATGGTTGTTCTGACTTGTCTGCTTTGTGTCTTTAATGTGTTATGTGATGTCTAACTGTTATGTGGTTTTTTGATTTGATATTTATGCTTCCCCGTAATCCTAAAAGATCTCTCATTATTTTATTATGAATTAGATTTGTATATTTATTCTGCTTTAGCTTTTGTTTCGTTATATCCGCTCACTGGCTTTGTAAGCTCACCAGACTTTTCTTTTCCTGCTGCAGGTATTTAGCATTCAAGATGAGCTTATGGGATAGCCGATCCGGGTTTGAGAGTAGAGTGAGAGCAAGACTTTACCATAGAGATCTTAGATTTATTTTGAAGTTTTAGTTATTTATGTTTTCTTTTGAGATTTGTGAAGGCTTCCGCTATTTTATAGTAATTAAAGTTCGATGTGAAACCAGACAGATATCTTTACCCTTGCTCTGCCTGGGGTGTTATGATCGCTTTTGACAACTTTGAAACTTGGGGACTAAAGCGCCAATTATGCAAACTTGATTCGTTTTTCACCGATTTTGATATTTTTGCATTTAAAACACATAAAACACTTATTTGTGATATTTTATCATTTTGATGCATTTCGAGTGTTTTCGATGTTTTTGCAGTTTAAATGGTACAAAATGATGAGTATTTAGACACTCATCAATCCCCCACACTAAGATATTGCTAGTCCCTAGCAATGTTTTGAGAAAAATTAATGGATTTCATCTCTTTACCAAAAGCCATTACTTCGGAGTAGCCAAATGTTTCAGTTCAAGTAAGAACCTTGGTACACCGATAACCAAATAATTTTGAGCAAACCACCAACTTTCAACGGATTTGATTTGTCTTTACCGTGCCGTTTGCTTCGGACTAGCCAACTCTTCACTAATTAAAGATATGGCGAGTCAATACCATACAATTTTGGGCAAATTGCAAGTCAGTCAACGGATTTGAGATATCTTTACCAAGAGCCGCTTGCTCTCGGATTAGCCAATCCTTTTGTTTATTAGACATGGCGGATCGATAACCATAAGTCGAGTAAGTGTAAAACACTTACTCCAAAAAAAATTTTGGCCAAAATGGGGAATTGGGCGGTATAATTACATGATAAAATTCGTGAGAATTTCCCCACTAGAAATGAATATTGCCTCAATATTCAAAGTATCGGCATTATGCCAAACCGAGAACGAAAAGGGAAATACTACGCCATTATTTTGAGAGAGATTTTTTATTATTATTTTTTATTTTTTTGTGAAACTTTATATACAACAATGGGCAACTCCCCACACTAGGTGGTAGAAAATAGAAAGAAGTCGAAATATGGGTGAAAACCCATATGGTGTGCATCGTTTTTGATTCCCGAGTCGCTAGCTTGACTCGATCCCGCATTCATTGGTTCTCGGGAAGCAACGTGGAAAACCAATCTCAATCGACTTTCGCTCACGGTGTTAATAAACATATGAACATCGAAAAGTTCCACACCGACGAGATACAACCGCGGTATTGTTAATAGTAGAAACTATAAAGGATGATACCGGGGTCAAAGATGGTGTCCTCATTCCCGAAAGAGAAAAGGGAACGAGAAACCACACCATCTGTGAAAAATGGAATAAAGATGTGCATCACAATGCAATCCCATTCTTCATCAATGAGGAGCAAATCACCATTTGTTAGATTTTTAAGCTTAGACTTGAAGCTTATTTGGTGATTGTCAATAAGATGTCCGGGAGGGAGGGTAGGAAACGTTCTTCAATCAACAGATTTTCCGTAAAAGGATGTCCCCTCCGAATCAAAGTAGTATTATCAATTCCCGTTGGAATTGACTCATCACTAAGAAAGGCGCCGACTTCATTCCAAAGTTGTCATCTTCCTCATCGAGTGAGAGAAGGGATGGAAGAGTCGGAATAATAAGACTAGAGATGATTGATCATTTTGAGCAATTCTTCAATGGGAAGAATGTCTCCATTGGATCACAAACATCATCATCCAATTCGGATGAAACCAAGAGAGTTTGGTTTCATCCACGAGTTAACAAACTCGATACGATAAACCGATTCCGAGGTGGGACAAGTGGTGTGCTCTTAGAGCTAGCAATTTCCACCACTTCCGATAAAGTCTCCGATTCTAGATCATCATTATCAAGAACACTCTTGACTTCCCCGGTACAAATTTTCAAACCATTTGTTTGAACCAGGTTGATTTTCAAAGCTTTTAGCTCAAGACGCTTTTGGTGACTCCTCTTAACTGTGAAATTTGAGAGTGTTGCATTGATTCTTTCGATTTTTGATCAATTGTGGCAACACTGCTTGGATAGAGGTTTGGAGTTTTGGTTGATATTCAACGTGAGTTCTTCGTTGTCAACCCGTATGGTCAACTCTTCAAAGAATACATCAATCGAGCACGACTGCTCTCAAGAAAGCTCTCCCAAGATGAGGGAACTCTAGGATCGCATCAAAGTCTACTACAACAAAGTCAAGAGGAAAGTGAAACTTTCCTACTTTCACCACGACATCCCGGCCATCCCAAGTGGACGAGTTATGGTACGGTCCGCTAGCTCGAGTGTCATACAAGTGGATGTAAGTTTAGAAGAGATGCTTTCCATATCGAGAGTGGCATGAGGTTAATGCTTGCGCCAAGATCGGCCAAGGCGGAGCATTGAACCATCCCCAAGAAATCACACGGATTAAAATCTCACCGGGTCTTCAAGCTTTTGGGAAGCTTCTTGAGAAGGACCATCGAGCATTGCTCATTGAGAGGGTTTTAGCCATCTCGTATAACTTATCTTTGTTGCTCAAGAAGCCTTTGAGTGTGGATGCAAATTTAGGCATTAGAACGAGAGCATCAACGAAGCTTATATCAAAGTGTAGTTCATTGAAGATTTGGAAAATTTTTCCATTTGCTCTTTGTTTTTGTCTTTGAGCTTCTCATTATGCATTCTTGATGGTTAAGGAAGTCGACTAGACTTTGAGCCGGACGAAGTCATTTCGGCTCAGACTTGTCTTCGAACTTCGGTTCCGGACTTAAAGATTGATTACCGGGTGGGACGTGCAAGATTTCGGGCTTGAGAAATGCACCTTGTCCGTTGTATCCTGGTAACTTGACTCATTGCTCCCGTGGAGGAGGCATTGAGTCGAAGGTCCATTGTCGCCTTACCACTACGAGTGGTGACGGCTTTCAACTCGGCATTTGGATTTGAACTGATTGTTTGGGAGTCCTCCGTAAGATGATGAAGCTTTGTTCATATTCATGTTCATGAAACCGCCATCATATTCTTCAACTCATTTGTCTCGCCGAGACATTGTGGTATCAATTTCCTTTTTAGCTCAACCCTCATGTTATTGATCCGATTTTGCATTGAACGATGCTTGACTCAAGAATTTTCATGAAGTCATTTGGTAGGGAGCTTGAGAAGGTTGTTGATAACTTTGCCGATTGGAGCTTGATATGGTTGGTTGAAATTGTTCCGCTTTGATTGAAATTTGAGAGTTATTGAAGTTTTGTCCTTGTTTCGAACAAAGCGATTTTGATTGCCATGGTTTTGCACAGGAGGAAAACCGTGGTGTCATACCGCTAGGTGCACGGTAGTGAGGATCACCTTGTGGTCGGTATTGATTGTGGTTTACTAAGCTACGGAGCTTGGTAAAAGAAGCATCGGTTGCTTGACAATCATAATACGCACGTGGACCACTACAAGTTTCACACACCTTGTTTACGGCTTTGATTGGTTCCGCTTATGAATTTCGCTTTTGATTTCCTTTACCTCTTTCATCATACAACGGATGACGTCCGCTAGAGCGCTATCGGAGTCGCTAACCCGTGAGGAGTTACGGATGAAGAAGCAGGAGTGTTCTCGGTATTGACTTTGTCATGAAATAGGAACTTTTGATTTTCGCCGCAAATCTCAATCACATCTTTAGGCTTACGATTCAAGATATTGCCACCGCGGCAAGTGCTCAAAGAATCTTGATCGCTACTGCTCAACCCATTATAAAAGATATTGACTTGTTGAGCTCGTGAATTCATGATGGGGCATTTCGAGGAGATCTTTGAATCTCTCCCATGCCTCTCCAAAGTTTTCATCGAAATTTTGACTAAATTCGAAATTTCATTTTTAAGATTAGTCGCCTTTGATGGAGGAAAGAAATAATTGACAAACTTTTGAACAAGATCCTCCCAAGTTTCGATGGATCGAGGGGTTCTTTTCCACCAAACCGGTCAGTCCCTCAAGTGAGAATGGAAATAGCATCAACTTGATTTCTTTTTGTGGCACATCCTTGAAATTGATAGTTGAAGTCAACTTGTTAAACCAATGGATGTGTGCACACGGTCTTCTCACAAACCCGTAGAATTGATTTGTAGACACAAGTGTGATCAAATGTGTCTTCAATTCAAGTGATCGAAATTGATTATCGGTAAACGATGGCATCTCCATAACCCTCGGTGGGTGCTCGGAGCATTTCGCCATAGTTCGCTCGTCTCGCCATATTGTTGTTTGAAATAGTACGAATCTCGGGTTCGACTATTTGGGCAAAGACGCTCACGAACGTCGTCTAGGAATTTCGCTAGATCATGAAAAGGACTCAATGATCTAGAAGAACGAAAAGATGCACTAGAGTTAACTCTAAGAGATCTCGTAGTTAAGGAAGGAATTATGAAAATGAATTATGAAAATGGGGTAAGAAGAATCTTTTGGGTTTTATGGTTTTGAAAAGTAGATATAACAACAAATCCAATTAAAACAAAATCGAGGCAAAACAACAATGAACTTAAACCAATAATCACAAGATGAATGGCTTTTTGAAAAGGTACACCACCACAAGGACACAAAGGCAAGTTTTAATCTTTGGTTCGAACTTATTATGGTCGTACCCCAGCTAGGTAGTACAATCGCCTTGGTTTGCATGTGGTAATTTTTATGTTGTTATTATTAAACAAAGAAAACGACAAATCTTTTGTATTTTTATCTTTGATATATATATAGAAACAAAAGGAAAATATTTTTGTGTTTTATACGCTTTTGGATGTTTTGGGTTTTTGGATTTTTATAAGAAAATATATATATAGATATAGATAGATGGTATGAACAAGGAGTGAATATTCAAATCACTAACTGCTAAGCGTAAGATAATTAGCACAACTCCCTCGAATGGCGCTAAAATTTGATTCGCTCCCAGACGGTCAAGTTTTTGTCACACAAGTGACCACTTGTGAATGGTCAACCGTAACAAACTTAAAACACCGAACCAAATGCAATGAAGATCGAGAGTATAGTGTTTCCCAGTGTCGTTATGTCCCAACGAATGCCATGAGAATAGTCAAACGAATAGTGATCGAGAGGATTCGAACGGAAAAGGATTGTGATTGATTATACCTAAAGAAAAAGTATATAAACTACAGGGCTTAAATGCAAATTAAAGAAAATTAAAAGATAAATTATATTAAATAAACGCTATCACTATTTTAAAATGATGTTTTTGATTTTTCTTTATAAAACTTAAATTAAAACTACGCGACGCACAAAAGAAAGTGTGAATGAAACAATATTAATCCTAAAATATGAAAATGACATTTTACAATCCTAATGATAAGAGAAAATTTTAGAAAAAGAAAATTATTTTTAAAACTATTTATCTAATTGTTATTAATTAAAACTATTTAATAATATCCTAAAATACAAGAAAATATGAAATTAAACTAGAAAAATGAAATTATGACTTAGAAAAATCTGAAATAACTAAAAGAATTTTCAAAACTAATTTTGTATTTTTCTCGATTATTTTTCTATTTTCTATGAATTAAAAACTATTTAAAACTAATTAAATTACTAAAATTACAAATTAAACTATGAAAACTGGAAAATATTCTTTTGACTTTTTATATTTATCTTAACCTAGGAAAATTGAAAACTTATTTTTTGAAACTTTTCTAATTAATTGTATTAAAAGCTAATTAAAATTACCTAAAACTGCTTTTAAATGAAGAAAAATAGCAAACCGAACTAAAAAATATGAAAAATTCGGAAAAGTCTAAATTAATATTATGAATCTAAGAAAATATAAAAACAGAGCTTAAGTGTGAGAATATGGAATCAAGAAGGCAAACCGCTTATAACAAGCACTTGATTAAGCAAAAGCTACAAATGAGCACCAAACTTTCACGTAAGCTAAAATATGTTAAAACTACTCAAAAGAAACCAAATACAACTATCCTAAACCTCTAAATTCAAACTACACAGATATGATGATTTGAGCTTGAGTGCTAAAAACAGATTTTGGGTGCTACTTTGAAGCTTGAGAATAAGCTACCCAATAAGCTGGAAGTTGAAACCAGATATTGGAACCTAAACTAGACCTGGATAGCTACCTATAAACCAAAAACCAGACCTGGACAAGCTCTTATGAGCTTGTGACTAGGGGTGTCAATTTTCGACACGACACGATAAACGACACGAACACGACACAAAGTTAAACGGGTTTGGGTTGAGGATAAACAGTTTGGGTCAAAAAAAGTCAATCTGCCTAACCCGCTTAATAAACGGGTTGTGTTTGGGTTTAGTAAATATTAAACAGTCAACCCGTTAACCCGCTTATATACAAGACTCAAAATAAAAAATATAACCTTGTTTTTATGTTTGATGTGGATTAAATGTAATTTTTTATGTACTTAATATGAGTAAATTACGATTATACTTCAATTATCATTGAAATTGACACTTATAACTCTCAAAATTGTCGATAGTTATTTATATGTTATTTTTATTATATTTTATATCCTTATATTATTTTCGCATTTAAACCAGTTAAAATAACAAACCACCAACCTTATTCACTGCTTGGCCTATTTAGTTAAACAGGTTAAACGGGTCACAAATGGGTTAAACGTGTTATGCAGGTCTGGGTTAGGGTTGAGTTTCTTGACACGATTAATAAATGGGTCGTGTTTGGGTAGAGATTATACCAACCCGCCAACACGCGAACCCAAATAGGTCAACACGAACACGACTCGATTGCCACCCCTACTTGTGACAAGTTTCAGAAGAAGTTCGTGTACTCAAGATTAATCGAGTCAAGCATGTGGCAAATAAGCCCTTTTGACAAGTCAAGCTTTGGGGCTTATAAAAAATTACTAAAAATCTACAAAAATCATAATAAGAAACTAGACCAGTTGAAGTTTATAAACCCAAAGTTTTAATGAATTTGACCCAGAAATGAATCAATTAAAAATCCACTTATATTGGGTCAAAACTGGTTTTTTCAAATTTGACTTTGGACACAGAAATGAAACTTTGACTTTAATGAGATTTGCAACCAATTTAAGGACTGAGATTGATGTTTTATACTGAAATAAACTTAATGCAAGTTATATCTATGTATTACAAACACAAAACAAGCTTTTGATTTTCCAAATATCCAACAGACATGAGATTAGAACAGGTTCAAGGTAATTTTGACTTTGAGCTATTTCAGAGGGTACATATGAACTAGAATGAGTTTCAAATGACTCAATAAGTGTAGAACAACCGGTCCTAACTACTAAACACCCTCTAACTCGCTTAATGCAAAGAAATCCAAACACTATTTTAAGACACTAATTTGAACTTAACTATCGTTAATCCACACATCCAAGCTATAATTTAAACTAGAACAGATTTAAACTACTTATATGATAAAAATAACAACACTACAATTATCAAATAGTTACTAAATTATCAATGCAATAATGGCGCATTCAAATGATGTTCAAACACTTACACAAGTCCCACCCACAATGGCTTGCCAAACAAAACAGGAACCACCGTCCTAAACCTATTTTCAACCCATATCCATCATCGCATCAACCAATAACCATTTCCAAACCGCTTGAACCAATATCTCTTCTCGCTTGACTTTTGTTGACCAAACACCAAACTTGCTTAAAATGACTAGAAGCTTACTAAAGCTATAATAAGCTTAAATAAGCTTATTTGAGTTTAACATAAGCTATTAGAAGCTTGGACATAAGATTTTGAAAATGGATTTTGCAACGATGAACATGAAAATATAAAACTTAAGTGAAGCATTGAATTAACACTTGAAAATGATTATATTGATAAAACAACTTAATTTGAGTACAATAAAGCTTAAAGTTACAAATTTAGAAACTAATTAAGACAGTTTAAGAAAAAACGACATACATGAAAATTAAAAACTAAGTACCGCTTTATTCTCTTGCTTCTTCTTCTTTTTATACACCATATGTCTTCTCTCACCTCTCGAGCAAATCCCACTGATATCTTGCTTTGGATTACTTGAGCGCATTTTGGCCATTGGATCAATTTTATGGAAAAGCTGCTTTGACCTCCGGGGCTTCGAATTTGCAACTAGGGGGGTGGCATTAATTGTGGTGTGTAAGGTTGGTAGATATGATGATGAGGGGAGGATAAGGCCCGAGGTGATGAAATGGGTGAGAGGTGCGGTCAATGTGGGGAAGAAAGTGGAGATAAGGTGGGCGGGGTGGGTATTTGATCGGATGTTTGACCAGGGGTCCAAAAAGGGAGGGTCAAGTAGTTTGGGGTCATGTTATTTTGACAGGCCAAGTCAGAGGGCGTGGTTTAATATTACAAGGACCAAACTGCAATTTCTGAAATTTGAATTACCATTTCTGCCAATTTCCCAAAGTTGTTTCAAGGGTTACTTTTGACAAGTTTCAATAGTACAAGGACCATTGTTGACATTTTCAAACTTCTAAGGACCATTTATGACAATTTTCAAAGTTTAGGGACCTAAGTTGTAATTTTGCAAATTTAAATCTCAAGGACCAATTTTGACAACTCATGAATCCCTAGGGACTTGAAATGATATTTTCTTTATTTTGATTTACCGTGGACTATTTTTGACAACTTTTGAAACTGGGGACTAAAGCGCCAATTATGCAAACTTGATACGCTTTTTCACCGATTTTGATATTTTGCATTTAAAACACATAAAACACTTATTTGTGATATTTTTATCATTTTGATGCATTTGAGTGTTTTCAAATGTTTTTGCGGCTTAAATGGTACAAAATGATGAGTATTTAGACACTCATCGTCAGACGTAGATGATATGGTCATCAAGAGCATATCGGAGGAGGACATGCTCTCCGACATCAAAGAAACCTTCACCAGCCTTCGCGCCATCAACATGAAGTTAAATCCCAAGTGTTCCTTCACGTGGAAGAAGGACAATTTTGGGGCATTTGATCACCAAGCAAGGTATTAAGGCCAATCCTTCAAGGTCAAGGCCATCACGGATTTGCAACCTCCTAAGTCCCTAAAGGAAGTGCAAAGTCCGAACGGAAAGCTAGCAAACCCTCGAAGTTCCTATCGGCGGTGCAGACAGATCTTTGCCGCTCTTCAAAACGCTCAAAGGATGCACGGACAAAAGACGCTCCAAGGGAGTATAGATGCGTAAGAAGCCTTTCAAAAGCTCAAGAATTTCATGGCTATTCTACCTACACTTACCGCCCCAATCAAAGGTGAAGTGTTGTTTATGTACATCGCACCTCCTTCGAAAGCATCGATGTGTAATTGGCGTAGCGGAGAAAAAGCAAATCCTATCTACTTAGCAGTGGTTCTCCGTGAGCCGAGCTAAATTATCCAAAGATTGGAGAAGCTAATTCGCCTTGGTCCATGTTGCGAGACGCTAAGGTACTTCCAAGCTCACCCCATAACCGTATTTCTATCGATAAGCCAATTAAGCGATACTTTCGAGCCGAGAAACTGGAAGGATAGCTAAATGGGCTATCGAGCTAGAGAGCATGATATTGAATACAAGGGCGTAAACTCGGTCAAAGGGCAAATATTATGGCGGACTTTTAACGTAAACACCCTCCGAACCGAAGCATGACACAAAGGTTGTTGAAAAGAAGCCCGACAAAGCAATCGAAGGGTGGAAACTTTATATCGACGGAGCCTCCATCTCCGATGGTTCCAAGCAGTCTCATAATTGTTGATCCCAAAGGGAAGGAGTATTCTTATGCACTTCGTTTTGAATTCGACGCTATGAACAATGAAGCGGAGTACGAAGCCTTGCTAGCAGGCCTCCGACTGGCCAAAGACATGGAGGTAGAAGACTTGGCTATCTTCGTTGATTCACAACTTGTAGCCAATCAAATAAAAGGCTCCTACGAGGCAAGGCAACCTGTGATCAAGCAATACCTGGATAAGGCCAAGGAAATGCTCGAAGGGTTCGCATCCTACAACATAGAGCATGTTCGGAGAAATCAAAACAAGAAGGCGGATGCACTTAGCAAACTGGCATCAATGGCATTTGCTCATTTAACTAAGGAAGTTTTGGTCAAGGTGTTGGCAGATAGGTCCATCGTCCGAAAGGAGGTGTCGACGAATACGAGAGGAAGACTCGAATCGATGACTCGATTAGAGAATATCTAATAAGTGGTATACTTGGGAGGATCGGTTAGCTCGAAGGTTCGCATCAAAGCACCACAAGATGTAATCATGGGAAATTATCTATACTGTAAGATCTTTTTCGTCCCCATGGCTTCGTTGTGTAGTACCAAGGCAAGTCGCTAACATCATTCAAGAAGTGCATGAAGGATCCCGCGGACTTCATGCGGGGCCCCGCCCGTTGTCTCCAAAATCATGAGGGTTGGATATTACCGCCTTCGATGCACAAGGACGCCGTTGAAATCATTCAAGTGTGAAGCCCGCTGGCACATTCAAGGGTCCCAAGGCTACCGAAACAAGATATGACTTCCATGACGCTCGCATGGCCCTTCGCCAATGGGGATAGACATCGAGGTCCGGCCGCCAATTGCTCCGGAGGAGTAAATTGTTGGTCGTAGCCATCGACTACTTCACTAAATGGGTGGAAGCGAAGCCTTTGGCATCCATCACAGTGCAGCACATGGAAAAGTTTGTATGAGAGCATCTTATCTCGTCGGTCAAGTACCCCACATCATCATTTCGTATAATGGGAAGCGGTCACCAAAGGGGTATTCCTGTTTTGCGAGGTCCGAATATCAAACAATCTTTCACTTCCATTTACCATCCTCAAGTAACGGTCAAGTGGAAGTTACCAATGAGACATCATACAAGGAATAGAACGAAGGTCGGATACAATACCACGATTGGGTAGATGAACTACCTCAAGTACTTTGGGCTCATAGAACGATACGAAGTCAAGTCACGGAAAAACACCTTTAGCTTGACATATGGCACGGAAGTCATCATCCTTCGGAAGTGAGTGTCGAAACAGAAGGGTCATGAACTTCAAGCAAGGCAGACAATGAAGAAATACTCCGTAATAACCGGACCTACTAAGAACGAAGGAAATAGCCTCAATTAGAGAAGCTATCCAAAAGCAAAAAATTGAAAAATACTACAACAGTCGGGTTCGGCCTTCGACCTTCAAACCAGGGGAATGCGTCCTCCGACTAAACAGTGCAAGTAAGGCTGAGTACCAAGGTAAACTAGGACCTACATGGGAAGGGCCCTACGTTATTAAAGAAGCATATGGCAACGGAGCCTACAAGCTGGAAACCTTGGAAGGAGACGCTATTAATAGAACCTGGAATGGCACTACTCTTCGTAAGTTTTAATGTCTAAGGACAAATTTTATTTGCTTTCAATCAATGTATTCTTCTCACTGGGAAAGAAGCATTAATGGTATGCCTAGTATTCATTTCTTAAAATGATGTAATCCTCCCTACCCACTTAATGATAATAACATATTTCCTCAAATCTCTTGTTTCGCTCAATACAACAAAGATTTGCCCACCAAGTCGCTTTATAAGTTTGAATGTCGAGGGATGTATAAAGACTAAACAACATGTCTTGCTCATATGCATAACATCAATCTCAACTTCACATTAACTTTCCTATATGGCCTTAAGGTATTTTAAGCCTTGTCGCCCAAAGGATCAAGATGGAGTGGTCACACCCTCCGCTGAAATCAAATTATACGATTGCTAATATTCTTGGTAAAGTAACTACACACAATGAGGCTATGCATCTACCATACGCCTTAGGTTGTAAAAAATATTTTTTACGCAAGTAAAAATAAAAAGAGAAGAATCACGCATGGCAAAATTCGAGCCCTAGTGGCTTCAATGTAGATTAATGACTAGGCCAACTAGTCTAAAACAGGTCATAGCCTTAACGATCCAACAAAATAAAATATTGTCTTTGGCCGTAGCCTACATCACACATACCACATGTTAATTGTTTCATCAGGCACGAAGCCTGGAAAGGAAGACAGACAATTGTTTTAAACAGGTACATACCACCCTAGGGATCAAATTACAACCACATGGTTGCCTTTATCAAACCTTGGAATGAGTGGGATCACCGAACTCGGAGAGGGGACCTGGGTGAAGGAGTCTTCGAGGAAGTCGAGGTCGGATCGCCCTGGCTTTCTGGCCGCCAGGTCCTCAATTGAGGCCGCTAGGTCCTTCGACATCTGCAAGGAAAGGGAACTCTAAAGCGCTTAATTGATTACTTGCATCATCATACTCTTTTTCATGAGTTGCCCTCTGTAGTAAGGAACTTTTCCAAAGACCACCGGTTCCCCGCCTTGGCTATCTCCTCCAAAGTGGTACACTTGCCATGGAAAATGGCAAGATTCACCACATTCCCAATGGCAATCCCCACATCATCGCTATGGTACAGCCCATAGGAACATAGGGGATCACCTTGTTACCAAGTCTACCCGCCCTTCTTCAAAGATTTTCGACTAAGATTTAACCCATCCACCTTTTCTCGGAGCCCGATCTCTTGGTCCAAAGAATCTTTCCCTCTCTTGTTCGAGGCCTCCACACTTGGATGAAAGAACGATATATGCTCCTTATAGCCAACGACTATTGAGCCTTTGACAGCTAGCTCACGATTCATTGCTCGCCTGCCACCGACCTTTGAGCTTTTCATTCTCAGCTCTGAGATCTTGCACCAATGGATTCTTGTCAAAATCCTCCAATGCATCCTCACACTTCTTCTCCAGGTCTGCATACTTCTGATCCCTAGCCTTCTCCCTTCTCAGCATCACATCCATTTCTTCTCGAGCTTTGGTGACAGCACGGAGCAATTCCCTTGTCCTAGCATTGAGTTGGTTGTCTAGCATGCACTGGCGGACATAGCTTTTATCATGAAGGTCGCAGAGCCTTTCTATGGACATGTTGTCCATCACCCCTTTCCATTTGGATGGGATCACATGACCTACGAGCTGGTGACAAGCTAGGGGAGAGGGAAGTTCCTTCGTATCAGGAAGTCCTGCAACATATGTACATTTGTTAATATATTATTATTGGTACATAATTTTGTTCACAGGTAAGAAACTTTACCATGGATATCATCGCCGCTGGCACCTTCGATAGCTGGAAATTCCACAGCCTTACCCTAGGCACTCTTTTGCCGGGTAGTTCGAGAGGAGGAGGGGTAGGATGAGCTTCTTTTCAAGTCAAACTTCACGCCTTTAGAACCGGCACCTTTTCGCGCCGGACCCTCTCACCTATGCCGAGGGTCCTACGATGGCCAACTGTCCTCCGGAGACTGGTTCATCAGAGTCAGCAATATTTTCCACAAGTTGATCTTCCACATCTATGGGTTCCTTTGACGGAGGAGCAGATGATACAGGCTCGATAGGCTGGGCTTCCACATCATTGTTATTTATGGACACTGATGGGGAGCCCACGCCATAGCTTGTCTCTTGGGGATTCTTTGGAAGGAAGCTTACCTCCTTTGCACCACCGGCTATGTAGGCTATTGGATTTCACATACACATCAAACCATAACACAAAGTGGGCGTATAAAGGTGAGTTCTAGAGAGAGAAAGTTAGAGGTTTAGGGAACTTAGTGAGAGAAAGAAAGATCTTATTATGAGCTCCAACTCTAGGTAGAGAGTATTTATAGTCTTACAATAAAATGCCACACAACGGGTCGTGGATCGTGCATACAAGAGGTAAAGACCCGTCTGTCCTCCACGGTGTTACGTAACTAAATACTACTTAACTTAAAAGAACTACGACTACGAGCTTAACGATTACATATACTGAGGTGACCGACTCTTTAATACCGGAATTTCTAATTCCTAACAATCTCCCTAAGGGACGCCACCTCAAACATATACTAAAATTACATTGAATACAAACAGATATTACATTAACAATTGTTCTTGCATTCTTGATGTAGTACTTTGTTCAAGCTCGTAGTCATTGATTCCACTCATTGCATGTTTGGTTAATCCAAGTGGAGGTCTTTTATCGATCCACATGATAATAATTTTGAGCCGATTTTGAGATCATCGCCCAACAAAAATCTCGAGTCATCCATTGTGGTGTTGGTATTATGTGATGTTGTGACTTCCTGACCGACATGCTCACATTCGGATCATGATATCTTCTCATCGTAGTAGTGGAAGCTTCGCTGATTCATGATATTGGCGCAGCAGTAGCGAAGCATGGAGTGAAAATATCGTAGTCATTGATGCACCAATCATGATTTCTTTTGAGATGAATGTGTGTGTGAGCATGCGGCTATGGATTGACCGCTTCATTCGATCACCGCAAACGCCGGTGTATCCGCATAAACGCTAACAATAAAGCGCATTTAAAGTGTCTTTGATCACTTCGTTGAATCGAGGTACACGACCCACTGTTCCTCGCTGATCAAGACAAGTACCGCCCGTGATCGTATAATTCAAGAATTTCGACGTGGTTTCGCAATGCCTAGCTATTCTCAAACCGAAACGCCTCAAAGAAGACAACACGGAGTGAGTGAACCAAATGAATAGAAATTCACCGATTGATGAAAAGAGATTTGAAAAACAATCTTGTATCGCACAATAGAAATTGTTTTTGCAATACAACGAAGGTTTTAATGAAAATCAATTATCAATCATAAACACCTTTTGATTTGAAATATTCGTACACGGTCGATGTGCTAAAGAAAAGAGTTTTAAGCACAATGACCGGTTTTTCAAAGGTATCCGCTAATCCATAACTCAACCGTGATTGATTCAAAAGATTGAATTGCTCCATTATTTCGCTCGTTGTCACATGGTTGATCTATTGAATAGATCTCACATGCCACCCACCGTGAGCTTGTTTGATGTTGGCTCGTAAGGCTTTCCATCTTCATTGTGAATATGTTTGCATATCACTCGATGTTCCGCAATACCACAAGGATAATGCGAGGACTCAGACATAATCTCTCTTTCCACATTGTGTGAAATGTAGAGTCTTCATTTAATGTGTCCTAATGAGATTTATGGATGATCTCGTGGCTCTAGACTCAATTTGTGCATATTTGGATCCCGTGTCGAGAATAGGAGAGGTCTCCTTCTTCAATATCAACAAACTCTAAGAGAAAGTCGATAGATTATGTAGGTTCCCGTGAGAATTAAACAAGTCCTTTTAAGAGGAACTTGAGTGGTTTGAGAAGTTGTAGTGCATAGCCATCGGGTCCATGACGCCTTGTCTTCAATACCGATGTTACCATCAAGAGTATATGAATTGTACCCGTTTCTCGCCTCTACGGTTGAAGAAATGGAGGGCTATTTCTTTTCACCCTTTTCTCATTCAATTCTTTTTCATTCTTCAACCCTTTCTGCTTACCGAGACTTCATAGCAAGAACCTTGTTGGGTTTATTCCAAGATTTGCTTTGTCTCATCCGCACTCTTCCCATATCTCATTTTTCTCCTTTTATCATCATACCTAAGAACTCTACACTAACTAGTGGATAGTCCCTAGGTAGATCCCTCCGGTTCAAGCGGATCATGGGAACAAATACCTAACCTTATCATCCTTATATCACCGCACATAAAGTAAAGTTGGTCGGTCTATTTGGTATTGTTCATCCGCCATTTGGAATCAATTGAAAACCATTTGAAAATCAATCCGGATACTTGTGATATATTATCAAAGCATTTTGTACCGAATTGTTTTTATATTTTTAGAATAAGAGCTCCCTCAACATGTGCATCAAATGATTGAAATCGCTTTGCACACGGGAGGCAAGAGAAAGAATTTAACTTTTTGATTACCATTTTCTAAAGATATCAACATCACTTCCTCGATCAAAACAAGTAGATAAATCATTTTCGAAGGATGAGGTTTTCACATTTGCTCCCTCAATATGTGCATTAAGATTTGAAAAGATTTTGCACATACTAGAGGAACATGCACATTGATATAAATTGATCACGCTTCGATCTTTGTGGTTTAAGATAGATGCTCCCTCAACATGTGCATGGAAAATTTGAAATCGCTTTGTCACATGTGGGAAGGAGAGCTTGTTCATTCTTATAAAACCATTTACCGAATTATCGCTTAAACCAATTTAAATCACAAATTCTCCCCGATCACAATTATCAAATCCTTTGAGATTTGTGATCTCTAATGATTTAAATTAATTTTGAAAGCTTTTAAGGAGAATTGTGACTTGATTATGAAAGCGTTTTAACCGATAAGGATCGGATTTAAGACTTTAAACCCATTGATTAAACATGCATAAATATCTTTTGAAAACAATTGAATGACAAATAAATTTTGATTTAATTGAAATCATTCTCCCTCAATAAATGACATAGGTTGTTGATTGAAAGATAGATATTTTAACAAATAAGTCCGATGATTATCAAAAATAGAGTCCGAGTTATTTTTCAAAACAGCTTTAGTTTTCAGCAGAAAAATGTTTATAGAATCAGAGCATGGAATTTGAGAACATGATAAAGCATGGCTCTGTTCTTTCTTTGAAAAGCGGGTTACTACCTGAAATGACAATAAACCATAGTTTCTCTTTCTCCCAAAAATATTTTTTTGATTTTTTATAAAATTCGAACAATATCTAAAGTACCGTGTCATTCTTTGAATGACAAAGACAAAACCATAGATATTATCGAATCGAGAAAAATATGACAAATAGACAATATTTTTGAAGATTTTCTCAATTTTTCAAATTTTATGGATTTTGAAAGTTTTATATTTTTCTATTTGATTTTTGAATAGATATTTACAAGAGATAGATGAAGGAAATCTTTACCCTCTTCTTCCTCTTGAAGACTTTTGAGTGTTTCAGTTGAAGGCTTTAAGGCCAAGTCGTGGAAGAATAAACTCAAACGCTCTCTTGGAAGAGCTGGTGAAGATGTCTCGCTAACCGGTATTCATCCTCACAAAGTAAAGTTCCACCACACCGCTTTCCACTTGTTCCCGATGAAATGATGTCGAATGTCGATGTGCTTTACTCTTGAGTGTTGTACGTTGTTGCATGAGAGAGCAATAGCACTTTTATTATCACAAGATGTAGGGATTTTGTTAAATTCAAAGCCATAGTCGATAATTGAGATCTCATCCATAGGATTTGAGCACAACATGATGACATGGCTATGTATTCACCTCTATAGAGAGATAGAAGTACTCATTTGCTTTTTGAAGACCACCAAGCTTATCACCCAAAACTGTGCACCTCCGCACGCATTTCGACGAGTATCTTGACATCATGCATGATCAAGATCGTGATAGGTCGTTAGTGACATACCGTGTCCTTCGGTACCAAAGTCCCATATTGATGGTTCCTTGAGATACCGAAGACCCGCTTAACCGCTTCAAGGTGCTTTTTAGTAGGCTTAGCCTGGTATCTAGCGCACATGCAAACAAATAACAAGATGTCTCGTCAACTAGTCGTGAGGTACATCGTGATCCAATCATACTACGATATTTCATTTGGTCTACCATGATCCCCGAGTGGTCCTCATCTAGTTTGGTACGCTCAATCATGGAGTGTCAATAGGTCACTTGAATCAAATCCAAATTTCTTTAAAATTTCATTTGCATATTTAGATTGATTTATGAAAATGCCTCCGGACTTTGTGAAATTTGTAGTCCTAAGAAAATGACATTTGTCCCATCATTGACATTTGAAATTTAGAACCCATTTCATTTGAAAACGGTCACACTCATCGGGGTCACGAGGCAAAGATGATATCATCAACATAAATTTGAACATGAATTAAATGTTTGCTCGACTTCCCGGTGAACAATATTGGATCAATCGCTCCTTTGCTAAATCCGTAGATAGAAGGAACTTTGATAGCGATCATACCATGCCCTCGAGCTTGCTTTAAACCGAAAGAGCCTTCTTCAAACGATAAACGTGAGTAGGATGCTCTTGATTCAAAAATCCTTCCGGCTGGTCGACGAGACGACTTCTTTAAGATCTCCGCTCGTAAATGTCGCCTTTACATCCATCCGATAGACTACCATGTTCTTAGTAGCAACATTAGCCAAAAGATTCGATTGCCTCGATTCGAGCAACCGGAGCAAAAGATTCTTCAAAGTCAATACCTCCTCTCGACGGTATCCTTTAGCAACTAATCGAGCCTTGTTCTTCAACACATCACCATGCTCATCAAGTTTCACTTTGAAGATCCATTTTAGAGCAATAATCATAGCACAACTGAGCAGTACTAACTCCCATACATCAAGTCGATCAAACTCATGAATTTCATCTTGCATAGCATTGAACCAAATTGCCTTCATTCATGGCGCTTTAACATCCTTTGTTCGATCTTTGAGAGTACGGAGTCAAGAAGCACCATAAGGCATCGGTTGTAAGTTGTTTCCGTGTTGATACAGTGACGAGAGGATTTCCAATGATGTTGTCTAATGGATGATCGTGAGTCCATTTTCTAAGGTGTTCATGTGGCGCTTGTTGAGGGACCGAGGTAGCAGAGTCGATGTCTCCTCAAGAAGATGGTTCGATGATGATTCGTGAGCAAATATGTTTTCAAATGGAGCATCTTCAGAGTAGCAAAGGGATTAAATTCATCATTGATGCCGTAAATAGCTCCATGATGTACATTCAAGATTGATGATTTGTTGATGAGATCGAGTTATCGCAGCAGTGCTTCTTGACTTAATGAAATTGAGACCAAGGATTGACTTCATTCTCCGGATATGAGCACCTCATGTGGGAATTGTCACTCAATAGCACTTGGCTCATAGAGTTCATCAAACATCGGATCAAACAGCTTCTTCAAATCATCTTCATTGAGGTACATATGGAATAGCAGAGAGGAATTTGGTACAAGGATGAACCAATGGGACTGTTTTGAAGTGCGGTCCCGAACTAGATTGTCCAGAGCCATTTGACCGGTCACCATCAAACGAACGTGAATTGTTTCCATGATATCTTGGGTTCTCTTATTGTAGATTCGTAACCTTTTCTCGCTTGGTGCATAGCCTACAACACGCCAATGTCCGCTTGGCTCTCGCCCTAAATCTTGACCATCATTAGTTGGATAACATAAAGCACCAAACACACGAAGGTATGATAGATCGTGTTTTCTATTGTGGACAAGTTCGTATGGAGTCTTTCCATGAGATGTGAATTAGAGATCTATTTTGAGTGTAACAAGCAAAGGCAATAGCTTCAAATTTCATAGAAACATTGGAACCTTTGAGTAGATCAAGATTGTCCTTGCAACTTCTACAAGAGTTCGGTTTCATCTTTCAACTACACCGCTCGCTGAGGAGTTCGAGGAACACTTTCGAGGACCGATTCCAACATTTTCATAAAATTCATTGAGTACTTTATTAACAAACTCGCCCATTGTCGGGCCGGAAGATTCGAACTGCTTTATTGAGTCTCGATCCAAGTTGTTTAATGAGTTTAATGATGACATCCGAGTTTCGCCCTTTGTCCTCAAAAACTTAACCCAAGTGAATCGGGAGTAGTCATCAACCACTACTAACACATATCTCTTCCCATTAATAGTTTGCACTCTCATTGGACCGCATGATCCATATGAAGGGTATGAAGAACTTCCATTACAGAGTTTGTGGGTTTTGGTTTGTGGGCATATTTCGTGCTTTTTCCCAATTGACAAGTCGAGCAAAGATGATCTTTTCATATTTTAACTGGGTAAACCTCCGACTAGATCCTTTCTCGAAAGGTTGTTTATGGTACCAAAGTTCAAGTGATTAAGACGACGATGCCATAACCAAGACTTTGTTTTAGAAGCCTTGACAAAGAAGCGATTGAGAGGACTTCATCATGTCATCGATAGATATGGTGTATAGGTTTGAACCTCGGTACCTCTTAACAATTCTACACCATCAAGTTCTCTAACGAAACAAGTATGTTTTCCAAAGCTACTTCTAGATCGTAATCACGTAATTGACCAACAGAGAACAAATTATGACCAAGACCTTCCACATAATATACCCGGAAATTACACTTTTACCAACCACATAATCTCCATAACCCATAATAGCTCCAAAATGGTCGCTCCCGAATCTAACTATCCCGATGAATTTGCTCACGGTTCATGAGCCACGACCGTCGCCAACATATGCTTGGAACAACTCGAGTCCGTGTACCACGTAACGATTTGAACGATCCGCAGCTGAACATGCATAAGAATGGATAATCGATAATTGGGATCCCCATGCAAGAATGGGTTCCATTTGGTTAGTAACAATGGTTGGAACACCCACATCGTAAATAGAAGCATTCATATCGTAAATTAAGGCAATGGAATCATTATGAATAGATGCAAGATTAGTGTCTCAGATAGCCCTATTCAAAGTGTGCTCACTTAAGGTAATAGTTCTACCAAGAGGCATCCATTTTCTAGTGGGCATTGTCTCGATTAGTCTTATGACCAACATGTATCCAATGATAGCCTATCTTACTAAATGTTCTTCATGGGGTTTCCACTGCTTTTCTAACTTTCTTTCGCCTTTGCCTTTTTGCCTTCTTAGCATGATATTTTCATTGACAAAATTCATCGGGATTTGACAAGATTAGACAAAGTATTTATACCACATTCATGATTAGCAATGTAATTCAAGCAGACATCATTACAAGGTTTGCAAATACTATCGAATTCAATTAATTACAAGACGCCTATGGCTAATACTAGAATCAACACGATTCGCTTTATTCTGCTCAAACTTAAAGTTCCTAGGTTGGTCTTCTACTTTCTTCCAATGCACATTCTTAGCTTGCGAGGTCCCGTCATTCCTTGTATTGTCTTGAGACTTTGACCGCCGCTTTAATGTCACCGACATCTGCATGCATACTAAGGTTCAGAGGCCGGAATGGGAACATTAGTTGGTTTTGCTACTAGAACACTTCAAAGCTTCTCCTCACCCAAGCTTAGATGTGATTAAGCGATCCGAATCGTTTGACATATAAGCATGCATACTAAGGTTCACTTTCTCTAACACTAGAAGTGACAAGTCCTTAAGGAATTTGTACTTTGTTATTCCGAGAAGGCACACTAGAGTTCACATTCAAAACATTTTCCCTTTTACCGGGCATCGAATGAATATCGTTATTTTGTTACGCTATGACCTTTATTGATTCAAATAACTCATTGAAATGACGCTTAACCTTTTCATTTTCTTCTAGAAAACTTTCGCTTTCCTTTGTAATGCATTTACTAAGTTTTGAAGATGAAACGCTTGAGAATTCTCGAGAATCTAGAGGAGGAGGCATTGGGAGCCCGTCATATTGTTCGCTTGACCCTTTAATTGAGAGATTTGGGCTTTCAACTTTCGATCGTGTTGCAATGAGCTTGAACTGCTCATCACGCTTTGTTAATTTGAAAACGCATCAAACTCGGAGCATCCGAGGATGTCTTGATATTTGAAGTTTTGACATTTTCTTTAAGATGTTGATATTTTAGTTGTAAATTAAAATGCTCAACTTCTAGTTTAGAAAAATGTTTAACCAAATTGTCGTGATCATCCGCTCAATTTTCTCATTTAGTTTAGAATTAGTTTTTCAAGCTCAATGACACGATCATGGGAGACTTTCGTGGCAATGATAATTCATGAAATTGGAAGCATTAATAGAACAATTTGTAGCGTTGAAAACACATCTTGAGCAACACATTCAAGAATAAGAGTCTCATTTAATGTATGCAAGTTCTTCCTCTCAATCTCATTATATTTTAGTGCTCGCTCATAGTCACTAACCTCAACTATCATTGCATCAAACTCCTTTTCCATTTCTTTAATGTCTAAGTTCATTCCCTTTTAAGACTTTCAAAATGATCTTTTAGTTGTTTAAAGAAAGGCATGACTTCAGCTAAATAACATTCTTCGCTTTCTCAAAACCCTTTCCCTTCGCTTATGCCATTGGTGTGATCCTTTTCACAAGTTTTCTCAAAATCAACAAATAGTTGAAAATAACATATTGACTAATTAAGGTCTTGCTTTTAGTGGCAATAGTCCTAGGAACTAAATGCATTGGTGTATCGGGAGGATACATGTGGTCGGAGGCATTTTCCTAAAGGGAGGGTTTGTTACAACAAGATTCTCCGTCTTTTGCTTATCTAAATCCTTTTTCCGTAACACTTGTTCGGGTGTTAACAACGCCTCGAGGCTTAAACATGTTCAAGGAAATCCAATTCTCCTTCTTGTAATCATGGGGTGTGATCTTTATTTTCTCTTTACATTTAGGATCATCTAATTTCTTGTTCATCTTTTCCTAGTGACTTCATCTCGATTTCTTATCTTCCTCAAGCACTCAACGCAACTAGGTTTCTTTCTAGGTTTAAGGATTTCATTGCCATCATAAAGAACCTTATGAGCATTTCTAGCCTTTTAATGACCTCGGATTTGGTTCCTCAACAAGGGAATGCTATGCTTATCGCTAATACTCTATGCTTAGTGATTAAGTGAGCAGCCCGAATGGTATTTCCTTGTACGCATAACTTATTTTCAAGCTTGTTTTTCAAGGTTTTTAGATTAGAAAATCATTCAAAAGTTTTGATTCCTTAGCACCGAATTCTTGCTAAGCATTTTAACATTTTCTTGAAGAATCGCATCACTATAATCACCGCCAAAATGAGAAAGTCTCAACAAGATCATTTGAAAGAGAGAAGACACATCACACTCATGGTCAAGAATTCCCTGACTCACTTGGGATCGGATAAAGTTCTCAACATTAGATGATTCCGCTTCCGAATAGTGCCGAGATGCTTATCCCCATGCAGAGAGTCTTCTGGGATCAAAAATTTCAAAGAAATAAGATCATTGACCTCTTCCGAAGGAATTCACTTCTCTCAACCGGCGTGAGTGAAGGGAAGAGTCGGAAATGAAAGGCTCAAACGGAGTGGATTGCCACTTGAGCATCGACTTTATCGAAAACATATATAGCTCTTATGCTCTTCATATTCTCCTCCGCCAACAATTCTCCCATACTCTTTCCTTCTTCAACGGGAGGGATTGCCACTTGAGTCGTAGATTCCTCATCAAAATCATCATCGCCATCGCCATCATAATCGTATACCTGAGGTTTCCAATATTGGGAACTTACTCTAGTCGCTTGTTCTTCAAAGATACGCTTTCGACGAGACTCTTCTTTAACCAATTCTTTCAAATCTTTGAGTATATCTAGACAATTTTCGAGAAGTTCTTGAGGAATTTGCAGAGGTTGTGTTTGAATCGTCTGCACGCGTGGAGGTTGGTCATGATAAGAGTAGTCATAATTGTTACAAGGATTATGCTCATAGACAAGCGTGTTCCTGCTTGACACTCAAAACTCTGGTGAGGACCTCCACAGACTCACAAGAATATGTCTCCACCCATAGTGCGGGGTTGGTTGAGGAAATTAGTTGTTTCATTGTAGGGATTTTGGTCATAGACAAACCCGCTTCCGGATTCACAATGCCACAACCGGGCAATTTCCATTATTTGAGGTCCCCACACCATTCACAACCAAATTGGTGGGATGAGACATAGAAAGAATCAAATGGATAGAGGTAAAAGAAATGTAGAATCAAAAGATGTGAGAGGTAAAGATGGATATTTTGATTTTGAAAACATATTGCAAAAACAAAGAATGAAAATATTTTTGGGTTTGTTAACACTTCAGAAAAGTGTTAATGAACTTTTGGATTTTTAAGAACTTTACAAAAACTTTTACAAAAGATGGGATATGTGCAAGAATGGATCTCAAAAGGCTAAACACACGCTAAAGCCTCCCGCAATGCACGCTAAAATTTTGATCTCACAAAACCGTCAAATCAAACAGACTTAAAACAATTTTAAACACAAATACAATGAAGATCGAGAATATAGGGGATTCCCGGGTCGTTATGTCCCACGGAGACTCAATGGTGTGCAAACACTGATTCAGACGATAGAATGATCACTAATGATAGCGATCAGAAAGGATTAGATTGAATATTACACTACTGAAAAAGATTATAAAATAAAGCGACTTAAATACAAATTAAGAAAATTAAAAAGATAAAAGATATTAAATAAACGCTATCACTATTTTTAAAGTGTTGTTTTAGTGATAGATAAAACAAAAGAACTTAAATAAACTATTATAACTAAAACGTAAACTTAAACTATCTAAAACGGTACTTAAAACGAAACGAGTGTTATGTATAAAATTACGCTTGAGCGCAAGACAAAACGTAAAATTTATGAAATAAAAGTCCTACAAGTGTAAAACAGATTTTTACAAAATATATGACAAAAGAAAATTTTAGGAAAAAGCGGTATTTTTTTCGACTTTTAAATTATTTATTATGATTTAAAACTACTTTAATCTAATTTAATTATTAAAATACTAAATGATTTTAGAAAATCAAATTTTCACTAAAAATACTTTAACTAGAACCGGTTTCAAGAAAAATAAAAAGTTGGGTACTACTTAACTAAATAAGCAACTAATAAGCTAATAAGCTAGCAAGCTTAAAACTCATTAATGGTAGTTAAATATAAAAGGTGCAATATGTAACCCGAAAAGACCCTAGGGCGATTGGTTCGAGTGTGTGGTGTTGTGTCTGTGATGCTAGAGGTCCAAGGTTCGAATCGTCTTGGCACCTTTTTTTGCAAACTATTTTTTTTTTAAATTTTCTTTTTGCAACTTTTTTATAAGACTAAAATAAGAACTTTTTGTGAAAAAACTTTTTATAAAAACTTGGAATAAGCAGTTTTGCAACTGCTTATGTCCAACAGTTGTGAAAAGAAAAATGAGCACTTGTCTTAACAAAGTTTAAGCTATCATTAGTGAATAAGCAAATGAGACAAGCATCCATGAACTATGTTGCAACTGAAATAAGCTCAGGGAACAAAAAGAAAAGGAGCACTAGAATTAAGGGAATAAGCAGTTGGGATAACAAGCTATGCTAAGAGCAACTAAAGCTAAAAGGGATAATAATCTATTCTAAAAGGCTAAAAAAAACATACAATAAGCAAGAGATAAGCTAAAAACTAACTCACCTAATCTTTAGTTCCTAAAAAGCAACTGATGTAACTAAGATAAACAAAGGAAGATAGAAGGTAAATCGATAAGCTCAAAAGCAAACTAAGTTCGCTTGGCTATCATTGTCAGACAGGGACAAAAAACCAAAGGGTTGATTTTATGGGCTAGTTAAGCTATTCATAAGCTATATCTAAGAATTATAAAAAAAAACACTAACCTATAGCTAACCTAATGAATAAGCTCAATACCAAATCTTAGAATCTAAGGTTAAGTAATAAGCAAAACAAAGATCAAACAAACAAGCCACTTAGGCTAAATAGGCTGCTGACCAGTTATGCTAAAAACAGGGTTTGGACAGATTTTTGAGTGCAATTAAAACTAAGCTAGAGCTAAACTAGGTGCAAAATAAACAAGGCTATGTCTAGGTGGGTATGTGAAGTTACAAGAAAAACGATTTGGAAGAGGTTTGGACCAAAAATAAGTCAGGAGAAGTCAAAAACAAATAGCCTACAAATTTGCTTTTACGAGCAAAGCGTAAATGCACATGAGATTTTTTTAGCCAAAACTTGTACACTCTTGTAATCTAAGCTAAATACAACTTTAAAAGCTTGTTTAAACCTTTAACCACTTTGACTTTGAGAGTCAAAGTGGGTAAAAATGGTTTTGACCTCAAATAAGCTTAAACCAAACACCACTTTAACAAGCTTATATAGAAACTTATCTTTGAAATGATGAAATGAAGTTGTGATCGAATCAAAACAAGTAAACTAACATTAAACTTAACCATTAAAACAGATAACACTATGAATTGACCAAAACTAGATTTGACTCTCAAATTTGACCCGTTTGACTTATGTTGACTTTTCACAATTTTTCTTAAAATTTAATTATAAGCTCATCAAAAGCTATAAGGAGCTTATGAAGCTTGTATGAGCTTAACAATAAGCTACTAACACTTGTGAATAAGGATTTGAAACCGAAAATTGTAACAATGACCAAGTAAACTTAGAACTTGAATAAAACTTGGATTGATACTTAACAACACTTCACAATGGTATTTTAACTTGAATGTAATACAAGGAACTGAAATTACAACATTTTTCTACTAAACTAAGACATTTAAGTAAAAACGACATTAAAGAAAAAAAACAAACTAGCTACCACCCTAAACTGCTTCACTCTTCTCCTTTTTATATGCCAACCGCTTCTCCTCCTCGACTTTAGCATTTCCCACCAATAATAATAACCCTTGATGACTTGAATGAATCATGGCCATAGATTGTATTTTGGCGCCAAATTCCTTTTAATGTGGAGGGGTAGAGTGAATGGAGAAAGGATGCATTTAATGGCTTTTGAGTTGTGTTGAGGTGGGGGACAAGGAGATAGGGGAGGATGGGGATGGTGTGTGGAGAGTGTTTCTGGAAGCAATGAGAGTGGAGACTTCGGCAAAAAGGTGTTTGTTCGACCTTTGCCAGCTTGACTGGTGTTATTAATAGAAGGGGTCTGAAAATGCTTTATGTGGGGTCACAATAAGCAAGTGGTCCAAAAGGTGTATTAAAGGTTTTAAATGATAAGGACCTAAAGTGTAAATTACGAAAGTTAAGGGACCACATCTCGCCATTATCTCAAAGTGGTTTCAAGGGACCAAAAGTGACAATCTTACAAAGTATTAGGACCAATCTTGCCATTTTCAAAATTCCAAGGACCATTTTTGACATTTTAAAACTTGAGGGACCAAAGTTGTAATTTTGCAATTTTACATTTCAAAGGTTTGTTTTGACAACTTTTGAATCCCATGGACCTTAAATGACATTTTTCTTTATTTTGATTTACTGTGGACTGCTTTTTGACAATTTTGAAACTGGGGATCTAAACCGCAATTTTGCAAATTTGATATGTTTTTCATCCGATTTTGATATTTTGCATTTAAAACACATAAAACACTGATTTGTGATATTTTGATCATTTTGAAGCATTTTGAGTGTTTTCGATGATTTTGCGCTAGATAGTACAAAATGATGAGTATTGAGACTCATCAATCCCCACACTAAGATATTGCTAGTCCCTAGCAATGATTTGAGAAAACTAATGGATTTGAATCTCTTTACCAAAAGCCATTACTCGAGTAGCCAATTGTTTTAGTTCAAGTAAGAACTTTGGTACAATGATAACCAAATGATTTTAAGCAAATCATAAGTCATGAACGGATTTGATTTGTCTTTACCGTGTTGCTTTGCTTCTCGGACTAGCCAACTCTTAGATAAATTATAAATATTATCTTTGTGAGTCAATACCAATTATGGATTTTCCATCGCCTTTACCACAAGCCATAACCTTGGGCTAGCCAACTCTTCACTTTTTAGGTATGGTGAATAATACCATACAATTTTGGGCAAATTGCAAGCCATATAAACGGATTTGATATATCTTTACCAAGAGCCGTTTGCTCCTGGATTAGCCAATCCTTTAGTCTTACTGCACAAGGCGGATCGATAACCAAATGAGTAAGTGTAAAACACTTACTCCAAAAAAATTTTGGCCAAAACGGGGAATTGGGTAGATAATATATGAAATTCGTGAGAATTTCCACACTTAGAAATGAATATTGCCCTCAATATTCAAAGTACCGCGCATTATGCGAAACAAAGAACGTAAAGGGAAATATTACGCCATTATTTAGAAGATTTTTTTTTTTTTTTTTTTAAAGAATGAGAATATACAACGCTGGGAGACTTCCACACTTAGTGGGACACACGGTGAAAACCTATGTTTAGCTATGGTTTTTGATTAATGAGTCGCTAGCTTGACTCGACCCGAATTAATTGGTTCATGGGAAGCAAGTGGAAGATACAATCTCCATCGGACTTTCATTCAAGATGTTTGGATAAACATTGAAGCACGTGAAAGTTCCACAATCGATGAGATAAAGAGAGAGATAGACCCTACTCACGATGATAAATGAAAATGCCGGGTCAAAGATAGTGTCTTCATTCTCAAGGAGTGAAGAAGAGAGGAAGTCACCGAGTAGGTGAAGAAAAGAAGGAAGATCATGATAACAATCATAACTAGATCTTTCTTCGGGATTAAGTGCGCTTGCACTTATTTGGATTTTCTTGGTAGAGCTCTTGGTTTGGAAGGCATCTCGGTGGGAGGTTGGAAAATTTGTCATAACTATGCAAATTGAGATTCTCTCCCCGATCATGATTTTTGCCATCCACGCAATCATACTCCAACGAGATATGATATGAGAAAGTTCACCCGAACTCCTCATGAAGAGTATACGGAGCGGGACATGCGTACTGGGCTATAAATATGCACCTCGTCCATTATAGTCTCCGTGTCGACTCATCACTATCAAAGATTGGATTAACTCAATTTAGAGTAAATTCGAACCGAATCGAATAAGGGATTAGTGATAGTCGACAACCGTTGTGGAAACAACATGGTCAACATCCTCTTCTAAGTTGACGATCTCGAATGTGGAAGTAATGCATCAATAAATTCTATGTTTTAGAATATAAAGAATCGGCATCACTATAATCACCGCCAAAACGAGAAAGTCTCAACAAGATCATTTGAAAGAGGAGAAGACACATCACACTCATGGTCAAGAATTCCCTCGTGACTCACTGGGATCGGGATAAAGTTCTCAACATTAGATGATTCCGCTTCCGAATAGTCTTGAGATGCTTATCCCCATGGCAGAGAGTCTGGGATCAAAAATTTCAAAGAAATAAGATCATTGACCTCTTCCGAAGGAATTCACTTCTCTCAACCGGCGTGAGTGAAGGGAAGAGTCGGAAATGAAAGGCTCAAACGGAGTGGGATTGCCACTCTGAGCATCGACTTTATCGAAAACATATATAGCTCTTATGCTCTTCATATTCTCCTCGCCAACAATTCTCCCATACTCTTTCCTTCTTCAACGGGAGTGGGATTGCCACTTGAGTCGAGATTCCTCATCAAAATCATCATCGCCATCGTCATCATAATCGCATACTAGAGGTTTCAATATTGGGAACTTACTCTAGCCGCTTGTTCTTCAAAGATACGCTTTCTCGACGAGACTCTTCTTTAACCAATTCTTTCAAATCTTTGAGTATATCTAGACAATTTTCGAGAAGTTCTTGAGGAATTTGCAGAGGTTGTGTTTGAATCGTCTGCATCGTGGAGGTTGGTCATGATAAGAGTAGTCATAATTGTTACAAGGATTATGCTCATAGACAAGTGTTCCCCTGCTTGACACTCAAAACTCAAAGAGGACCTCCACAGACTCACAAGAATATGTCTCCACCTCATAGTGCGGGGGTTGGTTGAGGAAATTAGTTGTTTCATTGTAGGGATTTTGGTCATAGACAAACCCGCTTCCTGATTCACAATGCCACAACCGGCAATTTCCACCATTTTGAGGTCCCCACACCATTCACAACCAAATTGGTGAGGATGAGACATAGAAAGAATCAAATGGATGAGGGTAAAAGAAATGTAGAATCAAAAGATGTGAGAGGGTAAAGATGGATATTTTGGATTTTGAAAACATATTGCAAAAACAAAGAATGAAAATATTTTTGGGTTTGTTAACACTTCAGAAAAGTGTTAATGAACTTTTGGATTTTTAAGAACTTTACAAAAACTTTTACAAAAGATGGGATATGTGCAAGAATGGATCGAAAAGGCTAAACACACGCTAAAGCCTCCAGCAATGCGCTAAAATTTTGATCTGCAGAAACCGCAAGTCAAACAGACTTAAAACAATTTTAAACACAAATACAATGAAGATCGAGAATATAGGGATTCTGTCGTTATGTCCCACGGAGACTCAATGGTGTGCAAACACCGATTCAGACGATAGAATGATCACTAATGATAGCGATCGAAAAGGATTAGATTGAATATTACACTACTGAAAAAGATTATAAAATAAAGCGACTTAAATGCAAATTAAGAAAATTAAAAAGATAAAAGATATTAAATAAACGCTATCACTATTTTTAAAGTGTTGTTTTAGTGATAGATAAAACAAAAGAACTTAAATAAACTATTATAACTAAAACGTAAACTTAAACTATCTAAAAACGGTACTTAAAACGAAAACGAGTGTTATGTATAAAAATTACGCTGGAGCGCAAGACAAAACGTAAAATTTATGAAATAAAAGTCCTACAAGTGTAAAAACAGATTTTTTACAAAATATATGACAAAAGAAAATTTTAGGAAAAAGCCGGGTATTTTTTCGACTTTTAAATTATTTATTATGATTTAAAAACTACTTTAATCTAATTTAATTATTAAAAATACTAAATGATTTTAGAAAATCAAATTTTCACTAAAAATACTTTAACTAGAACCTGTTTCAAGAAAATAAAAAGTTGGGTACTACTTAACTAAATAAGCAACTAATAAGCTAATAAGCTAGCAAGCTTAAAACCGTAATGGTAGTTAAATATAAAGGGTGCAATATGTAACCCGAAAAGACCCTAGGCGCGCTTGGTTTGAGTGTGTGGTGTTGTGTCTGTGATGCTAGAGGTCCAAGGTTCGAACTGCTTGGCACCTTTTTGCAAACTATTTTTTTAAATTTTCTTTTGCAACTTTTTATAAGACTAAAATAAGAACTTTTGTGAAAAAACTTTTATAAAAACTTGAATAAGCGCTTTGCAACCGCTTATGTCCAACAGCCAGGAAAAGAAAAATGAGCACTTGTCTTAACAAAGTTTAAGCTATCATTAGTGAATAAGCAAATGAGACAAGCATCCATGAACTATGTTGCAACCGAAATAAGCTCGTGGAACAAAAGAAAAGGAGCACTAGAATTAAGGAATAAGCAGTTGATAACAAGCTATGCTAAGAGCAACTAAAGCTAAAAGGGATAATAATCTATTCTAAAAGGCTAAAAAAAACATACAATAAGCAAGAGATAAGCTAAAAACTAACTCACCTAATCTTTAGTTCCTAAAAAGCAACTGATGTAACTAAGATAAACAAAGGAAGATAGAAGGTAAACTGATAAGCTCAAAAGCAAACTAAGTCTGCTTGGCTGCTGTTTGGGACAGGGGACAAACAGCCAAAGGGGTTGATTTTAAGGGCTAGTTAAGCTATTCATAAGCTATATCTAAGAATTATAAAAAAAACACTAACCTATAGCTAACCTACTGAATAAGCTCAATACCAAATCTTAGAATCTAAGGTTAAGTAATAAGCAAAACAAAGATCAAACAAACAAGCCACTTAGGCTAAATAGGTCACGACCGCTTATGCTAAAAATGTGGTTTGGACAGATTTTGAGTGCAATTAAACTAAGCTAGAGCTAAACTAGGTGCAAAATAAACAAGGCTATGTCTAGGTGGGTATGTGAAGTTACAAGAAAACGATTTGGAAGAGGTTTGGACCAAAAATAAGTCATGGAGAGAAGTCAAACAAGAAAGTACACAATTGCTTTACGAAATGAAGTAAACAGACATGAGATTTTTTTTTTAGCCAAAACTTGTACACTCTTGTAATCTAAGCTAAATACAACTTTAAAAGCTTGTTTAAACCTTTAACCACTTTGACTTTGAGAGTCAAAGTGGGTAAAAAATGGGTTTTGACCTCAAATAAGCTTAAACCAAACACCACTTTAACAAGCTTATATAGAAACTTATCTTTGAAATCTGATGAAATGAAGTTGTGACTGAATCAAAACAAGTAAACTAACATTAAACTTAACCATTAAAACAGATTAACACTATGAATTGACCAAAACTAGATTTGACTCTCAAATTTGACCCGTTTGACTTATGTTGACTTTTTCACAATTTTTCTTAAAATTTAATTATAAGCTCATCAAAAGCTATAAGGAGCTTATGCGAGCTTGTATGAGCTTAACAATAAGCTACTAACACTTGTGAATAAGGATTTGAAACTGAAAATTGTAACAGTGACCAAGTAAACTTAGAACTTGAATAAAACTTGGATTGATACTTAACAACACTTCACAATGGTATTTTAACTTGAATGTAATACAAGGAACTGAAATTACAACATTTTTCTACTAAACTAAGACATTTAAGTAAAAAACGACATTAAAGAAAAAAAACAAAACTAGCTACCACCCTAAACCGCTTCACTCTTCTCCTTTTATATGCCAACCGCTTCTCCTCCTCGACTTTAGCATTTCCCACCAATAATAATAACCCTTGGATGACTTGAATGAATCATGGCCATAGATTGTATTTTGGCGCCAAATTCCTTTTAACAAATTGAGGGGTAGAGTGAATGGAGAAAGGATGCATTTAATGGCTTTTGAGTTGTGTTGAGGGGGGGACAAGGGATATAAAGGTGGATGGGGGATGAAAGGAGAGTGTTTCGAAGGGAAGCAACGAGAGCTGGAGACTTTAATAGCAAAAGGCGTTTGTTTGACCAAGCTTGAGTTGGTGTTATTAATAGAAGGGGGTCCAAAATGCTTTGTGACAGGGGGTCACAAATAAGCAAGGGTCCAAAAAGGTGTATTAAAGGTTTTAAATGATAAGGACCTAAAGTGTAAATTCTGAAAGTTAAGGGACCACATCTGCCATTATCTCAAAGTGGTTTCAAGGGACCAAAAGTGACAATCTTACAAAGTATTAGGACCAATCTTGCCATTTTCAAAATTCCAAGGACCATTTTTGACATTTTTAAAACTTGAGGGACCAAAGTTGTAATTTTGCAATTTTACATTTCAAAGGTTTGTTTTGACAACTTTTGAATCCTATGGACCTTAAATGACATTTTCTTTATTTTGATTTACTGTGGACCTGTTTTTGACAATTTTGAAACTGGGGATCAAACGCAATTTTGCAAATTTGATATGTTTTCATCCGATTTTGATATTTTGCATTTAAAACACATAAAATACTCGATTTGTGATATTTTGATCATTTTGAAGCATTTTTGAGTGTTTTCGATGATTTTCATAGCCTAGATAGTACAAAATGATGAGTATTTAGAGACTCATCAAACATCTTATCCTCAAGTACTCAGATTCTCGAGGGCTGCTTGCGATGTGCGCCTTGCAATATGTCCTCACCTCCACAATTGTAACATTTGATCGGCTTTGTCGACCCCGACTTCCATTCCTTCCTCTATTCTCGATTTGCAAGATAACCTCTACCACCCACCTCTTGCTTGTTCGCATCGTCGTTTGAACTGTTGCACCATAACCTTCCCATCTCGACAATGGCTTGATTGTGTGGATTGGAAGCGCTCCGAGATTGTTGTTGGTGTGTGGAAGAGCTAGTTGATTAATGAAGTTTCCACGTGTGCATCAAAGATCGCTTGTTTGAACATAGGATCGGAATGAGTTTGTGATTACCATTACCCACGGGTATGACTTGCGAGGCTTTGGTTGTGATTCGATGTTTGAGTAAGGCGCTGAGTCATTCAAGAGCTTGTCTCTCCCCGTTGGTTTTGAACCGATTAAGAATCTTTTTTCAAACATAGCATGTCTCTCATTCTCAAGGAGGAAGGCATAGAGTTGCTCATAGTTTGTATTCTTCAATCCTTTGAGTGAGCTTCACGTAGTGACAAACTTGTGCCATTCGGGATTCATGTTGTTCACAAATTTTGAGTTCACCGAATGTTAGGCATAGTCATTATGATGTTCCTCATATCATTAACAAGCTTGTGAATCTCACATAGTACTCATAAACACTCTCATCCGTTTCATCTTGAAGTGTTCAAATTCATCATAGAGTTGTGATTCTCTGCCTTCCATAGTTAATTCGTAACCCGAGAGAAGCATCTCGACATTATCCTATAACGCTTTGCTTCGTGTTGTGATTGATCGCCTTGTAGATATCTTTTGAAGACCTTAAGTACGATGTTGTAAGCCTTGATATCAAGATCGAATCTCTTTTCTCCTTATCATCGAGCTCATCATATGTCTTTGGTCCACAATTCCATAGATCATTGTTCCATCTTCACCAGATCAATTAAGTCTCTAGTCGTCTCAACCCGATATGGTCCTTCATCAATGGATTTGAGAATGTTGACTCATTCTCCTTTCCAAGACAAAGACAACTGATTCGCTGAGCCCACGAGTCGTAGTCGGCCTGGCAAGCACGGGTGGATTTAGTATCCGAACCACCGCTTGAACATCCTCGAACAGTGGAGATGATTGTAGGAGCATTGGTAGACATGATGACAAATTAAACGGGATTTTATAACTCTATGATTAAACCGAAATAGATTTTTTCACGGATTTTACTAAATCAAGAGAAAACCGATTCAAAGGATATTACCAAGTCGCTAGAAATCTTGAACCAAGTCGCTAACTACTAAGTCGCTATAATCCCAAGTCGCTAACACACAAATAAGTCGCTATATAACAACTCGCTAAGATACAAGTCGCTAGCAAAATTTTGATGACATTCGCTAAGATCCAAGTCGCTAAAATGTCAAGTCGCTAAATAGCAACTCGCTATGCACCAAATCGCTAACACCAAGTCGCTAACGAACAAAAGTACAAGTCGCTAACGTCCACCAAGTCGCCACCCGTAGTGGAGAATCCACAAAGTGTATTCGTTGTCGGCTTGTCTCACTAGACAAGTCGCTAACCCTAACTCGCTCGACTTTCAACTACAACTCGCTACCAAATTGTAAAGCAAGTCGCTACCAAGAAAACTTTTCCGTGGCTCAAGTCGCTAGCATGAAAACACATAAACACCACTTTTCAATCCAAAACAACCCAACCACTATGATTCAAACCTTCTAAATCAAAACCTAAACACTTGAGATGATTCTAAACACAAAAGTACTACAAAAATCCAAACTTTAACACTAGAAATCAACCAATGATGCAAAACCACTAAACTTTTTCAAACTCAAAACTACCTAAAACCACTAGAAATCCAAAGATATGTAAGATATGATCTAACCATGGCTCTTGATACCAATTGTAGGCTATTGGATTTCACATACACATCAAACCATAACACAAGCGGGCGATAAAGGTAGTTCTGAGAGAGAAAGTTAGAGGTTTAGGGAACTTGAAGAGAGAAAGAAAAGATCTTATTATGAGTTACAACTCTCTACCTTGGAAGGTAGAGAGTATTTATAGTCTTACAATAAACGCCACACAACGGGTCGCGGATCGCATACGTTGGGTAAAGACCCGTTAGTCCTCCACGGTGTTACGTAACTAAATACTACTTAACTTAAAAGAACTACGACTACGAGCTTTCTAACGATTACATATACTTGAGGTGACCGACTCTTTAATACCGGAATTTCTAATTCCTAACAAAGGCAACAAAGTTCCCCGAACGACATCTCGCACAAAGAAGCAAATAAGATAAATATCGAAAGATAAGTTTTATTTCTTATTATAATAAAAAGTACATACTTTCTCCATCACAAATAATCTCAGTACAAAGGAGACCCTCCCATCTTTCAAGAATGCCACCATGAACAAGATTGGGTCATGGAATGTTTGTAATCACCGGATGACAGCCAAACGATACAAAGGGTTTCTTCTCACAAAGATAGGCAATGGATCATTGAATCTTTCTCGTCATATTGAAAGTCCGGGTTTAACAATGCAGTATCTCGGAGGGATAATGGTATTTTGGATATAAAAGAATTTGCCTTTCCGCCCCTTATGTTCGTAAAAGGTCTATCTATCGAATGGTCATGTCCTTTCACCCTTTTGGCTAAGGTCAACCAATCTCCTCCCGGTATAGATTCGAAAACCCTAAGCAGGTCAAGGATGGTTCAAACCCATAAGCATTGCACATAACAATGTATGTCGTAAGCTTGGCTAGGCCAAAAGGGTTGAACCTAGAAATGTGTACCTCATAATACCGGAGGAATTCTAAGATCAAAGGATGCAAAGGTATCCTAAGGTTGGAAGTGTGAAAGCATGGGTATACATGCCTACATAATTTTCGGGCATCAAATATCCCTTGATTTTTACTCGGTAGTATGATTTTATGTTCCTTTGAATGGGTAATTGAGGAACGCTTTAAGCTCCTCCCTCGTTAGTGTGCAACCTTGTTGTTTTATCACAAATTTTTATTGGTAGACATGGCCTTCTAAAGAACACAATAATGTACTTGAAATACAGAGAAGGAGCACTTTACCTTGTTTGATCAAGGCTTGATCGGAAGAGGTTTTAGTAGGTGAAAAACTTGGCGGTTAAAGTTATGTTAGGTTTTTGTTTTTCAAATTTATATACGCTACATATAATAAATCTTGGCCTCACGATGTCACAATTATCTCCTTATCGGGATTTCAAAACTAGTTTAAATTTTGAAAGGACGCTACTTTTACCGAGGATAAGTGGGTGGTTAGAATAATTGTTGGCATTAATTACGGTCAACAGATGAAAGACTTTTCATCTTCGCTCGCTTTTGTGACGAAGAGGTAGTTTTGTCTCTGTTTCGAGTCGTAAGCAATATTTCTTGTTCAGATATATCACTTTCGACCTGGAGGCTTGATGACGCATCCTCCGATCGTGTCGAGGACCCCTTCGACCTCACCGAAATTACATTACTAAGACCCAAGTCTTTCTTCATAAGTCATTGGTGGCGTAAACCATTCATCATTGACATGGTTACTGTTGGGAATCCACACCAAGGCCTATGCCCTTCGGTGTCTTCCCTGAAGATGCCAAGACAAATAAGAACCTTGACTTGGTCTTCCCCACGCTCCCACTATGTCCTTAGCTTCCCGCCAAGTCCGAGATAGTGGGATGAAGCCCTAGCGGTTACACAAATCAGGACGCCCATGATCTCCTAAACGTGTGCTAACACTCTCGCTATTTTCATCACCTATAAATAGGTTGGACGAAGTCATTTCAATGGTATGTTCACTCAAACACAGATTTCACATACATCATATTATTTACAACTCATATCACATACTTACTCAGTCGGAGGTGGTTCATGTGGCCCAACCCCGCAATCACTTAACGGTGTCTACTATTTCTTTGCATTGACTACAAGTTTGGCGCAAGCATATCACCTCATACCCTTCGATCACCATCAAGGCCCGGTCGTAATTATTATACAATCACAAACCGACCTTGATCTCTCGATACCAATGTTAGATCGAATATATGGGTGATTTGGTGAATCTGGGAGGTCTTGGAAGATGGAAGAACATCTTCATCATGTTAGTGAGAAAGTATGAAGAGAATGGAGAAACTAGTGTGTTTTATTTATGAAAGATGAAAGCTTACACTATCGAGACTCACCCTCCATGGAAGTATGGAGGGTATATAGCCTACCACATACATAACTATTACACTATGACATAACTAGTCCATGTGTTTGGGTAAATAAGATAGATTATGTAATCCCGTAAATGTCGCTCCATTTCCGTGTTAGGAGCGATTCAACCAAAGGTTCAAGTAGAAAGGTTCGAGAATCACGCTTTCGTCAAAGACAAATATTTGAAGATCATTGAAGACCCCCAAATTCTCATATTGTTCATCTCAAGTAGTGGGATGCTATGTTTAGTTATAAAAAATGATGAAGTGATTTGAATATATATATATATATATATATATATATATATATATATATATATATATATATATATATATATATATTGTGGCAAACCCGTTCGATGAACGGCATGACTCGTGGTTTTTATTTTTAGGATTTAGTTGAACAAATATATACTAAAAAGTAATTAAAAGTTAAATGAAACTGTTAAGAACTATAATTGATGTTACCATAATCTATAAAACGGCTAAAAGGTAAGTACTTTGACTTGTGGTTTTTATTTTTAGGATTTAATAGAACAAATATTGTTAGGACCGAATACTATAAGATTTATGTGGTTTGGAGGTCGGGTTGGTAGAAGAAGATGAAGATCTTCATCTTCTTTAGCGAGAGAAACTAGAGAGAGGAGAGAGAAGATAGATAACTTTTATTGATAAACATAAAACACACTAACCAAATGTTTCACCTCACCCCTCATGGAGAAAGTCATGAGGGGTATTTATAGGCTCTATCTTTGCCACTTACACGATACTAGTCCCTAAGGGCAAAGTATACTATGCATCTAGTCCAATTCACGCAAGGACGTTATCTTTAGAAAAGCGAGGCTAACAATCTCCTCCAAGATAGCGTCACACGTGAATGGTTACAATGAGACCTATAAATACAAAACAAAGTAAATTACAATAGTAAAGAACAATGTTGACTTTCTTGAAGTGCAGTAGTCTCAGAGTCTAGATACCGAGGCAAACTTGAAGTTCTCCTCCGATGACCCTCGCAAATGATCTTCTTGTAGCTTTGAACTTCAACCGTAATGGTCTAGTTAGGTTATTACTCCTCCTAACTAGTGAGCCTTTTTCTTTTTCTCGCTCCCTCCCGAACCGACAACACTCTTCCAACACGCCTTTATTCTTCGACACGCAATGGAGAAAGTAAACTCTGAAGCACAATGGTTGTCGCTCGGGAACATCATAACATAACTCACTTAGTAATCGCATCCAAGTTGGTAAAACCCGATGTACACCACACTACTTCTTCATCTTAAGCAAAATCCTTCGTAATCCAATCACGGAAGATGAAATACCAACTTCTCCCTCCCGATGGTTGCGAGCTATCTAATCATCATAATGTTGCGTACATGCCAGATTACCTTCTTGATGCAATTTTCAAACATCATAGCTTGATCAAATTTCCGAGAATATGTCGATAAATACTCAATAAACGCCTCTCAAACCAACCTTAAACGAACCTCCTTTGAATTCAATTCCGCTAAATGTAATGACCACATATGGAGATAGCCCTGCATCGACTAACTTGAAAAGGAAGTAAGCATCCCAACTTGCGACTTGTCGCTTGTTCTAAATTTTGAACAATCCACAACTTCGCGATGACATCGAGCACAACAACGTAACTCCTTAAAGTGATGGTTACACACCGCGAGCACTACAACGTAACTCCTTACCGCTTATAACTAGATTTTCAAATTTCATAATGTGCTCAACAAGTTATCTTGAGACATGCATCCAACCAACCATCGCCTCAAAGATAAAGAAGTCCACCCGTGAAATGTCACTCAATTCCGCATCAATAATACCGCACAAAAACTGCGTGATCAATTTTTTCAAATTACCGCTTAAGCCGTGAATATTGTATCCTCCGTGAAAATTTAATATACCAAAAAATATACCATTTTTATTTCCATGTTTATAGCTTATATTCGGATAGAGTTGATAATGTTTTCAATGGTCAAACGACATCGACCGGCCCATTGTAGTGATACTACTATCATGGTATAACCCCATCACCCATTAACGAATTTAACTCCACGCCCACAACATCACAGAGCCCGATCCAAAAAATTGAACAACCGGTTATAAAATCACCCACCACTTAACCTAAACCTAAAATCATATTCGAATATTACGCCTCTTTCTTCTCGATTCTCTCACCTAACTTACAACACATATCCATCTCAATCACAACTAATTAACATCCAAACTCGTAACATATTGCCAAACGGTACGAGCACACCCTCTAATCTCATCACCATTAAACCATCCGAGCAAAGACACAAGAACGGCTTCCTGCACCTATGATGGTCTCTCTGTAGGTATTGATTAGTTGTTATTGTATTGCGGTAGTAATTGGTCATCAACGAACCAAAGAATGAGAGTAACATACTTGTTATTCCTCGCTCTTTATATTCGAAAAGAAATGTTACCCATTTCAAAGATCGATGATGATACTTTTTCGTGTTAATGATCTTAAAGATCTATGGCTATGTTACTTCACGAAAAAAGAATCTGAGATTAGTTGATGTTATTCATATAGTTTGAGTCATGGAAGGTTAGGAGATGAGATAGATGTATAGTAGTTGTATTCGATGGTGTTGAGATTTGATTTAAGATTTGGTTGTTTGATGAACGAGGCTAATGTAACAGCCGTGTTTAATTTTTCTTGGACCATGTCTTGATTGATGATGTTGACTGAGGTCGAGATGAGTTTTGGTAAATGGTATTTGTCTTGTGGTCAAGGTCTAGTCTACGCGTAACTTTTTCCTTTTTCTCTTATGCGTAAGCCTACGGGTAAAGTCATGCTTATGCGTAAGAAAACGCGTAACCATATGCGAGGTCATTTCTTGCGTAAGCCAAGGCTTGCCGTAAAGACCTTACGCCGTAACTTTTTCTCTACGCTGTAACTCACACACCCACGCCGCAACTCCACCGAGATTCTTCTACGCGTAAGTTTAGGGTTTGACCTTCGACCACTTTTTCCGACGAAGTCGATCGAAAATCCGACCATCTTCATAAAATACCCGAAAAGTATAAAACCGCTCGCTGTTGACCGTCAACCATGGGAAGAGGAAGGTTCGACCACTTTGTTTCACGTAAATATTGGTACAAAAAGTATAAAAGTTACCCGCTTGATAAGATATACCCAAGATGATATTGACATGAAGAAAGATAAGGACTTTTGACCAAGATATACCAAAACATGTTAAAATCATATCCCACAAGATACTGGAAAAAATTTCCGACCACAAAAAGATACCAAAAACAAGTTAAAACATGTGTTAAACCAACATAAATCAACAACAACAACCTTGGCTCATATACCAATTGTTAGGACCGAATACTATAAGATTTATGTGGTTTGAGGTCGGAGTTGGTGGAAGGAAGATGAAGATCTTCATCTTCTTTAGTGAGAGAAACTAGAGAGAGAGGAGAAGATAAGGATAACTTTATTGATAAACACAAAACACACTAACCAAATGTCATTCCCACCCCCGCTGAGAGTCATGAGGTATTTATAGGCTCTATCTTTGCCACTTACACGATACTAGTCCCTAGGGCAAAGTATACTACGATCTAGTCCAATTCACGAAGTGGACGTTATCTTTAAAAAAAGGCTAATAACAATATTATCATCGTCTCAAATATCTGTCTCTTTCGACTTTTCGTCTTTATTTTTCAACTTTGATATTAAATATTTTTGGTTGTGTTATATAATATTGGATGCAAAATATGAATGGATTGGTTTTAAATGTTTTTCATCGATATAATTTTCATCAAATATTATATAACACATAAAAATATTAAAATCAAAATGGAAATTAAGACTTTAAAAATCAAACGAGACAATTATTTTGGGACGGATGAAGTATATACTAAAAAGTAACTAAAAGTTAAATAAACGGTAAGATATATAATCGATGCTACTATAATCCAAAAAGCAGCTAAAACATTATCATTTAATATGCTTGTAATCTTTGTCACCCATCACCTTTAATTTTTAGCTCATTGAATCCTTGCAATTTACATTGTGTTTGTTGTATATGGGTATTTTTTTCACTGATATGGGTTGTTTTTAATAGTTATAATGTCACAGACGTGCTTTTTTTTAATTTTAATAATATATTTTATCTATTAAGAAACAAATAGCTTATGTATATGATATTTTCATAGACATGGTCATCTTTATGTATAAAGTTTAGCTTCCAGATATTGTGTTTGTATATCGATAATTATTGTTTTATAATTATGTTATCTTTGTGTATATAGGAGAATAGCTTAATCTTAGCGTGTCATAAATGGTTTACATGATGGATTAGAAATATTATTTCTATTAATCTTAACGTGTCATAAATGGTTTACTTGATCGATTAGAAATAAGAAATATTTTTCCGTGATGGATTAGAAATAAGAAATCTTTTTCTTACGGATAGTTAATATGGGTCATCAAGAGAGTTTTTTTTTTTTTTTTTTTTTCATATTATACAACGGCGTATTAGCCGACCATATATCATTGAATGCCTGAAATTTCACCTATATACATCTAAACTGCCCATAAAGTAAACAACACGTTATACACTTTCAGTTAAATTACAAAACACCGCATATTACATCTAAATTAAGAATGAGCTAAAACAACTTAAAGCGCTATCATTGAAAAAAAAAATACTATTGTATCAAAAAGGTTATTAGGTGTGAATAAAATTTTAATTGGACACTCTGAATTATCAAAAAAGTTATTGTATGTATTCCATTTTTTGAACTTTCATATAAATAAATAGCTTTGAACTTTCATATTTTACTAAGTTTTCAAAGTGTAATCGAATCCATAATAGAGTAGAGTATAACTTCCTCTGTACATGCCAATATAAACCGACGCAGAAGATAAATGTATTGGCAAACATAAGCCACACACAAAATTACAAACATATTGCATCTTTAATTGCACAAAAAACATAGATAATATATTAACATATATGCGCAAGTATTTACCTTCCCAAAGTCATCTTTTATTAATATTTTACCAATGTATGATCGACAACCCCAATACGAATGTAAGGAACGATCCTAACACCAAGTTCTTTGCAAAAGTGAATATAAGATCATCGTCAAACACGTTCTAGTTTAGGTCGTATTAGGATTCTAATTGTAATTGTAATACAATATAAACTCGTTTGTACTGACAAGTCTGGATGGTTTTACTAATTAGGAAAAATCATAATTAATTTACTAACTACTAAGTAGAGAATCAATTTTAAACAGATCCAAAAAGACCTAAGTCTAACCGAGTGATATTTACAACGTACACCTAGCAAAACTTAGTGAAAATATCAGGAAGAAATGTAAATATGTATCATTTGATATATATCACTGATATATGATAACACTTGAGCTAGTGTCAATAACCTAATCATTAGTTTACACCTTTTGGAGCCATCACCAGCGCCATAATTAAACACAAAAGTGTCCCTCTGATCCACCTGTGGAACCGTCACCAATTACTGGCCTAAGTAATGGATGGTCCTTGCACACACTTCCCAAACTTTTGAAAGAAGGAAAGTTTAATAAAATGAGGTTGTTAGTGTGGTGGTTAAGGGGTATTGCTTTAACCATATTTTATATTTAAAATTCTTTCATTAACACATGCTTGTATGAGTTTGAGCTGAAACACTTTGTCCAAACTTTTTGATATTTATACTAACAATTAATATGTCAGATCTCATTGCCAAAAATTATGTTAATTAAACCATCATCTAATGTTTAGAATAACTTTGAACTAAGATAGTGAAATGAATATGATACCTCTCATTGAAATAATTCTCCTCTTCCCTCTCCAAGGCTTGTTCGTCTACACGTCTTCTATCTCTCAAGTGACCCACACCATTTGGTTTGTTGCCTCCTGGACTGCAAGACTCACCTTGTATAACAACAAATATCAAATGCATAAGCGTATCCACAGTTTAGATGAGCATAAAGAAAAGAACCTGATCATATCTAACTTTGAGAGACCAATGGAAGCTAAACTGTCAAATTTCACAAACTAACCGGACGAGGTTTAACTAAATCTTTTAGTAATACCTTCAAAGTTTCCTACATGAAATCCATTGCGTTGTCAGGTCAAGTGCCAAAAAACATAAAACATAGAATAAGACAATCAAGAACTATAAATTCCGGGCACATAAATAAAATACTTAATACGGACTTAATTAGGTTAGGTAGCACAAACACAATACCACACCGTTGGATAAAGGCAAACTATGAAACTGTAACAACATTACTTCAAGTCCTGACTGCCACATGTCCATACTTCGTCCTCATTTTCTAGTTGAAAGCCCTATTGAAACCAATCCCAACTATGACAATAACCTAGATAAGTCTACCCATTTAGGCTTGAGCCTGGGTCTTTGGAAATATAAGATTCAACTCCATGTATATGTTGTATTATAGTCACCTGTTACACGAATTGTATAATATATAAAAGGCGTACATCATTCCCCAAAAAGTAGGTGCATTAATTGCAATGTTTAGCAAATGGCGAAAATAAATTTCGAGGTTTAAGTGTAGTTGCAAGCTAAGTCCTTTGTAAGTTTAGGAAAATGGCAAAATAGTCCACGAGGTTTAAGTATGGCAAAAATAGTCCCCAGAGGTTTACGTGTCGATTTGCAAGCTAAGTCCTTTGTAAGTTTGGCAAAATGGCAAAATAGTCCCCGAGGTTTAAGTGTAAATCAAGCTAAGTCCTTTGTAAGTTTCCTAACACTTCCCATGAACCTGTGAGATCACCCGCTTCGTTACAATCAAATGCAAAACTAAATACATGAGAAGCAGGTTATACATGTAAGCGTATTTTGATTCATATTTGTGAAAACAAAATTAAGTGAAATGGACACATCCTTTGATCCGTGTTCATGTGGAGATCTCGCTATGAGGTGACAAATGAAATGCATCTCCATAAAGTGATCAAGATCACCCTTTGGGGTTTCTAGTGACTTTGTTATTGAGAGAATTTGCTAACTTTTGATTGTTGGTGGTGGGACTTTAGTCGAGCGGCGTTTTGACAATTGAAGAAATTAAGCGATTGTGAAGGGAGGTTTTGGACCATGTTGTGTCTCAAGTCAACAAATAGAATATCTAAAAGCTAGCGGGATAATAACATACATACCTTAACCGCTCAGCAGTTACGGAAAACACTTTGAGATCTTCACGTAAAACAACATCCTTATTGTCTTTGTACATGTCGTGAGACATTTTTTAGTCTCTGTATTATTCTTCTTATTACCCTCCTCCTTAGCTTCATCAGACTCGAATCGGATTCGCATAAGCCTTTGGTTCACTCTCTTTCTGGTCTCCAATTCCATTGAATCGGTTTCGCATCACCGGACTTGACCCAGTAAAATCGGATGTTTTATTGACAATATTCAAACTGTTAATGCTCATAGTAGGGACGCATCCGATGTCGGTCACAAAGAAAAGGGAAAACACAACATTGATATGGTTCAAATTCTCCAAATTAAATACACAAAACTACTAAATTAATTAAGCTTACAACGTCATATTCCTAAGCAAATATACTTGTAACTCCTGTCTGCTTTGATGACTCTATCGCTCGTCCTGTTGTACATAGGCCTGTAATTATTTTCTGCATCACGCATCGTAACAATGGTTAGAAAGAGGGAGCAAAAGACCTTAATTAAAATTGACTTTTGTGCGTTGCATACAGTAATCTCAAATCAATTTTGACCCATTATCCTACTCACCTATTTTGAACCTCTTTTCAAGCCTCATAAAAGCGGTCTCTTAAAAAATAGCCCTTTGTTTGGTACATCTCACCCTGGATTTTAGGCAGCGTTCTTCATATGGTTCAAATAACTTACAAGTCGAGGATAATAAAAACTACCTTTGGAAGATGGGACAATTGGCATTAAACACGGAGCATGCAAATTCTACCACTTTCTACCTAGATTCGGGTTCATGGTTTAAGAATTGATTGCAAGGGAATGCTAAGATCTCATGACTGTTGATAGTAAATGAGCCATCCGCCCAATACTCATGCTTGTAAATTGTAATAGAACAATCATATAAAACGTTTGAGAGATTAATGAAGAAGCACAATGGTGTACAATCAAACCTTATGTAATGTAAAGTAAATAAAAGTCGAAATTGAATGACCCATTAAACCTTCATTAGTATGATCACGAAATTCTTAAATTCCATGCCAATAAAGGTTTCAAGTCTTTGTAAACAGATCTGTATCAACAACCGGTTCCATTTGCATACGTGATACGCTTGGCCGTCATCGTACATCAAGCATAGTGTCACCGAGATTGTGTCTTGTTGTCTTTTATCACTTTGAGGTAGCCACATAGCTAATGTGCCAACCGATGCATTAGTATTAATTGAAACAATCACAAAACTATAAAGCAAGTATGCATTAACAATTTGTCACACAATGAGTTCATTTACGGCGTAGGTAAAGCATAAGCACGTAAAGCCTCACGTTAGATAAGTCTTACTCATGGATTTTGACAAACGCCTAAACATAGTTATTCATGGAATTTTTCATTCGCCTTAAAAAGCTGAAAATCATTTGAAATTGCAAATTGGTTAATATGTATAGTCTTCATAGCAATTGATAAAGCGGTGTTTGGAAAAAGAATGGTCAGATGTAGCAAAAAATACTACCACTTACACAAAGCCATTAAACCAGCAATAGCAAGCACATTCAAAAATTATGGCAGGATTATGTTGAAGAATTAAAGTAAATCCGAAAATCATGACTGTATCAAAGGCTATGTGGAAATTCGTACATTAACAAGTCTATCAGTTTATGGGCTCTAATGTATTGGTACATAACTCAAGGCTATATTTTAGAAACCTCACAAGTAAATGGATCAACATCTATTAAAAATAAATGCATAATATGGTACACAAAATAGCCAACCTGCTCAAGAAGGCTTCCTTCCGATGTGACGTTAATCAACTTTCTATTCAAGTTCAAGTTGAGTACATTTTTTAATAACCTCATAAGCATATAATACTGTTGTTACAAAGATAACTCTTGGTTCCCTTGCAATTCCTCCTCGAGACAAAAGTACAAAAGCCTTGTCCTCTCGTGTATATGGTTCCACTTAGATACATTAATTAAACTTAATATATGTAAAATAATTAGGGAGAGAACTATGTAAGTCTTAATATTAAAAGTATAAATACCTTTACAATTGCTGCGAGATATGGATAACCATTCTTTATTTTCGTGGATCAACCAAGAGATTTTCCACTTTTCAATTAACCGCCACAATTCTAATCGGATCGGGATACACATGTACCCAAAAGAAATGTTAACATCTTTAGATCATGTTTCGTAGTTCCTATCAAGTTTTCGTCATTTGATTAGACATGTTTTATTCATCATTGCGAATTGAATACTTATTATAAACTTAATTGTGAAAACAAAATCTAACCAAATGTTGCTTATTAAGCAATAAACAAAGACTTCTGAAAGAACCAATTGCAAACTTCAACTTTTTGTGTTTGAAGAGTTCTCTTTTGTTTGTCAGATTTGCCTAACTAAGAACTTAAAGAATCCACATTCTTGCTCGACCACGTAAATGGTACCAAACTATATAAAATCACAGATACTTACTGAATACGTGGGAAGATTCTCAACGTAGCTAATAAGCATCTTAAGTTTACTAACACTAAAACATTCAAGTCCATCATGCATCTCAGCACACATATCATCACTTATCTTTGTAGTAAATGATCAAGCAAATACCCATGCCAACTGAACATATTTACATTCAAACTTAAAAAAAAAAAAAAAAAAAAAAAAAAAAAAAAAAACCCAGAGAATACTTTGCAAGAATTTACTACGCCACTTTACTATATATGGGTATTTGTGCGGCATTATAGTGGTATGTTTTAAGCCGACGGCGCCAACATCGAAGAATAACAACAGTTAGAAAAAAGAAAAAAATATGCTTGTTTATAAAGTTACTCATTGGCCTGGTAATACATTGTATAGGATAAGTATTTCAACTTACCATTGACAAAAACAACAAGAGGTAGATCTTGCATTAAAGTTGAGGCGCGTCAAAAATCTATTTAATAATTATGATCTTTTAAATAGTCTTATCTTAAAAATTATTTAGATCTTTGCGATAAAATAATTAGTTACTTAAGAAGTTTAAAATGGTGTGGTACCGATCTATGGAAATACCCAATTGTTTCCCTATGTCATCCGACCATCACTTGAGAAGGCATAAATATCGGTTGATTCAAACGGAGTTAACCATAACTTATGGTAGTCAGAGAAAGACAAGAGTAAAAATCTAATGGCTTGGGATCAAATGGATTTAACCATGAATAATAGACTAAAATGTAGGAATGAAGAAAAGTATTCGGTTCCATCTCAAAGCTTGATCAACAAAGAAACAATCAAGTGTTGGTCTTCCAAGCAATTGGGCATTGATCCATCCGGAAGAACCAACTTCTTTAAAATTAAAGTTATGGCTGCACACGCTTGTCGCTAAATAAAAGGAAGCTCATATTAGATCATGTTTAAGTAGTATCCACCTTCGCTAATTAAAGTTATTTCGCCACGCTTGTCGAAGAACCAACTCGCCTTTCAACTACATACATCATGATTTTCTAAACTTCCTTCGTGAAGAAAAGGAAATCGGTGTGTCCTACTACATGATTATACATATAAAAATAGGCCTTACATACCTTGATTGAAGGTGCGTTAAGATCGATCCTTAAAGTTGGGTTTATAAGCCATAAAATGCTCTTGTCGTGTTGTACTTAGATGAGATTCAACCATTCGATCTTGATATATCTATCTTTTGTCTACATACTTGAACAAAATCATTTACTATTCTACTCAGTATAGTAATATATAGAGCAGAAATATAAAATTAATATACTAATAATAAAAGCAAACATTTTATGTAGTGAAGCACACTATAGTGATGGGATGAAGAGTGGTTGTTGCAATGATTGAATAGAATCATCATTGAAGGCATGAAGCGTGGGTTGAGCAAGAAGTTGAGCAAAGCAGAGTATGAAGACTTGCCTCCATCACCACTTATCATCCATGAAATTGAACCATGCATAAGTGATATTTTTCACTAAGATGATCATACGTAAAATACTTTTTGCTCCTTGACCTAAAAGAAAGATGAAACAAAACAGAAAGATGCATGTATAATACTTACTTGTCGTTCTTCTTCTTCCTTCTGATTTTGTAGATCCCGATAATGGAAACGGATACTATATCAACAATTGGATTTGTGTTGTACTGAAACTGAATGCTGTAAGATATATTATCGATAATATCATATTCATAATCAATTATAATATACCTTTGGTGATTGTCCATAATGTGACTTCACATGCCTCTACTTCCAGTTGCCACCATTCACTTATCTGGATGATGAACGAAATCAAGGTTTCGAGAAAACACATACATTAACATCAAGTAATATTAATGTTGTCAATGATCAATGTTAAAAGAAGACAATACTTATCAAAGTGCACGTAGAAATTAGTTCCAATATTATCTCCAATACTTTTATGCATCGTTTTTTCTTCATTATATTGTATTTTAGGGTTTGTGTGATATATATCATGTGTTGATGGATCTTATGTATGTTTGGGTTATAGAAAAGATAATTATTTAATTATAAATATAGTTAAAGAATAGATATCTCTTATAGAATTTTGGAGATAAATCCATTACTATTTTAACTTATCCCCGTGATTTAAGGTTTCGTAGATTTATAGATTTGGTTTTGCAAGATATAATCTAAAAATGTGTTGGTCTAGTGGTAATCTCGTGTGTTAATGTACAAACAACCCAAGTTCAAATCTCATTGACATTTTTTTATTAATTTCAAATTTTAGGAATTTTAGTTGTTTAAAACTTGCTTAGTTGGCTTAAATTGTGATGAGATGTATTTATGACGTGGCATTATGGGATGCCAAGTGGCATTATATGTGGCATGCCTCTCTTATATATAATGTATACATACATACATATATATATATATATATATATATATATATATATATATATATATATATATATATATATATATATATATATATATATATATATATATATATATATATATATATATATATATATATATATATATATATATATATATATATACTAGTGGCAAACCCCGATGGACGGGTATGACTTGTGATTTTTATTTTTAGGTTTTAGTAGAAAAAATATATAAAAGTAATTAAAAGTTATGAATAATATATCGATTGTTATGCGTTTGAAGTTAAGAATTGGCCGTATACATAGTGTAAAATTAGATCAATATGCGTTTTAAAAACCTTATCTACATAATTTACTTTCCTAAATTTACAAAATCTCTACATTATATATAAAACGGGAAAAAGGAAATATGTGTTTTTATAATTTACTTTCCTAAACTTACAAAATCTCTACATAACAATCGATACGCGTTTTTTTATTATTCTATAAGTTAGTTTTTTATTAATTTTTATCTACATAATTTACTTTCCTAAATATAAAAAATCTCTACTTAGATATGAGTTTTTATGCATTTTTTATTTTTCTGTAAGTTAGTTTTATTAATTTTTATCCACATAATTTACTTTCCTGAATTTACAAAATCTCTACATAAATATGTGTATAAGTTAGTTTTTTTTTTATTATTAATTTTTATATGTGGCATATAATTTACTTTCCTAAATTTACAAAATCTCTACATAAATATGTGTATATAAATGACATGGAATAAATGATGACTTGGCTTTATGGTGACATTATGATAGGCGAATTATATGATGCCTCTATATATATATATATATATATATATATATATATATATATATATATATATATATATATATATATATATATATATATATATATATATATATGTGTGTGTGTGTGTGTGTGTGTGTGTGTGTGTGTGTGTGATAGTGTGTGTGTCACGCTCTGATAAATGCTTGCCGCCAAACACGGCCATATTGTTTAATTAACTTTTTTAAGTGGCTTAGCCATATATAATTCGCTGAGTTTATAATTGTAGCTCATTGAATTCAATAGTTTATCAAGTCTTTGAAAGCCTTAGTATGAGAAATATCTAAGAGCTTAAAAGTATTCATCATAAACCAAGCAAGATTAAGCATGTTTGAAAGAGTTCAACCTAAACGTCCAGTTCTATTATTGACTAAGGTTGTGTTTGTTTAAGCTTGTAAGTGGGCTCATGAGCTTATTTGAGTTCGACTTATGTTATATAGGCCCTAATTTTCCAGTTATTTTGAGACTTATGGGCTTATATAAGTTTATCGATAAACTTATGTAAGCTTAAGTCTCAAAATAAGCCGAGAATTAGGCTTATGAAATATAAGTTGAAACACAAATAAGCTTAAAAACATATAAGCTTAAACCAACACCCCTAAAGGTGAGGTCGGCATTTTACACCTCAGCAAAGACTATGGCCTGTTTGGCTAAGCTTATGAGTTGGGCTTAAGCTTATGTTATATAAGCACTTTATGGCTTATATATCACGAGCTAATAAGCCATTGCTAAGTTTGGTTTAGCTTATCATAGCTAATATGCTAAAATGACTAAAAAATACATAGACATTAAATGGTGTAGTTATTAAATAAGGTAATGAAAGTCATTTTGTTATATAAGCTCAACTCCACTTAAAAAGACACTTTTGTGGCTTATCAAAAACCCTTATAAAGCTCAAATGCCCACTCATATAAGCTTAACCAAACACTTAGTTTGGGCTTATATGACACATATAAGCTAATAAGCTCATAAGCCCATCATAGTAGCTTAGCCAAACACCCCATGGGTATGTTTGGCATGGAGCTCTTGAGCGGTGAGCAATGAGTATTTTGGTTTTAGTAGTCGCTTGTGAGTGAGTTTGATATTTTTAAAATATTGCTCATTTTTTCAATGTTTATTTAATAAGCTGTGAGTGGTAAGCTGTGGCTATTGCTCATTGCTACTTTTAACAAACACAGCTCTATGGTTGTGTTTAGCTAAGAGGCATATGAGGCTTAAATTTTAAAAGCCGTCCTATAAGCCTCGTTTAGCGTACCAAATTACTTAATTACCTACAAAAATATCTAATATATACATATGTTAATTATATACATATGTTAATTTAATTACGTCTTTTTAGTAATTTTTACAATAATTTTCCCCGACTTAAACTGAATTGTCAATGCCATCTGCTACAGCGGATGCCATATCATTGCAACAACAACATTCGCCAAGCCATAAACATCAACAAAATAGTAATAAAAAAACAATAATAAGCATAAACGAGCGAAGATGCATTAAATGGCGGAGCTAGAAAAATATTCGTGGGAGGGCCGAAACAAATTTTTTTCGAGAAATACATTAAATGAGAGGGCCGAAATAAACTTTTTTTCTGGAAATACACACGAAATCGCGAAAAAAATACACTAACGGGCTTGAGTTTAGGGGCGGGACCTTCCCGGTCCCTTAATAGCTCCGCCTTATTGCATTTCCACAACAATCAACAAATTGTTGCATAAGAGCAGTTACAACACTAACGCCCTAACGACGTTTTTACGCAAATTAACGGCGTTATGCCGTTATCACCCTTGGACCTCCGGCGTTATTGCAGCGTTAATCCCTCCCCGTTAACCCCTTAACGCCCGTTATTTGGGTTTTTTCTTTTTTCTTTTTTTTTTCTTTTCTTTTTTCATTTATGCCCCTAAATGAGGCGTTGTTTTGTAAATTGTTGGGAATGTTATTGATGTTATTGTTGTGGGTGTTTTGGGGATGTTAATGTTAAATGTTAAAGTCGATGCGTGCTACGACGTGCAGTATTATTGGTGTTATTGGTGTTATAATGTTATTGTTGTAAGTGCTCTAACATCATCATAATGGTCAACATTGGTCATATATATATGTTCTACAATTTCATATCTTGTCTAACATTTACTAAATTACCAAAGGATACACTACACACCTACTAAATTGGATCATTCATAGATGACTCATATACGACTTCAAAGTAACACAACATAGAGATTGGTCAAAATGACCAAATGTAACACCGTAAAATCGCCAAATAGGATTCTGTTATGGTGATTCTCAAAATCAAGTGAACCTATTGATGGAGTAGTCCGACACATTTCTCTTGTCATTTCCAGTTCTTTCACCGAGTTTTGGTTGAACGCTTCCAACTCTTGCTACCGAGTTTCAACATCCTCGGAGAAAGTATCTTGATATACCGTACACTATTTACAAATGCCCCACACGAAATATCAATGCACTAATAAGCATGTGTTTGATTATCAATCATATAACTCAATAGGATCAAAATCCTTATCAATAGTTGTAACAACAATTATGAAGAATTATAATAGTTACGAATAAAAGGGTTTGATAGCCATTTGTACGTTTATTACCATTTGAGACATTAGAAGATTTTGTGGAATTCTTCACATTTTGATATATAAAAATAAAGGATACTTCCACGCCCACTAATCAAAACTTTTAAAAATATGCATAAAAGATAGAAATCATCAATACCGCTTTTTAAAGGTTTTTTGGCTATAATATTGACTCAAGCGGGACAAAGAGCCATCTTCTAAAGAATCGATGTACAAAAATAATACAACAAATATAGCGGGACGATTCTACACAAATTTTAGTACTATGCATATGGGAAACTATATATAAAGTTACTACTACTGTTCCGTCTCCAAGGAGAAGTACATCATTCTCCACTTCACAACGAATACAAGCTACCGGCTGATCTTTGAGGGTCTTCAAGTAACCCTCAATATTAAACATCCGACCCAGTTCTTCTTTCAACTCGTGATAGTTGTTGAACCGAGTGATGTCTAGCGATCTCCTTACCGAACCTGATTTGTAAACCCGCACGCATACACCCGTAAACATTTATTCTTGAAAAACCTTTCAACGATATATAAAAAGGAAAATCATCAAGACAAGCCATATTAGAAATGATTTCACCAAATGACAAAAAATATGTTTAAAGAGGTATCAAATCCAAAAAAATAGTCAAAGGTTGCATAATGAAAACTAATCGCAGCAGTAAAAAAGTTCCAAAACCTTATTCCATAAAAGGGAGAGTAGTTCATGAAAAATCAACAAACATCATATTTTATGACATTTTGTTAAAAGAAAGAAGAATCGCGTAATATGGCTATTCTAATGAAATCCCAATATAATTGTCGGTTTGCACCTTGACAAATGTACGATTGGGGTTCGTGGGTCAATTTGTGTTGTAGAATGCAATAACTCTCGAAGAAGAGTCTTGCATGTAGTCAATGTAAGGTGAATTCAAACCCGTAAGCACTTGACGGCATGGTTGTTAAAAGATTACTTCCTGTTCCACTTGTTATATTATTTGAAATGCATAGTTTATATTTATAAAGTGAATTTCCGCCTCACGTGAAAGCGCTTTCATCACAAAGGGGTGACTATGATATCAAAACACGTAAAGTTGCATAATCTTTGATGTTATTTCCGGAAACACATTCACCTGTCGAGACATAAAAATCATTTAAATCTATAAAGAATCTATAAAGAAGAGGTTACCTTTACATTAGTGTTTCCGCCATTTTGGGATTCTCGGTTATTCCATGTCACAATATTCCAAACCAAGTAATTATGTTTAGCAACACCCAAAAACCATCTTTATCAACATGATGAACACCATGAAGACAATATTAATAGCCGTATCCGAAACATTTATTCGATGTTAACTTCGAAACTCGTTAGCTGTTTATGAGCAAAATATGCACGCTGCAATGTTCTTTATGTTGATGAAATTATATTAATCTTAAATAAGTCAGCACATCATAAAATAATACCTTGTTAAGGTCAGTGGCAGGAATATGTGACCCTTCCAAATCACGACGTGCTCCACTTAACAGCGATAAAAATCTTGGGTTCTTGAGTTGAATTGTATACGCATCCATCATCATGATCATGGACAGAAGTATACGGTTTAAAAATTAAGCATTCACTCATCACATTTCCGCCTAACCTTCACAACAAAGCGAATCATTACACAAAAAATAGCGTCAAGTCTTCAATAATGCTGATACTTAATCGGGTTACTGAAACAACCAGATTATAGGTAAAACCTGCAACCCCTTTGCATTCGTTGTCCGTAAAGTTATTTCTTATGTTCCTAAGTGAGGCGTTGTTACTATGCCCGTGAAAGGCTCTGCATCATATGCCGAATGTCACCTGCCATAAACAAAAAAGTTACCTAGTATTCATATTGAATACAATACTACTACTATTATACTTTTTATTTATTTAGCCACAATTGATGTAATGTTGTTACCTGTACTATACACCGAGAAACCTCTCCGATCTCTATTTTTACAACTCGGCATAATTGTAAATGAAGGTATGTATCAAGACTTAATGATGAACACGGTGATCGTGCTTAACTTCCATGTAGCCTACAAAAATCAAATGATATTAGGGTATTAAGAATTAGGTCGATATGAATGATATTAGTGTTTTATGTGATAAATGGATAAAAGGCAATGCTCATTTTTTCCATTGAACCCATGGAACCCATTGATTGTATAGATGAAAAGCCACCTTGTCCATTTTACCCTTTTCAACTGCATGAATCAAACACAATTCGTTATAGCATAATTAGGAAGTAGGAGAATATATGAAGATTAAAGAATAATTTAGGTAATATTGAGCATAATCAACTTACCCCGCTTTTATCGATCTCATTAGCTTTATGCTTCATAACATCCTTGGTTTCATTAACTTTTCTCTGCATTACCAGTTTGTGTAATCTTTCCTCATGACTCTCCCTCTCACAATATTGCTTTCACCTGGGCAACTGTCATGTTCTCTTTGTGCCCAAGGGAAATGACTTTGTCAAATGCAAAAATCAACTCAAAATCATACTTGCAAATACCTTCTACATCCGTGATAGATACAAAACTCATGGACCTATACATAGTTAAGGAATCGTCGTCGAACTTCTTATGCAATCGATGATATCGAAAAATATTTCCTCACTATGCTCGAGCAAATGACTATGTCTCGAACCAAATGTCTTCTCTCGTGAACCACACTAATCGCTCATGACTTGTTATATGGTCGCTTAATGCTTGGAATTTAACATCATCGCCACGACCGCAAAAAGGATTGAATCAAGAGAATACACTCGGGGTGCAACTGTGTTCAAAATTCTATTTTGATCTAAGGGGTTAGCAATGCTCCTCTAGCCTTCAACAATCAGTGTGAGTTGTAAGCTAATCAAAAGTGCTTATCGCTGAAATAAGCACTTATGGAATAAGTCCAAACCACTAACACAGAACAGCTTAAGAGGGTGCCAAAGATTGTTAGTTTAAGAGCTCAGGAACTTAAAAACACTATTCTATGCATCTCCATATATCAACAATGTTTAATAACAAAATGACAATGAATCCATACATACACAACCACTTCAAAAGCAAAGTCTGCATGGTTTCTATAGGTTCTTATTGGAATAGGATCCACCATAAATCACAAAAAAACAATCCTTTTAGTTACATAATCAGTAGAGTTGACAAATGAGCGCTAAGAGCACCTTCCCAACAGTGATAGACCAAATATGCAACTCGTGAATTGTAACCACCTCATCTATCTCACAAAGACCCCTTTCGAGACTCGTTGCATCTATCTCCTAAAATACAGCAACATTTGGCTAAGAATTCCCACCTCCTAATAACCTTAACCTTCTGATGTTTCTCAACAAAAAAGCAGAAGTCAACAAATTAGAAATCAAGATTTTTTATAAACCATTAAATAAAAGTTTTAGTACCAAGAACCCAGCAGGAATAAATTAAAAATGGATACAGGACCCAAAGCTATCAATTAAAAATGGATACAAACTAAATACATTAACCAAGCTATCAATTAAAAATGGAAACAGGACCCAAAGTAATGTAAATGACTTAAACGCAACAGCTATATGGTAGTGGAGCTATACTGTAAGAGGGGTAAAAACGTCAATACCTGAATGCTTTAAGAGGTTTTCAGCATGACCATATTCAAGGATGTTCTTGTTTTGATCCTACAGAAAGGAATAAGTTAGCATGAGGTAATTTTTTTCCTTTGGTTTTCTTCTTCCTTGATCCGAAACAACAGCAACACCATATAGGTCCTTGGATTCCATCGAGAGATTATAATTATGTTTAGTGGGAATCATCTGTTCTCGTCTCCTATACTTCATGAAGAGATTAAACAACATCACTGACCTCATATTGGAAGCGTAGACATAGGTGTTGATTTTCGATCGGCATGATTTTTTTTCTCGCAAAAAGAGAGCACGCAAAACCGAATGGTAAATAAAACCAATAAAATAAAATATGAACAACTTTTAGACAAAGTAAAAACACCATGCATCCAAATGTTACTGTTCAGAATTACTGTTCAGAATTATATTAGGACACAAAATATTTCACCGCGATCAGTGAATATCATGAACATGATTGTTGACATATTTTTCTAAAATGTTACTGTTATTAAATGAGTGTTTGGGATTGCTTATTACATAGTGTTAATTATATCCACATGGTTTAAAACATTGTAGTTGACAAACCTTGATAAGACAGTCTTGTCCACGCGTAATGATTATCGATCTCTCAGCCAAGATTGAGATATCATTTACGCATCCACTGTGAGCTTCAATCTCGACCAGGCTCTGCAAATCAACACAGTCCTCTAAAGAATAAAGCTAAACCAGATTCTTAGAGAACCCGAGAGCTGTTTGCAATAGATTGTGAGCAATGATATCGACTCTAATGTTTCGATTTATAGTTGAATATCCAATGGCTTGTTGAGAGTGTTTATGAGCTTGGGAGAGGAAACGTTTTGCATGGTCGTGATTTGCAAAAGGGATTATTCCACAGCTTAAACTTAAAATAATGAACCATCAAGTTCACAATGTGTGTAAGGAGGTGAAGTTTTTTCAAGAGGCTTTTAGTACCAAATATGCTTTTCTTATCATGTAAAATTCTCAACCGCACACTCACATAGTTGCGTATCAACAAACCGAAAAAGAAAAAAAACATAATATTGTGAATAAGATAACGTAACTACTTTAGCAAAGGGGATACGAATTTGGCAAAGACGATGTCAAGATCAATAATAACATTGCGATAAGGATTTAGAAACGGAAGATCATGTCTTTGCACTTGTAAGATTGCGGCTAATGTATGGAAAGAAATTCTTAAATGGTGGAAAATTACTATTGTCCCAATTAACACCCTCCGGACATGATACAATTGGCGATAGCGCATTAAGCATTACAACTAATTACTCAAAGTTTCTTGATGTTGTTTAAACCACTATTTGGTCTCTATGGAAATTCGAAACAACATGGCTTTCTCTCATGTTCGCCTGAGCAAAGACCTTCTTGACATCAAACTAATGTCCTACAATCGATTTCTCTAGATGTAAGACAACGGTTTTAAATTGATAGAGTGGCTTATTTACCTGTGTAACGCCTATCCCCCTTGTACTATTTTCTAGCCTCTTGCTAATTTTCTTAAGACAATCGTTGTTAAAAAAAGATCAATAACAACCTTAGACAATCAATATTATGTTTTTCAATAATATATAGCAAATGTTGCGCATCACCAACTTAATAATACATAGCAAATGTTGCGCACCACCAACATATTAAATACATAGCAAATGTCTCAATAATATATACCACAAATGAATGTCAAGAATGGAATCACAAGTATTGAATGTCGTAAACAATGCATATATATTGCGCTTTGATACTTATTTGTGAAACCATAAGCATAAACTTCATGGTCTACTATAACTAAATTTCCAACCTAATTTGTTTTTCAAGTTTACTACGATAAAATTCATGACAAGATGTAAAACCATAAATGTGCACAAAAGAAGGGTCTTGGCCAAAACTAAAGGTATCTGGTGCAAGACATTTGGAGATATCATGATATAAAAAGTCACCACCTCCTACTGATTTCTGCTCCAATGGTTTTTCGCCTTTTGCAAGACAAACAAATGTTTTACATGATCAAATAACTAAATAAGAGAAGCAAACATATCGAACACAATGAGGCAAAATTAAACATACCATCTTTGTTCATGCGCTCCTGAGGCCAAGGTGGATCAGTCAGTGACAACTTTTGGAACTCCTTCGATTCTTCTGTAATAAAATAATTGTAAAAAAATTAAGAAAAATAACATGAGGATGACTCTAAAATCATGAATAAAATTTAGGTCTTTATGCCTTAAACATACCAAACTTGTACTGACCACGTGAAAATTTAGTTATATTGATGTCTCAAGTCTAGCAAAAAGAAACCGATAAAAAAACTACCCATTTTGACTCGTTGCGCAACCTTGAACCCCTACTTTTGACCTCACTAACTGCATCATATGAGGTGTACAGTTTATTTATCCGAAAAACTGTTGCACATTGCCCACACACATCAGCTTGCATAATAGTCTCTTAAAACATAACATACGAAGAACATGCAAGGAAAAATATAATACTTATAAGCCTCACACGATAATCGAATCATAAAACATGTGTCTCATCAATGTTTGACATCCGTGTTTGTACCATTTATATATACGAGTTACCTCTCACCTATACTTATATAGTATAATAACATAAGTTGTAAAATCAAAGTACCACTAAAATAAATTATTGATGAACACAAAGTGAACGCCATGCCGGAGGTCATACATGGGAAGAAGCATCCGCTATAGCCGAGATTATCAAGAAAGCCGATCATGATAATGATACCCCATGTTTCTTTAGTTAGCTAGCACAATTCCACCGCAAGCAACCGATCAATGGCCATTTTTCGCTCAAGCCATTCCAACACAATCCACACATATGAATGTTGTTGCTACAATTCTACAACCATGAGGCATACATCAAGTCACACTCATATTCGAAACCTCACATCTAGCTTTGTCGTCAAGACCAAGCATCTCTCATATCTCTCGAGCATTTTGAAAAGCAGTAGTGTACGTACTAACCCATATCTTACCACCTATGTGTTCTCTAAATGAAGAGCTTGAACTACTTAAGAGACAATAGAGTCAAGTCTTTGTAATACACACATCCCTAGAACTCGGGCTCACCTGCTTTAGACAACCAAGGAGAAGGAAATGACCGGAGACGGTTATTCACGGATTGCAGTAACCAAATCACTTACGTGATTTACTTGATAAGAAAGTAGTTTGTCAAAAGAAAATTTGTTTTTTTTATGCACAGTGATTCTCGCTCGTGTTGTCTCGAGATGACCATAGCCTCAAATGTTTATGAAATGGTAGGATGATCATGGTCGCTTTTTAGCCTCCTCGCCCATTACAAATATCTTCATGCATACTTGATACAATGTAAATAGCAGCTTGTTAGTCCGATAGAGACTTTATCGAGTCATTAAATGTCTCAAATGCAACCACGATCCGTCGAGTCAAGATTGATTTTTCTTCCAAAACAGACCCGCTTTTGCCTAGCTTTGTGCACCATCAAGATAGCGGAAGACCGCTCATGAGTTCCATGAGGTGCATAGCATGGACCGTGAGCGCTTCCTTCTTTCCGGCCCCACGCGAGGCTTCGATGAGATTGATCATTGTTGGTAAGTTTCGATTCCATGGAAAGTAAAGAACATACGGAACGGACTCGTAGCGAAACCCTTTCTCAGAAACCCTACGGTGTTTGTATTCGGATTTTGATATCGCTTTGCAGTGTTTGTATACAAAGAATGATCAAGGCGCTCGTGATAAATGTTGTCACAAGAGCCATTAGAACCAATATAGCAAAAGTTTGATCATTTAGCACCTGAAAAAGAGCATTACATTTTAATATAAGGAAAGAATAATGTAAATGTAATAAAGGATGTCCTAGAAAATAGAAAAATACATACCCCACGGTCTTTCCCGATGTTGAGAACAATGAGTTCAACCAATCCTTTGGTATTCATCAACAGCCCGAGAGCAAGAGCCTCAGGAAAACGGATTTTACACAACAAAGATACCCCGACTGTACTTGCAATTTTCCCGATACAAGCAGTGCATATGACCAAAACAAGTAACCCCAAGATCAATCCTTGGATCGAGGCTACATTGGTCTTCAAACCACTTGACACAAAGTATAGTGGCAGAAACAATCCTGACACAAGATCCTCAACTTTTTCCACCAATGCCCCTACGAAAGCACCTTCTATAGGAATCAAAACACCCACCACAAAAGCCTCGAAAAGTGCATGAATCCCAATAGCATCTGTAACAAACCCTGCAACCAAAACGACACCAAGAATTGAACAAACGTAAATCTCGTCCACCGGCTCACCTTCGGGACACCGTTACCTACAATCAAATATAATATCCTAATATACAAGCAAAAACAATAATGAAACTGACATTAACGAACCATATGTTCTTTTATACATGCTTATGTGATCAGTGAAGTACCTAATTAAATCTAGAAAGATTCTTGACATGACCACAAGTTGAGATCATAGTCGCTACATGAAAATTTATTAGTGAATATTGTAACTCGATTCTAACATAACCACACTAACTCAGAAAGACGATGTCCAACCCGCAAAAGTCGCAAACAAATCAACATATGCATACACACAAATCAACATATGCATACACGGCAACAAAGTTTCATCATTAGGGTTTTGAGGAAAATAGACAAACCTTTTTCTCTGTAGTGATTCTCAGAAGTGATCCGTAAAAAAACATAAAACGGGTTGGTTGATGAATTTTTATGTCGATCGTGTTTAAGGGATTAGAGGAGTACATGGTATTAGGGTTTTGAAAAACGTTATATGAATGAACTGTAATTTTTTACGTTAAATTATAAATGGATAATATGTTTTGGTTTATTATTGACTTTTGTGCTTCTAATTAATGCCTTTATCAAATTTTACCGTGGAAACTAAATAACAAAAGTTGGATTGCTCCGTGGTTGAGATGTTTGTTTATGGTTCGAGACCTAAAATGAACATGTTTTTAGTAGCGTTATTGTCGCTTTGTGCATGATATTCGGCTATATTTACTCATAAGCTGGTGCAAAGTGCAAATCACGATTGTGTATGTATATGTAGCGGTGCATCGCGAATAATGAAGATATGAAGTTTTTATGCACATTTGGAAGATTCTAAAGGAAGGAAGTTGAGATTGGAAGCTTGTGGACTCAATGATATGGAAGCGTAGTGATTTCAAGCATCTACTGACAAGGAAAGATCAAGTTTGGCTTTGGAAATCATCAACGAAGCAAAGAATGAAGCGTAAAGGAAAAGTCAAAAAGTCAAAGGAGAAACCCACCGATCGGTCGCAACCCGCAACCGGATCCTACTGGGCAATGGTCAAAGCCGCGATCGATTCGGTCGACATATAAACCGATCCGGTTTCTCGCATCCGCAGCTACACAATCGCATTTATTGTTGTCTTAACTCCCATAATCATTGTGAGTCCGATCATTTCTTGATATTAACTTGAGAGAACGTTTTTGGGCGCTTAGCAAGTGCTTTGGCTATTTAAAGGACCTAGTACTTGTATACTAAGTGCCACAACCAAAAGAGTATTAGTTTACACCAAAACTCATACTTACCCTATTATTTCAACCCAAAAGCTTAGTAGTTACTGAAAACGCCCGTAAGCAAGGAAGGAACCATTCTTGTCCATTGTTCTTGTAGTTTGAGTTGTGCGGTGATCTAGGTGATCGAGGCGCGTGGTTGCTACATTCCACGCATTTCTAATTCTTGTAATCACAAAAGATTAGGTATTCTATGAACTTTGTTATGGAAATCTATTCTCTTGAATTGTTTGAATTACCTTGTTATGACTTGTGTTTAGATATGATTGTTTTCATGGAGTAGTTTGTGATATACTTCATGTGTTGGAATGTGATTAATCATAATAATGTTCTCAAATGTGATGCATGTATATATGATCTTGTTTAAATGAGTTTGTTGGAAAATACTAGTCTTGGATTGATTTGTCAATAAAACATGTTTTAAGAAAAAGGACCGAAGGATTTCTCTTGTGTTTTATTCCAAAACGTAGTAGTGACAAACTAGTATGGGGATATGGTGATTGACAATCACCATGTTTTGCTTATTAAAACAAGACTAGGAACATTTTCATCACGAAGGGTCGAAAGATTCAGAAGAACAAATTTAATGAGAACATGTTGCAAACAAATGGAACTTTTATAGGATAATCATTGGGATAAGGACCGAAGGATTACCTAAATGTTTTTGTTCTTAGAATGATTTTTACAAACAAATACCATGGTTGGGGAATCATTTGCTTATGATTTGTGCATCATACCAAGAGTATACACCAAACCTTTATGAACATTATCTATGGTTGATTATGAGACTTCACACAAGTATATTTTTTATTCTTGATTCAGATTTTCACCAGAACACTTATTCGAGGAGGCCTTGACAAGCTTTCTTGTTAGAAACTTTTAATAAGATTTATTTCAAAACAAAAATCCTTGACGATCTCGACTTACCAAACTTTGCTATTAAGTGGACGAGTATACTTGCTCAGTATGTGTTAATAGGTTATACGGTTAATTCGTGATTATAAATTTTAAAACTTGCACCAACCGGAGCACATCGTAGACCATCCATGTTCGAATCTTGCTAGCTCTATTTTTTAATTCCGATTTTAATAGCTTTAATCCTATGTAAATCAGATATATATTAAATAAAGCGCCACATGTCATTTAAAAATTTAAAAATGCCACATAAATAGAATGATGACATGGAAATATAACATGTTAAGATTATGGGATCAAGTGGCATTATATATGCATACGCCTCTTATATATATAATGTATAGATATATATATATACATATATATATATATATATATATATATATGTATATATATATATATATATATATATATATATATATATATATATATATATATATATATATATATATACATATATATATATATATATATATATATATATATATATATATATATATATATATATATATATATACATATATATATATACATATATACATATATATATACATATATATATATATAGATATACATATATATATATATATATATATATATATATATATATATATATATATATATATATATATATATATATATATATATATATATATATATATATATATATATATATATATATATATATATATATATATATATATATATATATATATATATATATATATATATATATCTGAGAGTTAGGATCAAATAAGAAGAAAATTAAAATAAGAATGATAAAAAACTACAACCACTCATTTCCGACGCATCTACAAAATGGATGCATCTCCCCAAAATTCTCCTCCTATTCAAATGCATTAGAATCATTCTTATTCTTCTCATTTTGGTTTTTTCTTATTGGATCTCTTCCATATATATATATATATATGAGTGGCGATCATGCATGGATTTTTAATTTTAGTGCGTGACGCACGATAGATCCGACCACCCATTTCGAGATCCTGACTATGACTTTTGAAAAAGTCAAGATCCGCGCTTAACTCACTTGTGAAGAATCGACCATGTAAACGATTTTTAATTTTTTTCCTTTTGAGCCGAACCTACTATTGTTATCTTCTTTCATTTTTTATTTTTCGCATTTTTCTCGAGCACTTTTTGTTTTCTTGATTATGAGTTCTAATGCGATATTAACGATATTATGAGTATTAGTGTGATATTATGAAACCTGTGATATTATAAAATGATGATATTATAAAACCAACTGTGATATTTTAGTTTTTACATGTAAAGATAAACCTTGATATTAAGAAACATATGATAGTTACTTATGATATTAATAATTTTATTAAAAAGATATGATAGTTACGGTGATATTAACAATTATATTAAAAAAGAAAAAGTTCCCGTGATAGTAAAAAAGAACCTGATATTAACATTTTTATTAAAAAGGAACGGTGATATTAATAATATTAGTAAAAAACAAAAAGTAGTGTGATATCAAAAAAAGTTAGTGTGATATTAACAATTTGTATTAAAAAAAGTGAATGTGATATTAAGATCGATCTTGACTTTTTACAAAAGTCAAAATCGACCTTAATATCACAATATCACAATACCTTTGAAAATTTTTTCGTGATTCTTAATAATTTATCATCCTCTTTATTTTTATTTTTCGATTTTTGATTTTTAAAAAAAAAGCTACTTGACATTTACACACCATCCCTACTTAAAAGCTTGAAACCCAATTTATCCTTCCCTATATATATATATATATATATATATATATATATATATATATATATATATATATATATATATATATATATATATATATATATATATATATATATATATATATATATATATATATATATATATATATATATATATATATATATATAGTTTTAGTTATTTGTTTATAACCACTATGTTTTAGAACTCATCAAAGACTTAGTATCGAGGAGGCAACCTGTTACAATTGAATAATGAAGTTGGTAATCATTGCGCCCAACAGTTGAAGAAGAGGTAATGTGCCCATCATGACGCACTCTAATGGCACATCTACTTGATATATCATGATCCGTTTCTTAGCCTTGAAACTTGAACTTTGGATGAACTGTAGCGGTGATGACTTGGTTATAGGTTTAGACTATTTGCTTGTTATTTTTACTTTACACCAATTATATCCCATGTCTTATCCTACCCTTTAGTCATGAAGGCGTGTCAGGTGATGAATCGAGCAATCTTTGGTGTCTTGGCCATGGTTTGGCCATATATCATTGATTTTGTTCCTTCACCGTGACATGTTAGTAATGACGATTCACCATAACCTTTGTCGTGTTTACCTATATTGCCTTCGAATTGTTTAGTCCTTAACTCTAGTGGTGGAGTTTGTCTAACCTTGAAGCTTATGATAGAATACATCATAAGCAGTGCATTAAGTGATCACCCGAATTGACACTTATAGATTAGTTGAGATTTTGAGTATTTTTTTCCATTTCGTGAGGTGTTCTGGGTTTGTTTTATTCTAGCAGGGATTTTTAAACTTATATTTTTCAGATAACGGGAGATATCTTTTAGGAATTTATCTAATAAGGTCTACTTGAGGCCAAGTAGAGTTCGTGGGATATTTGATAACATCAAATAGTCCCGAATATTAAGTGTTAATTTAATAATACTCGTATTTTATATCATTTATATGGATTTATCATTGTTTTCCTCTATATTTCACTTTCGCGTGAAATTACGAAGATTGGAGCTAGGAGCGTGGATTGGAGATTTTATAAAGAATTAATAATAGTATGCCCACCTCGATGAAGTTACGGCGTAACTCCACTCTCACATTACGCCAGCAGGTCATGCGTGACTCGAAGGCCATCTCGGTAGAAGATTACAGGCAGAATTCCCCACTGGAGATTACGCCAGTAACCCATTGTCGAAAGATGTTCCGCCGCTACAAGCTACGCCATAACTCCTTCCAACGACACGGCGTAATCATGGTATTGTAATCAGATTGAAGATACGGTGTAACTCATTCCAATGTGTTACGCAGAACCATCTATAACGAGCATTATTATTAATTTATATGTTACTACAGAATCTACTCAACCCCAAGTTTACGCCAGTAACTCAGATCCTCGCCTATAATACCAAATTCTAAATCGTGCATTTTACATCATTCACTCCACACCAAATGTTGGTTCAAGAATTGAGTAAATCTTGATATATTAAAACAATTCATTAATAATGAAGAACAATTAATACAAAGATTTCAATACCAACTGTACTACATGATAACATCCTCGATCTTTCTACGTGGGATAATTTGGTATATTATCCCATTGAACGACAAATAAACTCTCATTGATCCAAGCCATGCTTGTGTTTCGATAAGAGGACGATCCATCAACTATCTATCTATTTTGTGTTTTGTTTAGGATGACACACTATCTCTATTAATCAAGCATATATATAGATACATAAATACAAAGCATGTAAGTTGGTTAAATGTCACGATCAATTAGTCATCTTCATCTTCCTTTTGGAAAAGACCAACCATCCTTTTTAATTATCATAACTAAGATTCTCACTTCTTTAGTAATGCTCTTGTGCTTGTTTGACTTCTTTCTCTTGGAAGTTCCCACCAATATTTTCGATCATATGTAGAAATAAGCGTCTTGGGATCAATTGGACATTTGTCAAATCTCGATTATTCTTGGTGTTGTTTGTAGCTCATATATTTCTACTCATCGACACCGTATCGCAGTAAGTAAAGAGACTAAACAACACTCAACGATTTCTATCAAGAAGATCACCACTATTTATTTAAGTGAGTTAAATTATTTATTTTAAATCTTGTCGGGGTGATTGGGTCAATTTTAGACACAATGCTCCCCTATTTGAATATACAAATAGCCTAAGGTGATTGGTATAAAGTGTAGGACTGAGGATTCAGTTTGAGGGTTCGTGACTGAGGTTCAGTACCCAGGTTCAAGCTGTATGATCCTTTAGGTCTCAGTGACCAGGTTCAGTGACCCTTTTCAGTGGAGAGGTTCAGTGGCTAAGGTTCAGCTTTAGTTACTGGTTCAGTAACTAGGGGTTCAATGAGTAGGTTCAGTGAGTAAGGGTTCAGTGACCAGGGGTTCAGGGACCAAGGGTTCAATGAGTAATGTTCACTTTAATGCTAAGAGGAACCTGGTTCACTTTAGATACATCAGTGTCCACTCATTTTGTCACCTGACTTACTCAGTATTACAACACACTCATTTATGAATACAAATACACTGGTACAATATTATCTTGAGTTATCACTCACCCTTATTTTTCTCCCTGATGAGAGCTATTCAACATTTGTGAAAAACTTATCCCCTTTCATGTCAGTCTCACTGATATACAAAATGAGACCTCAAGTAATCTTACTCCCTGATGCATTTCAACTTCAAGCCCATACAATTTTCAACACCTGTGATAGCCTCAGCTCGAAAGACCCATTAGCACTCCCTGATGTTGCAACCATGGCATTAACTGACCCGTAAATCCTATAGCTCTCAGGCTCAGCCTGATACCTACACTAATACTGATGTTACAAAATCATCAGTCTCGTTTTCAACTTGGAACCTATTTCGTTTACCCTGAAAAATTCACACTCACTAATGTTGCAAAACCAAACAATGATGAAGCTCATTCCCGAAAGACAACGCTTCTTGAATTACAACTCACACCGTCTTAATCTTTACCAATCCCAGATCCTTATCAGTGTTCTCGATTCGAGTAACACTTGGTTTCAGCGGTCTTTCACTAATGTCTTGAGCAACACTAAGTCATGATGGTTTCAGTAACTGAATATTCAGGTACTCCCTCGATTTCAGTGAGTGAGTTACTCACTAATATTTAGGTTGTAAGGTTCAGGGACCAATGTTTCGGGTTATGTGTGGTATGAGGGAGTTTCAGTTTCAGAGTCTGGCTATCAAAGATCCTCAGGTTCACGGTCTTCAATTTTAAAAGACTCACAGGTTCACGGACTCCACTATCAGGGATTTCACTAATCCTCTAAAATTTAACCCACTACCTAGAAACAAACGTTAGTTTCCCACTTTCTAATTTTGCAACAAACACTATCGCACACTGAAGCTAGGTTTCCACACTACCTGATTAGCTTCGAGTGAGATGTTTTTATGAGTTGATTTTGGTGTCCTGTTTTGATTGTGTTGAGTGAATGAGTTAAGGTTCAGGTGGTGAGTGGTGTTGATGATTGAGGTCATCATGTTGATGATTAATGTCACTATTAAAGATGCTTATTCTCCCCCTCAAAACGGCTATATAAAAAGCAGTTTTGAATCAAGCATATATCTTAATCAAATGGAACCGGAACCAACACCACCAAGCTATGGAAGCTAAAAAAAACCTTTCCCTAATTAACTCATCCCCTGAGCTTCATCAGGGCATCGATTCAAGCTCAGTTTTAGCCTGAAGACTAGTATACATGAAGACATAACGACTCAGGTTCAACCCGGTTTCCACACAACCTTCAGTCCCCATCCAAATTTTTTACTAAATCCTGATGTAGTTTCAGTTCATTATTCAGGATGTTAATAAGTTTCACAAATAAACCCAACAATGATTCCAAGTTTTGCACATCTTCAGTTTAACCTGAAAACTCTTGTTATACTCCCTGATGTGATTATCAGCAGACCCAAATCATCAACTACACATAACTTAACAGTAGCTCACCAATCCAACAACTAATCATAAAAAAATCATTCCGATGCACATAAACATCTAACCTGTTCTCAACATTTACGTTCTTTAGACACACCACAAAAAATGATACAAACACTTTTATAATCCTAAACCCATCATTTTAACTCCCTTATAATCTAAATCGCAAATCTTTCTAACACATATGAACCACACATTCGGTCCACACCCATTTTCCATCTCATCCGTGACCCTTACCCGGTATTTCTCAAACCCGTCATGTTTCATACCACCACAAACTAACCTCATATCATCAGTTGAATGGAGAAATGAGACATATATATCACAATTACTGTTGCCGGCAAAGATGTAATCAGTGGTGATGGTTTCGTGGATCTGGGTTATGACGAGACACTTTGTGTGTGTTAGTTTTTATTTGTGGTGTGAGTTGAGTGTTTTGTGAGAGATTGATTTTTGTGTTTATACGTGTTTATGTTTACTGGAGTTATGTTTGTGAAGTAAAAGGATAAGATTTGGCTTTTTTTTGTTTAGATCCGGATATGGTGTTTGTGTGTGTGTGTGTGTGTGTTGTGTTTGGATAAGATATGAGTAGTGGGTAAGTGTGAGTTTTGACTGATTATTTCAATCAGTAGGGTTTTTGGGTGGTGTTTTTGTCATTTAGTCATTATCAATGAGTCTCTCCTCCTTAAAAATTGTTATTACAGTAGCAGTTTTTGAAGGTATCACAACGATTTTTACTATAAAGAATGTTATCGTGACCATGAACGGATCCTGAAAAGACCAACCATCCTTTTTCTAATCACATAACTAAGATTCTCACTTTCATTAACGCTCAGACTTGTTTTGACTTCTTCTTGGAAGTTCCCACCAATATTTTTCGTTCTATATGTAGAATAGCGTCTGGGATCAATCGAGACATTTGTCAAATCTCGTGTCCTTGGTGTTTGTTTGTTTATATATTTTCACCCACAGCCGACGTCAGTAGTAAAAATGAACATTAAACAACATTCAACGATTCTTATCGGTGAAATACCTTCTATTTATTTAGTGAGTTAGACTATTTTATTTTCAAATCTTGTTCGGGGTGATTGGGTAATTTTTGGACCCAACAACAAAAAGGCATGAGTAGGGGACCAAAGGCAAATCTTGAAGAGCATACTGAGCCATCTCCATGGAGAAATCACTCCTAACGATAAGCATTAGCTATTATCTTTCTTTTTACTTTCGATTCATGTATTTCAATATGTTAAACATTGAATTGATTATTTCATTTAATATGACCGGTTAAGCACCTTTGGTGCTTACTGAAGTTATGATTCTTTAATTGTTATGTTTATGTTTGCATTGCTTGGTATAATTGTTTCTAGTGTATGTGACGTTATTTTTAGTAGCTACCCTTGTTTTGGTAGTTTTGAATAAGCTGTAAGTGTCTACTTGCTTGTAGAATTGACCAACCCACCCCTAAGTATGTGAGTGGTGGGGGTAAAGAATTGTCCAATTGATGACCCTTCTTTGTCTGGTAACCGAAATGATCACCGCCGTTTGGATGAACTTAAGAATTTAGGTATGAGTGTCTAGATGCTAGCGCACAGGCACTCATTGTTATGAATCTTGCATGTAGCTGAACTTAATGACTTGGCTAGGGACTAAAAACAACTAGACTTTCAAGGGTAGTAGCTTGATCTTGGTGGAAACCTTTCACGATAGGTTAGGACTAACCCATTCAAATGTTGTCCTAGCGACCTAAACCCCCACTGAATCAATTGGAAGTAACTAGATGAACATAACATGATAGGATGAGCTGAGTTAACCCTTTTCCCTATCGATCACAACTCTACCTTTTATTTGCTCTGTCTTTTCTTGTTAATTAGTTAATTAATCATTTCAAACCTTAAAATCATTAAAACCATTGACAATTAGACTTAATTAGAATCAGAACATAGCTTTTGAGACGACCTGGTTTAACCAATTACTACACTACACACGATCGCGTTTTTGCCCGTTAGTGCATAAGGTAGACCATGGGTAAATCGAAACACTTATAAATATTAAGATCTGGTCATTAAAACCTGCATCAAAACTTTCTAATATAATTCTTTCTAGAATAATCTTCATCAAGAGCTTTAAGACTAGTAACAATAGTATTAAATATAGCAAAAGAATTATCTATAGTTTCATCTTCTGGAATGGAAAATTGTTTATATTGTTGCACAAGAAGATCAATCTTGTTTTCTTTGACTTGATTATTACCTTGATGGGTGACTAACAAAGTTTTCCAAATTTCTTTTGCCGTATTACATGTAAAAATTCTTTCAAATTCTTTTCTTGGCAAAGCATTATAAATCTTCATTTTAGCCGCATCATTTTTGGCTAATTTTCTTTTAAGAGTATCAATTATTTTTCGTAATGAATAATTTCATTCTTGTTTGTTTCCGGATTCTTTTCAATAAGTTTAAAGTCACCCTCGGTAATAACATGCCAAAGATCAATATCTTTTGATTTCACATATGTTTCGAATCTTGTTTCCAATAGATAAAACAATTGGTTTCAAAAAGTGGTGGTCTTTACATAGATTGCCCTTCTTGATATTTGTCGAAATCCATTGACCGATTCAAGCTTTAAAATACAGTGTATTTTAAAAATCTTGACTGACATGACTTTGGTACCAATTGTGGGAAACTAGAAGGGGGATTTGAATAGTTTACCGCTTTTTAATTTAGTTTTCAAAGTTTACTTGTGAAAAACTTGGATTGAGTCCTTTGTGAAATCACACCACAACAATATAAATCTTACTTAACAAGACTATAATAGATACACTACAACAATAGAAAATAAGTAATGAAAGTAAAGAGTAAGAGATGGAAAGATCAAACCGAGACAAGAGGATTTATAGTGGTTGGTCATGAAGCTCTTATTTGCCCTAATCCATTACCCGAGTACCCAACTCGAGAGTTCTAAGCACTATGTCAACAAACTCCCTTGAGGCGGAGAAAACCGTAAAATGTTTCTTATCACAATTTCCGACACTAAGCTAAATGTCTAGTACTAATCTAGCTAGTACCAATCTCACTCACGATCTACCTGATCCTTGCTAATCACACGGACTACTAGATCATCACGATCTAGACTTGATCCACTTAATCAACACACTAACTCACAAACAACAAGAGATCTCCAAGATCTCAACAAGATCACAATGATCTACACAAGTTATCTAAACAAGACTCAAGACTACTTGATGTATATCAAGATATAACAAGTGTGTAACAAATGTTACAAGTGCACACTACTATGACTACAAAACTAAGTATCTTCTTGATACAATGTGTTCTTCTCTTGCAATAGGAAAGGAATGAAGGTGATCACTTGGTTGGAAGAAGGGATCACTATAAAACAAAATAAAACTATCTAAATGATCAAAGTAGAGTGCAGGTGTTAGAGATTTAAACCCATAAATTTTTGTGTGAAAAGGATGATAAAAAGCGTAGTGGGTCGGTATTTATAAGGCCAAAAATTTGTCCATTCAAGGGATCTGCACCACTAAATACGCAGTTTAAGTAGCACTAAATTTAGTGCTACTGCAGGTACCTTCCCGACCAAAATGCGCCTCTTTTTATTTTAGTGGTGAAAGTTTATTTGGGGAATAGCTATTGGAGTTTTAAAACTTAATTTTCAATTAAAACATTTCTTTAGTATTCAAAATAATTTGTAAAATGTATTTTTTGAAAAAATGTTTTATGCAAATTTGCTTGTTCTTACTTAGAATGATGTATGTAGAAATGGGATATTTCGATTAAAAACTTGTTTACGTTAATTTTAACGTAACGTGTTTTTACATTTTGTTATCATCAAAACGTATAGATATCGAAAGATAGCAATAACGATTTTAGACATTATTTCCATCAACATAGCCTTCTTCAAGAATTTAACCAACTGCCATTAAGTGAGAGGAAGAATGTTGTCATACTTTTTGAGCTCTTTAGGACAGGAAGAAGAATAAGTTAAGTCTAAGGAAAGAATGTTGTCATACTTTTTAAGCTCTTCAGGACCTGAATCACGAAATTAAATAAGATCTTCCAAGCCACGGGAAAAGAAATTTTGTTGACAGGGGCCTTGTCCAAGTAATTTGAGTTCAAAATGATTTTTGCTAACTCAACTTTCACCACAGCTGGGTCAAGGTGTTTAACACAGTTCGTTATTATAATCAAGCCCAGCTTGATGAGCAAAAGTTTTGAAATCAATGGTGAGTTTTCTTCCCCGCTTAAGAATGAAAATTGATAAGAACTCCCTAAGGGTCTTGCCTCGTTCCCATCAAATGGAGGTGGCGGGACCTAGGCCATTTGTACACCAAAAACTAGTCGAGGTAGTTTGGAGCGAGAATATAAGGACTCTTGGTAAAGGTTGTTTTCCAAAATACGCTTGTATAAAAACTTTATTATATTTTTGTAGGCTTGGACTTCTTTGGGGTAGTTGAAATTATTTCACAACATTGTTTGTTTGAAAAATCACATTTTCAAGAGTCATGTCTGCCCTTTGAGGAGCCCACACAATTCCTTGGTCAACTGCCATTGTTATGTTTTTGAAATGAAAAGGTTTTTAATGGAAAGATATTTTACAAATTATACCATATGAGTATCTTGGTAAAAATCAAATTTTGATCAAGAAAAGTGTTTGAAAAGTGGTTATCACAAGATAACAAACAATAATGAAAGAGGTTTTATACCAGATGATGAAAAAAAGCACACACAACTTTATCTTTTTAGCGGAGATTTCAGCAGAATGTTTGTGTGTGTTTTTAGGGTTTGAATGGGGTATTTATAGAGTGGTGATAGGGGGTATTTTTTGCATATGTTGCAATTTCAAAAACAGTTTTAGAAAAACGTTTATGTTAGCCTTAATAAAATAGTTATTGTAATAGAATAGTCAATGGGCTCGTGGATTGGGCTAAGCTAATAGGTTATCAGTTATGATAAGCTAGTCTCCTATTATTTGTAATCCAACCCAATCTAATCCAAGCCCAAACGAGGCCCATGGCCAAGCCTTTAGGGCATCATGTATCCAACTATAAATACACCTCAAAGAACACATTTGAGGTGTGTCCTTTAGTGTGTAAGTGTGTGTTTTAGTAATAATATTCTCTTGTTTTCCTTCTCTACTTTCTCTATCTAAAACGTATCTCTCAAGTCACCATAACACCATTCATGCTTCATTGTAACATGATATAGTTGATATATTCAAGGTCCTACAATTGGTATCAATCGCCTAACAATGATTTAGGAGTGTGTGGAAATCATTTTTGGTTGAAACCTTGCATAAAAGTTGCGTTTTTATATAAAAACGTGAGCTTTTTGCTTAAAGTTTTGATTTTTACGTGTTTTCTAGGTTAAACTTGTTGTTTTATTGATCTTTAAGTGTTTTAGAAGAAGTTTGTGCAAAATCATATTTTGCAAAAATCTGGGCAGTTTACGAATAAGCTTTACTGAGTAAGAAATTCAAAGCCCTTATTTTACAAATAAGGAAAGTCAAACCCCGATCTTCAGTAAGGTTCTTTAGTAAGGTTTACGAGTAAGGTTTACTAATGTTTTACGAATAAGCTTTACGAATAAGCTTTACGAATAAGCTCCTAGTGAAGATTCTTCATGCAATAAGGATTACTCAATTATACATTGGATCGAATATTATATGTTGTTTAGATGATTCGGTGGTTTGGGTAGATGATTAAACAAGAATGCCATTTTAGAGATGAAGAGAGAGAGGGTGTTTCTAGAGAGAAATAATCAACAAATGCAAGGTTAGATTAATGAGAAGCACCACCCTTCCTTTAGTGGGAAGGGTATTTATAGTTACAAACTAAAAGCCCTCCCATCAGTGCGTGGATCGTGCATGGTGGTAAAGACCCTTCCTTCCTCCACGGTGTTACTCTAAGCTAAACTAAGCTAATAACTAACTAATAAAGCGATAAATAACGATATGTCTACTAGCTAACTTATGCTAGATAATACTTGGGGTGACCGACACTTCACTATGGAATTTCCACCCTAACAATCTCCCCAAGGAGGTCTTCCCATGTTTTGCATTTCGAATCTTAGCATTCTATTTAATCTTCGTCTTGAGCTCGTAGACTTTAATTCTTCACTTCTGCAATCTTTGTTCTTAAGCAGTGACTCTTCATAGTCCGATTACTTTGTACTTTAAGTGGAGGTCTTTGAACTGATCCACATCATGATGATCTTTGAGCTTTCTTTGAGATCATCAGCCACAGCAAATCTCTGGATCACCCTTTGTAGCGTTGCCTTCATGTGATGTTGTGACTTTTGGACCGACATGCTCACACTTTCGGATCATGACATCTTTCCATCGAGTAGCGGAAGCTTTCTTCGGTTCATGATATTTGCGGAACAGTAGCGTAAGCATAGTATAAAAATATCGAGCCGAGTTATGTAGATATGCACTAGTCATGATTTCTTCAATTAAGTGTGGATGTTGTGAGCATGCGTTTTGGATTGACTCCTCAATTTTGATCGCTTGCAACCGTCCAAATGTACCGCAAACAACAGTTAGCAATAAAACAAGCGAAAGTGTCTTTGATCACTTTCGTTGAATTGAGGTACACGCCTACGGTTCCCGTTGATCAAGATAAAATCGCTCAGTAATCGTATAATTTGAAGAATCTCCTCGATGGGTTTCGCAGTTTGTTCTAGCAGTTCTCAAACCGAACGTCTCAAAGAAGACAACATGGAGTGAGTGAACCGGTAATTGAGATTCACCGATTGAAGAAAAATTTATTTGAAAACAATCGCGTATTGCTTAGAAGAAAGAGTTTTGCAATACGATGAAGGTTTTATGAGAAAGATCAATTTTCATTCAAAATACTTTTGTATTTGAAAAGAATACATTCAATGTGCTAGAAAAGAAGAAATTCACACATCGAATCGGGTTTCCAAAAGTATTTTTCAATCGAGATACTTTTTGTGTTTGAAAACATGAATACACATTTGATGTGCTAGACAAAAGAAGATTTGCACATTGAGCGTTTTTTCCAAAAGTATTCAGTCAATTCATTTCACGGACCAAGGTTGATTCAAGAATGAATCGCCCATTGTTTCTATCCGGTTGTCACAAGCTTGATCTTTAGAAAAGATCTCACATGTCACCCACCAAGAGCTTGTTTGATGTTGGCTCTGAATGATTTCCATCTTCATCGCGAGTACTTTACATATCACTTTCGGATGTTCGCAATACCACAAGGATAATCGTGAGGACACTTAATATATACTTACTTTCCACATTGTGTGAAACAAGAAGTCTTCATTAATTTTGTGTCCTAATGAGATATTGTGATGATCTCTTGGCTCTAGACTCAATAGTGCACATTTGGTTCCTATGGGAGACTAGGGAGGGTCTCCTTTTCCATATCAACAATCTCTAATAGAAAGTTGATAGATAATGTAGGTTCAGCGTGAGAATGAAACAAGTCCTTTTAAGAGGAACTTGAGTAGCTTGGGAAGTTTAGTGCGGTGCATCACTTGGGTCCATGACGTCTTGTCTTTAATACCGGTGTTACCTTAGTAACCACCAAGAGTATATGTATTGTACCAGTTACGCCTAAGTTGAATTAAAGGAGGCTATTTCTTTTCACCCTTTTCTCATTTCATTTCTTTTTCATTCTTTAACCCCTTCAGTGCTTACCGAGACTTCATAACTAGAACCTTGTTGGGTTTATTCCAGTACTAGCTCAGTCTTAGTCGGCACTCTTCCCATTTCTCATTTTTCTCCTTTTTTCATCATGTCTAAGGACTTCTACACTATCTAGTGGATTATCCCTGGGTAGATCCATCCGGCTCTAGCGGGATCATGGGAACGAATACCTAACCTAAACATCCTTATAACACCATGCATAAAGTAAATTGGTCGGTCTTTTGGTATAGTTCATTCCTTCTAGAAACCAATTGAAAAATCATTTGGAAAATCAATCAAGGTACTTGTGATATAATATCAAAGAATTTTGTACCTTAATTGTTTTTAATCTTTTAGAAATGCTCCCCCTCAACATGTGCATATGATTTTGAAATTGTTTCGCACATGGAGGCAAGAGTTCTTTGAAATATATTATTGATCACAATTTCCATGAAAAAAGCCTTATGATTTTCTTGGTAAATTCTCCCCCTCAATATGTGCATAGGATATTTGAAATCATTCGCTCCCCCTCAATATGTGCATCGATATACGAAAGAGTTTGGAACATAATAGAGAGAACTTGCACTTTGAATCAAAACGATCATCTTTTATCAAATTTAATATTAAATCACAAGTTCTCCCCCGATCAAAAATATCAAACCCTTTGAGATTTTGGATCCCAAGTGATTTAATAAGGTTTGGAAAACATGGGAGAATATGTGGCCTTGTTTAAATACTCTTCTGGTTTTTGGTTAAATGCTCCTCCACAATCATGTGCATTATGTATTTGAAATCGTTTGGCACATGAAGGAATGAATGCTTTTGAAACAATCACCTTTTTAAAATCGATTTGAGATTTAAATCACGATCTCTCCCCCGATCCAAAATTTCAAACTATTTGAGATTTGTGATCCCAATTGATTTAAATCATTTAGAAAATTTTAGGGAAAGACGTGGCAAGATTTAATTTTTGAAATTGACTGATGAGGACCAATTATAGACATTAAAGATTGTTAGTGTCAGGTATGATAGTTTTTAAGAGATCTTAAAGTAAAATAAAACAATTTCACAATCAAACAAGAACATAAAAAATTTAATTTTGAAAGATCTTAGAGTTTTAAAGAAATCATACCATGACATAACATTAAATCTTTAGATCACCACATATTTAGCACAAACGGACTTGATAGACGAAATATCTTTTCAAAATATTTTATTTTAAATCACTCTCCCCTCGATCGATGACCGTAGTCATTGATTGAGTGACTTAAGATTTGATAAAATGAAGTCCGTGATTTCCAAATTAAGTCCAGATTTATTTTCAAAACCAATATTTTTCCATTTTTCAAAACAATATTATTAAAAATTGTTGAAAATGGTATTATTCACTACTTGTCCCGCGAAAGATACGTTAGGTGGATGATCTGCTTTTATTGTTGTTGTTTTACGGTAGGAAGAAAACCATCTGCAAATGCAGTGAGACCTCTTACGTTGCATTTTTTCATGCCAACTCTCCATAGAGGTCAAATTAAGCTCCGTTTCTTCATTTGATGATGAATAAAACCATCTGGCGATGCCGTGAGACCTCTTCGTTGCATTTTTTCATGCCAACTCTCCATAGAGGTCAAATTAAGCTCCGTTTCTTCATTTGTCAACCCAAGATATAGTTACCCTTTCCTTGTTAGGTCACTAGTTTTACAAACACAAGCTTATAAGAAAGAGATAAGGCGATTGAACAAGTAAACAAACACACACACGATAATAGTAATACGGTTTACGTGGGAGAGTGAATGAAAGAAAACTTGAACAACCAACCTTCAAATGAAGGTTTACAAAAGTATTTATAGGAGGAAAGCTAGGGCAACACTCCTAGTTTCCATCCTTTCTTTAATGGGCTTGGGCCTAAGCTCATGGGCCTTCTACATAAGCTTAAGGCTAATAACAAACATAAAGGCCATAATAAAGCTAACTATTACATATTAATTACTAACACTTGATTATGGTTTAGGAGTGATTCCAACAATCTCCCCTCAGTGTTGGTGATGAGCGGTGAAGGCGTTGATGTAATAGTAGCTCGGCGTCTTCGACATTCTTCTTTCTTGTGAGAAGAATTGCCTTGATTCGAACAATCTCCCGGTGTAGAGATAGTTGTCTTTGAGCAGTTATGCTTTGACGTCATCTTTAACTTTGTTCTTTGATCATTGTTCTTTGTGGTGAAAGTGATAGTATGTTGTTATGCGCATCAAGTGCGCCTCAGTGCCTTGTTGCTCCGGTGTCTCCGTCATTCTTCAACATGCTCACACGCTCTTTGGCGTTGGAATTCAATCTTGATGAAGTTCTTTAAGTCTTTAACTTTGTAGATTCTTTGGTTTGACGAAGAATCATTACATTGTTGTGTTGCTTTTGAATAGAACTTCCATTAGTGATGATGTTGGCGTGAGCATGAGAAGAATCGACACGATCATCCCGCTCGGAGCTTCCATAAGAAGAAAACATTTCAAGCGGTTAGTAATAAGCGGTTTCCGGCACTTACAAGTTTGAACTTGAGAGTGTTAACGACATAGTGTGAAAACACAACTCTAATTCTTACAAAGGCCGTTCTGAGCTGGAGTCCCACAAGTGAGATAACGCGATGTACCAAGTACATCTGATTCGAGATAGTCATTGAGGTACACGAAGCATCACCTCTGACTGTAGACCGTTTGAGACACACTCCGCGTAATCCACGGAGTTACAGAAGTGACTTCTTTGTCGAGTGTTTGATGTTGACCACAGCGGGAGTTTCCATTCAATCAGCGAGGATCACGGTTGTGAACCTCTCATAAATGTTCTCGACAGTTGCTAAGATCATGAAGGACTCGATATGAACCACGATAATCTTATTTGGTGATCGTCAAGTGATAAAATGTCAAGTGTTCCTAAGAGATCTTTTGATGAATCTCGTGGCTCTAGACTCAATAGTGCGTTTTGGTTTTCTGGCGGAGACTAGGGAGAGGTCTCCTTCTTCAATACCGGCGATCTCTAAGAAAGCCAATAGTTTACGTAGGGTTCCTGTGAGAATGAAACAAGCTTACATTGAGAGAAACTTGAGTGGCTAAGAAGGTTTAGTGCATGCGTCCTTTGGGTCCATGACGACTTTTAATCTTCAATACGGTGTCACTAAGTGACAACCGGTAGCATATGAATTGAACCCGGTTATGCGCCCTAAGTTGAATAATTTGGAGGCTATTTCTTTTCACCCTTTTCTTTGCATTTCTTTTGATTCTTCAACTCCTTCTTTCTCCGATTCTCATTTTCTCCTTTTTATAATCGTACCTAAGGACTTCTAAGTACTAACTATTTGTGATGTCCTTGGGTAGATCCCTCCGACTCTGGCGGATCATAGAGCAGTTATTCTAACCTTAGTCACCTTATAACTCCATGACTAACCTATGTTGCCATTAAAACCACAGTTGTGAAGAATCTCTCAAAGGGTTTGTTAATGAAAATCATGTTTGAACCATTGTGAGAGATAGGATTTTGCATAAATACTCCCCTCCACATGTGCTTAAGAGTTTTAATGGTTTAAATGCACGGTGAGGAAAGGCGCGCACACATTTTGAATTGATCCACTGGAGATAGACAATCCCCATGAGACACGGTTCGTTGCATAGTTAAAGAGTTACATTGTCGACTTTTAGGTGACAACTAGCTCTAATAACTACCTTGAAGGTGTAGACAAACCTCGAAGGTTGTCATACCGTCGAGTTCATGTCTACCAAGAGTATCTCGAATGGTACTTTCTACTTGGACAAGTCCTTTGCGAGACACGTTTACATTACTAGCGAACTAGCTTGAAATTATTACCCGTCCGGGACAAGTCTTTTCGAGTTACTAACGGTTTAGTACCGTCAATTCGTTGGTTAAGTCTAAGTACAGATTCATTTGCATTTTGCACAACATATTTCTTATCACACAATTTTCTCCCCTCAAAATGGCATATCAAATGTTATTTTGAAAAGTTGACAATAAATATGACCATTTCGAGTGTTGCGGAAGATGACCACTATGAACAATTTGTGAACAAAGTTTTAATCAAATACTCCCCTCAACTAGTGATATAAGCGGTTGAGGTTTTGAAAATCATATGGGAAGTACTTGTCCTTTTGAGCAAA